>OZ018325.1:163999359-164241859 GCA_963969495.1 Ceratothoa steindachneri | reverse complement strand
GAGGCGACACGCATTGGCTTCTCCCCCTGGATTCATGGAATACATTTTCTGTTTTCCTTCTCACACCAACCGCGCGCGCGAACACACACAAACAAACGCGAGAGTAGCGACGACGAGGAAACTCACCTAAGATACTGACGAGGAAGAGGAAGAAGAACAAACTGGTTGGGATCGAGAAACATTTCGGGAAGATGATCTTGAGGATGTTCCAAAGACGCCTGAAAAAGTGGCAGTCGAACCCATCCTCCATCGCCCTATCATCTTTGGCCATCGTTATCGGGCCTGAGGGGGGAAAAGTGGAGTGGTGACAGGCAGCAGCAACGAAGGGGGGCGGGGGCAGGAAAAGGAAACAATAACACAATGGGGGATGCATTACGGGGGTACCCTCTCCCCCCCAAAAAGTGGGAACGAAGGGAGGTAATTACAAACCTCCAGTCACAAACCTCATTGCAATCCACATGAACCGTGCTGCAATGAATGTTGAAAGGAAGGAAATATAAACCTATAAAAAGAACAAATGATAAAAAAACGGGGTGATAACCTATCATAAACATCGATCACCTTACGAGGCTTTAAGGAATGCACTTCAAATACCCGGAAACGGTGCCATAAAAACCATAAGGACTCGCTCCAATACCCGACCTCTCAACCGGCTTACTGACCGACACAAGATACCGAAGGGATTCCTAGGAAGTACATGGACAATTCAGTGACTGTGAGTATGGGCGAGGTCAATGGAGACGCACGCCTTCATTCCCCAACGTCACTTCTCTCTCAGAAAGAGCATTCTATTTAGTAAGCATAATATAATTATCACGCCATATTGCAACTAAAATTGCCCGAACTTATAGTTTATATTGAGGTACAAACTAAAAAAATAAGTTTATAATTGCAAAATATTCGAATAAAATTAGTTCCTCCAAACACAAAAAAATTAATGCCGACCACGATGCAGTGTGTTGGCCTGACAAACCCGACCGCACAATTTCAGGCACTTATAACACAAAGAATTGCAATTAGGCAATATGATCAAAACAATAACAGCAAAATGAAAACAAAGGTAAAAAACATTGTTGAAAATCAACAATTATCTTGTAGCACAACTAACGTTCATTCAGAAACACGAATCCCCAAAACACAAGTGTCGCATCATCTACGAATCTTACTTACATAAGTACACGAAGGGACATTAAAATATACACAGTACAATATCTATGTATTATTCGCCGCCAGGCAACGATATCGCAGAAGCGAAATCGATCGAGATGTGAAACCTTATCGGATGCTAAGATACAATTGACTTTATACATTTTACGACGTCAATGATAATTATTGGGCAACTCAAATGAATGTGCAACGGCTTAAAAGGGATAGGAAACGGATCTAAGACAAGATTTAAAGGTCAATATGACAAAATGGCGAAGGAAAATGGATCGAAATATTTTATTTATTTATTTTTTTTAAGGGGCTATCTGGCGACTGCCCCCTTGGGCATAAGTCGCCGCAAACAAACAGCTTAGTTCTAGGCTACTTTAGAATAAAAATTTGAACAGAAAACAAAAATAAGGAAGCAAGCTCCGGCGTCGGGGGGAGGTCCCCCTCCAACCGGCGTAGGAGCGTGTGACCTAGAAAGAAAACAATAACAATAACGATAACAAAAACAACAAAACCTAGTTAAATAAAAGGGAGAAGGCCGGCCTCCTCCAAAAGGTCAACAAGTCCACCAGTCAATGTGCACGCGCTCGTCCCGAGTACAAAGGACAGGCAAGAGCGACCACGCCCATCCCGGTACCGGGACAGATAACGTGCGCGAAGATCACTCAGACTGGGACATTCGACAAGAATGTGCCGAACAGTCTGGGGGACGACGCAGTCGTCGCAATAGGGCGCAGGCGAGCGCTCCATCAAATGGCGGTGCTTCCCGCTAGTGCCAAAATCGAAGACGACAGAAAGCGATCTGAAGCCAACGAGGCATTGGGGAGATATGTATAGGGAACATTCGCGGCGGGATGGCATCCAACTTTAAGTTCCCATCGGCCGTCTCCCATCTTCTTGGCCGGGCAGCCCGGAGAGGTGACCTGTACAGGGTGTTTTTTTTGTTTTTTTTAATTCTATAGAGCCCATCTGGCAACTGCCCACTTGGGCATAAGTCGCCGAAAAACACGACAGCCTAGAACTAGGCTACTTTAAAATAAAAATATGAAAACTTAACAATGATATAAATTGGAAAAACTTAACAATCAGGAAGCAATCTCCGGCAGCGGGGGGAGGTCCCCCTCACCCTGGTGCAGGAGAGTGCAACCTACAAACAAAACAATAACAAAAAAAGGAACCTTAAATAAAGGGGAAGAAGCCCAGCCTCCCCCCAAAAGTCAACAAGTCCACAAGTCAATGTGCACGAATCTGTCCCGAGTACAAGGCACAGGCGGTAGCGACCCCACTCATCCCGGTACCGGGACAGGTATCGTGCGCGAAGATCACCCAGACTGGGACATTCGACAAGAATGTGCCGAACAGTCTGGGGGACGACGCAGTCGTTGCAATACGGCGCAGGCGAGCGTTCCATCAAATAGCGATGCGTCACACGAGTGTGTCTGATTCGGAGACGACAGAAAGCAACCTGAAGCCGCCGCGGCATTGGGGGATAGGTCCATGGGAACAGTCGCGGCGCAATGGCACGCAACTTTAAGTTCCCTTCGACCGTCTCCCATCTTCTTTGCCAAGCAGTCCGAAGAGCTGCCCGTATTCCTGCCATGTAGTCGGTGTGAGGAAGAGCGAAACGCTGGTCCGGTCGCAGAGTCCTCGCCGACTCTTTGGCGCCCTCATCGGCGCGCTCATTCCCAGCAATTCCAACATGTCCAGGAACCCAGCAGAAGATAATCTCGACATCTGCCAGGCTCGCCAAAACCGTGGCGTCACGGATTTCGCGAACCAGGGAAGGCGGAGATTCCAATGCCTCGAGAGCACTCAGGGCGCTTTGTGAGTCGCTATAGATCAGAATCCGGTTTCCGAACCGGGCACGTCGCGTAATCTCCCGTACTGAGTTGTGTATTGCCACCAGCTCGGCCGTGAAGACACACGCAGCGCCTGGTAGAGCCCCGCTGACTTCAAACAGAGGGGATACGGCGTGGAAGCCGACCCCCTCTTGGGATTTGGAGCCATCCGTATACACTGGCACGGTTCCAGCGTGACACGATGTGTGCTCCAAAAAGGTCGAACGCAATACTCCCGGCGCAGTACAAGCTTTGGGAGCCGAGGCGTGGCGACAAATAGCCAAATGTGGTACCCTCCAGGGTGGAGTCCTGGGCAGAACCAGGGGCGCCACCGGCCCGAGAGCTATATCTAGCTCTCAAAGGAGTTTCCTGGCCCTAAACCCAAAGGGCTTAGGGTATGACTGGCGTCTCTCGGCGGCATAGGCACCATCGAGATCAGCTGCGGATGCAGTGAGAGCTATTGGTGACTGAGGAAGGCGCCGGGCTCGCGCGTAAAGGCGAGTGATGCACTGCACGCGGCGCACAGCGAGTGGCATCTCCCCAGCATCGACCAACAGGCTCTCAATGAGGGAAGTGCGGAAGGCACCGGTCGCAAGGCGAAGGCCGGTGTGGTGGATCGAATCCACCTTCCGCAATAAACGCTCGGCTGCGGATGCATAAAACTCGCATCCGTAGTCGAGCTTTGAACGAACAAAGGATCGATAAAAAAGTAGGGCAGTAGTCCTATCAGAGCTCCAAGCGCTGAACGTCACGGAACGGAGAATGTCCATGGCGCGGGTACAAGAGACCCTAAGGCTGCGAATATGAGCCTCCCAGGTGAAGCGTCGGTCGAATACAAGACCAAGGAAACGGTGCGACTCAACCACATCCAGGCGCACCCCATTAAGAAACAAATCTGGATCGGGGTGAAGCCGTGGATGGCGGCAGAAGTGCACCACCTTAGTCTTGGCCAAAGAAAACCGAAACCTGTGCGCTTCGGCATAGCGAGAGACGCGGTTCAATGCCTGTTGGAGTCGACGCTCCAGAGTTGGCATCTGGGCCGCGCCAAAAGAGATCGAAAGGTCGTCCACGTAGAGCGTAGCGAGAACATCTTCCGGCAGCACCGAGGTGATGCCGTTCAGGC
Organism: Ceratothoa steindachneri; assembly: GCA_963969495.1. Lineage (NCBI taxonomy): Eukaryota > Metazoa > Arthropoda > Malacostraca > Isopoda > Cymothoidae > Ceratothoa > Ceratothoa steindachneri. The sequence goes on along the minus strand of OZ018325.1, from coordinate 164,237,743 downwards.
TCAGGGCAAAGAGTGTGACACTGAGGACACTTCCCTGCGGGACACCCTCTTCCTGCTCCTTTGGGCCGGAGAGGGCTCCCCCCACCCGTACGCGGAATAGACGATCTCGCAAAAATTCAGATATAAACATTGGGAGGCGTCCCCTCGCCCCCATCGTGTGAAGAGTCTCCATGATACCGTATCGCCATGCGGTATCATAGGCTGTACAGGGTGGAAACAGGAAGTATAGACTACTTTTTACAACTCATTTTAAATATATTTACATACCATTAATTAACTACTTTCTTGCAGGTTCTTTCAAGATTTATTGAATTTTGTTAAACAGTATAAATTCACCCGTTTAAAATTATGACGAGAAAATGCGAAACAATCGGGTACCTGTATATAAACGGGAAGAGGACGGGCAATAGTTTAAAAATGCTGAACCCAACTGGGACGAGATCTGGGGGTTTTAAAGCAACCAAACGGTTTAAAGAAATAGGCAGATGTCTGCCAAGAGAGATGACTACCCTTACCCAATCAGTTATAACCCCACTGATACGAGATGAGAGATGGTACTGAGAGATGGTAAGAAAGAAAACGGGGTGTCCGCCATTGGAAGAAATAGTTTCCAGAGGCGATTAACGAAGAAGGTGAGGGGAAAAGTCTCGTCACCCGTAGAGATAGGAGGGGAAAACCTCCCGTTCGCTATTAGAGTCTCAGAGCAGGCCCTGAGAAATGCCTTCGAAGGTTAAGGAAAAAGTCCCCATAGGATCAAAAATATCCAAAATGTGATCATTTAAAATTACTCGGCCTGCCGATTCAAGTTAAGATGGGCCTTGGCAACCCGACCTGTCGTAATCGCCACTTTATCCTGGGGCTTTGAAGCAGAAAGGTTGGTGGCGGATACCTTATACGAGTATGTGCACTTGAAGCGGTGAACAGTGGATAACCCAGCACATCCCGAACCTAATACCTTCCCTAGCCGAAAAGCCGCAACAGGTAGGGACCTCGCGGTATAACTTGCCACTTGACTATGTTATGGAGGACGAGTGTGACGAGCCACCAAAACCTCTCTGGATTGTGAGAATAAAAATTGAAGAGGGGTTACAAGAGTATGCAATAAGGATAAGAGATAGGCAGATGCACTAAGGACCCGACACTGGGTTATCCCAGGAGGATGTTCAATCCCTCCAGGTACCATGTGTAAGGAACTATTCAGCGGATTTCCCAGCGTGTCTTAATCCTAGTTTGTTTTCTCTACAAGAGGGGAAAGTCCTAGATAAAAGTGGCCCCCGTCATAGAGTTCCAGTCAACCCAGATAGAGGGCTTTTCCTATTTGAACTCAGACTGGAAGATGTGCTGCTTCTCCAGGTACACAAAATGCCATGCGAGTCAAAAGATCTGAAGGTGATGTCACAATTGTACTGGAAAACAAATCACTATATTTAACCAACCCACAGAAACTGTCAGCCGATGTGGCCTCACTTGAAATATGCTCATTTAGGACTTAGTTAAACTCGACATTCAGATGGTCTACAATTTAAAAGAAATGCTTACAAACATCGCGAAATCGAACACATTCTGGAGACATGAAAATCGATATTTTAAACCAGCACAGAATACACACATGGGTTGTGGAGAAAAGAGGCTAGGGTCGATTGACCTGCAAAGCATTTTATGTAAAGTATTAAAGTGCAATGACTTATCAGATAATAGTGGGACAATAAATGGGTTTCACCCAAGAATCAAAGCAGAATTTATAGATAAGCAAAGATAAAAGATAATCCAGAGAAAATAACACATTTGACCTTAGGTCTCTTAAAAAAAATTAAGTGCAATCATCTACAACGGTCGAAAAATCAAACCCAATTATTAGTATCAGGTGGAGCAAAAAAAATAATATAAACCCCACACTGAAATTCAGACATGACTTTACTCATGTAGGTGTATGATCCTGTTACCAAATTTAATTTAAAAAAGAGGCCGTTTGACTTGGATGACCTATGATGGGCCCTTGTGGCTTTTGTCATCTGTTATATTATATTGTGGGGGACTTTGATTTTGTCTTCCCCTGGCGATGGTGCTTTTTATGGGTGGGTTTTGATGGATGCGGATGACCTTTGATAGACCCTTGTGGCTTTTGTCATCCGTGAAATTATGTTATGTTATGTATGTTATGTTATAATCTAGTGACTTTTAATTTGGATACTACAATAATGATTCCAAACCTTTAACTATACTCCTCTCACTGGGGGCATGATACAATTTTTTAAAACTTAAAATACTTACCATAAGTTATGTAAAGTAAAAATTAGAATTGAAGTGAAGTCACAAAATGATCATTAAATCGCCATATTCATGGCGAGCTCTTTTATCAGATAAGTAACCTAGCATTCAAGTTTATCATAGAAATTTTAATCAAATACTTCAACATTTCTTCCATGCTTTAAATTATAATAAAAGATTCAAAGAAGTTTAATTTGAAATTATAAGTTTTGAGAAATAGTTCAGGTTGTTATGCCACCTTTTGTATCAGGATACAGCATAAGATCCTGTGAAAAGAGAGAATAGCAGTTAGTTTGAGTATGTGGTTGTTGTTTTATGCTATCTACCTATTATCTCTGCTTCCACACACTCGCCAAAGATAATTGTTGCTTCCATGCCATGCCATTCTGTATGTGACATCATCGATTCCCTTAGCCAGCTGCAGCCAGTTGACTGATAGCAACCTATATATATTGAGCAGCCTGATGATGGGGCAGTCTTGTACTGGAGGTGAGTGCAGCAGGTTATGGTGCGTATATGCTGCTCATGTGTTAGTGTATCCCAAGTTTACACTGGTAGCAGAGCTTCACACATCCTTAAGTTTAGCATTATCTAGTATATTTTGTGATAAAAGAAGTCTTTTTATAGTAAGGTGTATGAAGCAGCAGATAATGATGAAAACTATGATATTTTATACTTGGACTTTAGTAAGGCTTTTGATCGAGTGCCACACTTACGGCTTCTGAGCAAAGTTAAAGCACACGGGATCGATGGCAGTATATTTAGGTGGATTCAGTCATGGCTTGGTGACAGACAGCAAAGAGTTAGTATAGATGGAGTTAAAACTGAGTGGGGGGGTGTTAGCAGTGGAGTTCCGCAAGGATCTGTTTTGGGTCCCTTGAAATTCTTAATTTATATTAATGATCTTGACATAGGTATAAGTAGTGACCTGAGTAAATTTGCTGATGATACTAAGCTAGGTAGGGCCTTTGGGCTGATTCGGATGCTGTTGTAATGCAGGATGAATTGACCATTCTGTCCAATTGGGCCGAGAAATGGCAAATGAAGTTTAACATAGACAAATGTAGTGTACTTAGTATAGGTAGAAATAATCCATTGAATAGTTATAAATTAAATGGGAGAATTTTAGGGAGGACCGATTGTGAGAGGGACTTGGGTATTTCGGTAAGTTCAGACCTTCGTCCTAGAAAGCAATGCCTAAATGCTAAGAATAAAGCTAATAGGATATTGGGATTCATTAGGAGGAGTGTAAGCAATAAGAGTGCTGAAGTCATTCTAAAACTGTATCTGGCGCTAGTTAGGCCTCATCTAGACTATGCAGTACAATTTTGGTCACCATATTATAGGAAGGATATTGATTTGCTTGAGTCTGTGCAGAGAAGGATGACAAAAATGATTGGTGGGCTAAGAAACTTACCTTATGGTGAAAGGCTCAGAAAACTAAATCTACATACATTGGAAAGGAGAAGAGTCAGAGGGGAATTGATTGAAGTCTTCAAATGGGTAAAAGGATATAATAAAGGGGATCTGGGTAAGGTTCTTATACTTAGTGAACATGACAGGACACGTAGCAATGGGTTTAAGCTTGATAAGTATAGGTTTAGGAAGGAGATTGGGAGGAATTGGTTTACAAATCATGTGGTAGATGAATGGAATAGGCGCAATAGACATGTGATAGAAGCCTCCTCTCTGGTAGTTTTAAGAATAGATTAGATAAATATATGGATGAAGCTGCTAGATGGGACTGACTTTTTTTATGTACATATGTATATATTTTTCTAAGGAGTGGGGTGATTATATTTTGCGGTTACCTGAATGGACATAATCCTCTGGATGCATTTTATGTATATTGTAGATTAGATCTGACGAACTCCTGTAAAGGGTGACAATGTTGATGACTTTTCTCTAGTAAGAAATCTTTTGTGTGTTGACTGGAACAGGAGCTGCCAAGTGTAAGCCATGAATGGTCTTTTGCAGTCTCCTTCTTTTCTAATGTTCTTATGTTCTTAAGATGGCGCTGTCCAGTGATAATGCTAATTCACATTCACTAAATTGGCCCCCTAAACTGCATAATGATGCATGCTATGAAATTTTGAAAAAAGATCTCCGGATTTGGTGTCAACTTACTGACCTGGCTAAAACTAAGCAGGCCTTGGCTATTCATCTTTTTTTAACTGGTAAGGCTAGAATTGCGTCATCTGAAATTAGTGTTGATGATCTAAAGAAAGATACTGGTGTAGAATTCTTATTTGAGAAACTTTAGTCTTTTTTTACCTGACAAAGGCCGGCGACAGTTTACCGCATTTCACAATTTGTATAATTTGCATTGAGCTGATGATGTGAAAGTTACAGATTTTATTAGTGTATTTGAACACACATACTACAGGTTTGTGCAAGAAGGTATGATGCTACCAGACCCAGTGATCGCATTTATGCTGCATGCCTCTTGTAAACTTGTGAAAAGGGATAGCCATTTGGTGATGTCAGCAATCAAAGATGTTAAACTTGCCAACATGAAATCTACATTGAAGCGCCTATTTGGACATGAAATTGGTGTTCATAATAGTGCATCAAACACACTGCAAATATAGGTGGAACCTGTTTTTCCTAATGATAGTTCTTCAAACAATGAAGTTCTGTATAAGTTCTATTAATAATCCACGTGGTTTTGGGCAGCATAGTTATCAGGCTGGTGGTTCAAATGGTGAGGGGCACAATGCTGTGAATGTTGGAACCTCAAAACAAAGTACAGGTCAGCCAGCAGGACGTAAGCTGAATCCCCTTGGTCATGATGGCCAAGTTTCTAGATGTGCTATTTGTGAATCTAAATTTCACTGGGCTCGACAGTGCCCTCATGCGTTCGAGAACAACAACAGTCGAGCAAAGATGTTTCTGAAAATGTTCAATTGTCACTATTCATGGGATATACAAAAGACGAAAAATAAATTACAGATGTTAGTTGATGATGCAAAAGGTTGTGCAGTCTTGGACACTGGGTGCTCCACAACAATATGTAGCACTAAGTGGCTTACTTATTATTTGGAAACACTAAGCAATTATGAACAGAGTTTAGTGAAGGAAGGTGTTTCTGAACTAACGTTTAATTTTGATGATGGTATGCCTGTGAAGTCTTTGAAAAAGTTAACCTTACCGTGCTACATTGGTGGCTTGAAATCTGAGATTACTACGGATGTGGTTAATTGTAATATACCATTGTTACTAAGTAAAACTTCTATGAAGAAAGTGAACATGATTTTGAACTTTGAAGATGACAGCTTGTAGGTTGGAAAGAGGCATGTGCAGCTGCTGCATGCTGCTTCTGGTCATTGCATGTTGCCACTTTCTAGATGACTAGATGTCGGTTCTGGTGATCTGGTGATGCTCACCTCCAGCTGTTGTGATGCAAAGAAAATGGCAAGTAAGTTACATCGACAGTCTGGCCATCTAAGCTCTGATAAGTTCATTAATTGGCTCCATCATGCTAATATACAGAATGATGAGCTTGAACAAGATCTCAAGTCTGTGACTAAGAAGTGAGAGATCTGTATTAGATTTAAGAAGCCATGCACCAAACCCATTGTTTGTCTTCCATTGGCGACTAAATTTAATGGAGCAGTGATGATGGATCTTAAGGTTTGGGGTCCAAACTTGAATGTATTCAAATGCAGATTAGATGATTATATGGGGAGGGAGGGTTAACTTTGGGGGGTATTCTGGACTCATTCCTGTAGATGCAGTTTTTTTATTATTGTATATTATGATTGATTTAGATTTTGATGAGTTTTGATGAAGATGCCTTTTGTTTTTGATACATTCCTGTGGATGGTTCTAATTGTATATTGTAGATGCATGATTTGACACAATCCTATGGATTGTTTAAATTGTATATTGTAGATGCATGATGACACAATCCTATGGATGCATTTTGTGGGTGGGTTTTGACAGATGCAGATGACCTTTGATAGGCCCTTGTGGCTTTTATCATCCGTGAAATTATGTTATGTTATGAAGCGATATAATTTGCATAATGTATGCATAACAGGAGAAGCAGCAAGTGCAGACAAGGAAGCAGCTAAGAAATTTCCTGACACTTTCAAAAAAGGTATACAAGAAGGTGGCTATTCAAATCAACAAATTTTTAATGTCGACAAAACAGAGCTTTTTTGGGGGAAAAAAATGCCTTCTAAGACATTTTTGGCTGAACAAGAAAAGTCTCAACCGGGTTATAAAGTTGCTAAAGATAGGCTAACCCTTTTGTTACTTTCAAGTTGAAGCTTATGTTAGTCTAAATTCACAAAACCTGCATGCTCTAAAGGGTTTAAATAAAAGAAGCCTGCAGGTAATTTGGAAAGCAAACAAAAAGGTGTTGGTAACAAAGGTACTTTTCAAAGATTGGTTCAGCAATTATTTTTGGCCAGCAGTGGAAAAATATTGTAATGATAATAATCTTGCCTTTAAAGCACTTTTACTTTTTAGATAATGCACCAGGACATCCTGAAACTCTTAGTGACTTAAATGAAAATATCAAAGTTGTTTTCTTGCCTCCAAATCCATTCTACTGAAAGTAGAATGGCCTTCTCCCTTGTATTTAACTTGTTTTTTTTTTTGTTATTGTTGTTTGTTTTGTTTTTGTAGGTCGCAGGCTCCTGCGCCGGGGTGAGGGGGACCTCCCCCCAACGCCGCAGCTTGCTCCCTGATTGTTATCCCCTTTTTATTGTTGTTTCTGTTAAAATTTTTATTTTAAAGTAGCCTAGAACTGGGCTGTTTGTTTGCGGCGACTTATGCCCAAGTGGGCAGTCGCCAGATAGCCCCTTGAAAAAAAAAAAATGATTGACTGGGATTCTGAGTTTTTTTATTGTGATATTGAGATGTGCTACATTAAATTCCTGTCAGTTCTTCACTCTGCATTTAATGAATTTGTTTCTTTGAAAAAATATCCAAAGAATACAAACCCTCCTTGGTCTAGGATGATATCTGCTGTGATTGTTGTGCAGAAGAGTACGGCTTGGAGAAGGTACAATGCCTTAGAAGCCAATTTGGTTGTAGAACCCCACCTACTGTTCAAGCTTGGTTGCATTTCAGAGACCTAAATATTCTCTATAAAAGAAACATACTGCAAGCTGTTTCTGTTTATGAAGAGTCTCTCCTATCATGTGGTGACCCTAAAAAACTTCATGGTTACCTAAGAAATAAAAAAGTTGACAAACCATCTGTAGGTCCTCTCTTAATTAACAGTTGTTGGGTTAATGGTAATGGCTCCATGGCTAATCACCTCGCAGATTATTTCTCTTCTGTCTTTATGGATAATGTGCATCAAAGTTCCCACTTTCAATTTGTATTCAAAGATATATCTATTAATGATATTCTAAAAGCAGTTAGTCATTTGAAACACTCTTCTAGTTGTGGTCCTAATAATCTTCCTTGATTAGTTTTCCGGAATTGTTTCTCTTCTTTATGTTATCCCTTGCTCCTTATCTTTAATAAAAGCATTTATTCAATGAAAGTTCCCTCTGCTTGGAAGGTCGCACATGTTTTACCCCTGTTTAAGAAGGGCATTCATTCTGACCCTTCAAACTACTGGCCTATAAGATTGACATTGATTTGTTCTAAAACTCTTGATGAGAGAATGCTATTGTTTGCCTATGATTATGTTAGTAAACACCTTAATTTTGGTGCTGTTATTGATTTCCTGTATTTCAATTTCAGCAAGGCATTTGACATTGTTAACCATCACTTACTCTTAACCAAACTCACATATTGGCATTGGTAACTCTGTTAGACTGGCTAAGTGATATTTTACAGAACCGTAAACTGAGTGTTGTTTTATAAGGCTCATCTAGTCATTTTGTTCATGTTACGAGTAGGGTCCCACAAGGTTCGGTGGTTGGTCCTGTGCTTTTCCTTATCTTTATCAATTACGTTGCTGCAGGTTTGTCATGCAAATTTGCCCTGTTTGTGGATGATCTTAAATTATATCTTGCTCTTCCCATTACTGAGGTAATCACTGGTACAAGCTTTAGTCTTTCTCTTCAAGAGGATGTTACTTTGCTTTTTCATAGGAGCAGATCTTGGGGCCTTTCTTTTTCTGTTAATAAATGTGTATATATTGGCTTTAGTAGATCGATTTCTATCCCTATAGGGGAGTATTTCATTGGTGATTACCCTATTCCTTTAAAGACCTCTGTGAAAGATTTGAGTCCTTGTCGATTCTTCATTAAAATTTTACCTGCATGTTAATGAAACCTTCTGTAATATTCTTAGAGGATCAATTTCTAGGTCAGCTAAGTTCATGGTCCAAGTGTTCATCACTCATATTCGACCTATTATTGATTTTGGCTGTGCAGTGTGGAATACTAGCTATGTTGGCGACTTGCACTTGTTGGAGTCTATACAGAGGAGATGGACAAAAAAGATTTGGGGATTTTCTGATCTTTCTTATGCTGATAGATTTATTGGCTCTTTAACCAACCGAATTGAAAACAAATGACAACTCTCACCTCCAAGAAAGATATAGTAGTTCCTAGGATAAGATGCTGCCGTCGAAACTTTCCTCTTGTTAGATTATATGAGACGAAAGTATCAATCAATCTGTAGTCAATTGGTAATTGATAGCCAGCCTTCTTAGTCAGTGCTCGAGCTAATACTGACTTCAGCGTGTTGCTGGTATTCCTAGTAAGGTCGGAACATTGTTCTTCTGCCTTTTTCATTTCTTCACTCTCGGTATAGTATTTGAAAGAAATGAGAGTATAAAGAAAGGAATGACTGAAGAGGAAGAAGGAGGTGAGGTGATATATGAATAATTTGGGCCTGTTCTCCATCGAAGGACTCCTTCTCTGTGCAGACCTAATTATTGATTGGAAGATCGTAAATGGTCATTGTCCACACTTGTTTGATTTGTTTGAATGTAGAAGAGACAACATAACTCGTGGTCACAGAAAAAATATCCTACTACCCCACTCAAATATGGATGCTCGCACTCGCTTTTTCTCTATGTGTTGTTAATCTCTGGAATTGTCTCCTGGGCGATGATGTCACTGCAAGTTCGGTTGTTGTTTTAAGCGGAAAGTTGAACTGTTTCTTGCCCCCTACTTTATGAGTTTGTTTAGTTCATTTTTACCTTGTGGTTTTGTTCTGCATCTGTAATTAGCCAACCTTTTTGCTTAAGTCTTAAGGGTTATTGCCTTAAGTTTTATTCCTGCCCTACTGGTTGGAAGATGCAGCAGCGACTGGTGAGGGATTGAAGACCCTGATCAAGGTAAAGAACAAAGCTGCTACCAGGCCTCACCCAGCTGCCCTATGGGTCACGCTCCCAACACCTTGGTCTGCAGACGTTCCAAGAGAGAATAGTTAGGGAGGGGGGCAGGATTGAGACATTCAAGCTCTTGCACAGTTATAAAAGACATTTCCTATACTACTTTCTTTCAGTTTAACACTAACCAGCTGCCGGGCCACTCCCTTAAACTGCGTAAACCTGACCACTTGCGCGCCACAATGAAAGGGAACTGGTTTGCCCTTAGGGTTATTGACACCTGGAATGACTTCCAGAAACTGTAGTAACTGCACCTACAATAGCCACATTTAAATCAAGGTATGACAGGCACATAGGACTAGGGCATGTGGCTGACAGGTTATAAAGGTGGGGATCACCACAAGAAGAAACTTAATTCCCCACTATCTTTTCATAGGTAAGCATAAGCAAGAATCAAGAACACTTGCTCTCTCTCCAGCCACACGCACCTACCTGTGGAAGTCGCATATCAGAGCTGCATGGAAGGAAGACCTCTGCCAGCAACTCTTTGGTTCACCTAGATCCATCCTATATGAGGATACTGGTCCTATGTCCTGGTCTAGGTCCACAAATCATCGCCTCGACTCAGCCCTAGTCAGTTTGAGAATTGGTGTGACGCAGTTCATACTCCCAGTCATTCTAAATGGAGTTGGCTACCCTTACCCAATCCGCCAAGCAATTTCACACCGACTCCAGTCCTTTCTGACCAAAACTGGCCAGCTACACAGAATATAACTCGTCTCTTCCCTTATATACTAACAGGCCTATTTCTTTTCAGATTACTGAGCCGACCCAGCAACCACCCTCCTATGACCCATCGCTTTGAAGCCCTAGGGCATAGAAACTAAATAAGCATTGACCATTTCCAGGGCCCATAGTGCTTACCTTGGTACTCTCTGACCCTCACTTTACCAAATTACCAATCAGCATCAATGCATTGCTGTTTCAAATTCTCTAAAAGTTTGAAAATTTTTGGCAAACTTCTTTTTGAGTGATTTCCCTCTTAAAAGATGAACTGGGTGTTTCTTCATCAGATTCTTTATAAGCTCTCTCTGAATCGATATTGAGAAGATCATTTTTATCAAGCTCTTCTGAATGAGATTTCAGTAACTCATTCACATTTCCTTTATCCAAATCTTCAAAACCAAGCTCTTGCCCTACATTTGTAATTTCATTAACAACACTCAATTTGCAGGGTAAACCCAGTAGTCATTGGAGCAATGCAGTATGATGCGACCCCAGACAGCCCTCATGTTTCTCTCTATAACTTTGTTCCACAAATTATGAATGTTTTCAATTGCGTCTCTTAAAATTTAATTTTTCAAAAATTCAGTGAGTGAAATTGAGTTTTCTCCAGTTGATAAATCAATTGCTTGTTTAAAAGTTCTTTGAAGGTAGTATGCCTTAAATGTAGCAATTACTCTGGTTCATATGCTGCAGAATAGATAACATAATAACAGTCTGGGGGACGACACAGTCGTCGCAATAGGGCACAGGCGAGCGCTCCATCAAATAGCGAAGCGTCTCCAGAGTGTGCCCAATTTGGGAGATGACAGAAAGCGACCTGAAGCCGTCGCGGCATTGGGGGCTAGGTCCATGGGAACAGTCGCGGCGCAATGGCACGCAACTTTAAGTTCCCTTCGACCGTCTCCCATCTTCTTTGCCAAGCAGTCCGAAGAGCTGCCCGTATTCTTGCCATGTAGTCGGTGTGAGGAAGAGCGAAACGCTGGTCCGGTCGCAGAGTCGTGGCGGACTCTTTGGCGCCCTCATTCCCCGCAATTCCTAGATGTCCAGGAACCCAGCAGAAGATAATCTCGACATGTGCCCGGCTCACCAAAACCGTGGCGTCACGGATATCGTGAAGCAGGGGATGGGGAGATTCCAATGCCCCGAGAGCACTCAGGGCGCTTTGTGAGTCCTATAGATCCCAATCCGGTTTCCGAACCGGGCACGTCGCGTAATCTCCCGTACCGAGTGGTGTATTGCCACCAGCTTAGCCGTGAAGACAGACGCAGCGCCTGGTAGAGCCCCGCTGAATTCAAACAGAGGGGATACAGCATGGAAGCCGACCCCCTCTTGGGACTTGGAGCCATCCGTATACACTGACACGGTTCCAGCTTGAAACGGCGTGTGCTCGAGAAAGGTCGAACGCAATACTCCCGGCGCCATACAAGCTTTGGGAGTAGAGGCGTGGCGACAAATAGCCAAATGTGGTACCATCCAGGGTGGCGTCCCGGGCAGAACCAGGGGCGCCACCGGCCCGAGAGCTATATCTACCTCTCGAAGGAGTTTCCTGGCCCTAAACCCAAAGGGCTTAGGGTATGACTGGCGTTTCTCGGCGGCATAGGCACCATCGAGATCAGCTGCGGATGCAGTGAGAGCTGTTGGCGACTGAGGGAGTCACCGGGCTCGCGCGTACAGTCGAGTGATGCACTGCACGCGGCGCAGAGCGAGTGGCATCTCCCCAGCATCGACCAACAGGCTCTAAATGGGGAAAGTGCGGAAGGCACCGGTCGCAAGGCGAAGGCCGGTGTGGTGGATCGAATCCACCTTCCGCAAAAAACGCTCGGCTGTGGATGCATAAAACTCGCATCCGTAGTCGAGCTTCGAACGAACAAACGATCGATAAAAAAGTAGGACAGTAGAATGTGCATGGCGCGGGTACAAGAGACCCTAAGGCTGCGAATATGAGCCTCCCAGGTGAGGCGTCGGCCGAATACAAGACCGAGGAAACGGTGCGATTCAACCAAATCCAGGCGCACCCCATTAAGAAACAAATCTGGGTCGGGGTGAAGCCGTGGATGGGGGTGAAGCCATGGATGGGGGTGAAGCCATGGATGGCGGCAGAAGTGCACCACCTTAGTCTTGGCCAAAGAAAACCGAAACCTGTGCGCTTCGGCATAGCGAGAGACGCGGTCAATGCCTGTTGGAGTAGACGCTCGAGTTGGCATCTGGGCCGCGCCAAAAGAGATCGAAAGGTCGTCCACGTAGAGCGTAGCGAGAACATCTTCCGGCAGCACCGAGGTGATGCCGTTGATGCTCAGGGCAAAGAGTGTGACAATGAGGACACTTCCCTGCACCTTTGGGCCGGAGAGGGCTCCCCCCACCCGTACGTGGAATCGATCTCGCAAAAATTCAGATATAAACATTGGGAGGCGTCCCCTCGCCCCCATCGTGTGGAGAGTCTCCATGATACCGTATCGCCATGCGGTATCATAGGCCTTCTCCAGATCGAAAAAGACCGTGGCGTAGTGCTGTCTACGAAGGAAAGCCTCGCAGACGGCATTTTCCAGTCGGAGCAGAGCATCCTAGTGGAGTGGAACTTGCGGAAGCCGCACTGTGCAGAAAACAGATGGTCTCCGCTGTCCAGGAAAAAGGCTAATCTAACATTTACTAATTTCTCCATCAACTTGCACACGCAAGAGGTTAGAGAGATTGGGCGGAAACCGGCCAGGAGAGAGTGATCTGTCCCCGGTTTGCGAAAGGCGAGCACAGTAGGGATTGGCACGGAATCTGGGAGTAGACCCTCCACCCAGATCGTGTTGAACAAATCTAACAGAAAGGCCATGCCTCGCTCACCTAGGTGTCGAAGCATGGCGTACGGGACATCGTCCGGAACAGTGGAGGTGTTCGCGCACAAAGGGAGAGCGGAACATAACTTACTCACAGTAAACCTGTCGTTGAAGGGTTCTCCGCCTCTGGACAGCATCCCGGCTAGAGAATGCGGAAAAAGCGGTCGCTAAGGATTCCGCCACGGACGCGGGGTCCGAGATTGCGGTCCCATTCTGCTGGAGGACGGGAGGCGGGTCCTGCGAGAACTTGCCCCGAATCCTTTTGACTCAATTCCACACCTCAGCTAAAGGGGTCTTCCCATTAAGTGAAGACACGTATGCCCGCCAAGAAGAGCGGCGGGCGTGCTTCGAAATATACCGGAACCTAGCCCTAGCCCGACGAAATTCAGCGACAGTCAAATCGTTCGGGCGGCGCTTATAGCGCATGTAGGCATAACGTGCAAAACGGCCAGACGTCCTAGGAATAGTAGTCAGGCCCACGGCGATGAGGTTGCCGGAGAAGAACTCAACGGCCTCATCTACCGACCTAAACTCCTCGACTGAAATGCAGGCCACCGCGTCCGCGCCAAGCACCACCTAGGTGGGCTCTCAGGCGGCAGTTGCCCTGAAAATGATATTTGAATGGAAAAGTGATCACTACCATGGAGGTAATCGACCACCCCCCAATCAAAATCAGGCTGTGCATCCGAAGAGCACAAAGATAGGTCGAGGCAAGAAAATGAAGCGGTTCTTGGACAGTACTGCGTAAACTCATCCACATTTATGACACCCATCTCAAGCTCTTCGATCAGATCGGCAAGGACTTGTCCCCTGGGATTTATGGAGTAATTTTCCCAGAGAGGATGCCTGCCATTCAGATCTTCAAGCAAGAGATAGGGCCTCGGCAACCGTGCCATGATGCGGCGGAAGTCCCCCTACTATCCAGGAGCAGCTGCACAGCCACTGCCTGAAAGGAGGTATCTAAAGAGAAAGGAAGAAACGAGACATCATGCCGGGTGTAAACCGCGCATGCTCCAGCCCGGCCATCCCGCGGTGGTGGGGTCGCAAGACCCTTATACCCCGGGAGGGCGGGCAGGGGGCACGCGCCTAGCATGGTCTCCTGCAAAAAGATAGCTAACAGGGAACGGGATGAGCCTCCGCAGCTCCTCCCAGCTGGCCTGGAGTCCACAGCAATTCCATTGAAGGAATATGCCCTCCAGGCCTAGCTCGGAGGAGACGCGGGGGCCCTCCTCAAACTGAAGACTCTCACGGGAATGGCCGTACGCTGCCGGGGGCAGAACCCCGGGCGCTGTTGGCCGGACAAAGTGCTGTCGCCTTGAGGACTTATTAGGGGAGGTTGGGATTACCATGCAAGCCTTTTCCTCCCTCCGCCTTGAAACCTTAGGCGGGCGTTGCGGCTTCGGAGGCAGGGAGCCCCTCTTTTCGAGGAACCACCTTCTCTGAGCCACTCGCTCCACCTCGGGGCGTGGGGGAAGAAGCCAAGCTCCTTTGTTGCTGTCCTCCTTTCGGGGGACAGCGTTAGGAACCCCGGAAGATGGCCTAGCGACCATCTTCAAGGATATGCCTCCTGTGAGTCTAACAACTTGGTGGAGGCGCGTGGCCGTTTCGCCTTACGGAAAACTGTCACGCTGGGGGAAGAGGGGGGAGCCCTTGTTTTAGCCGGGGTTGGGTGTGAACCCTTTTTGCCGCCAGCTTTACCGGGGGAGCGCCCAGGTTGAGTAGAGCCCGCAGAAGGGCTCCAAATGGGCGCGGAAACAACCGTGCTCGTTGGCCTGGATGGGCCAGGAGCAGAGGGTGCCTTTCTAACTATTGAGGCATATGACGTCCCAGGCAGACCCAGGCGCACCAGGACCAAGTCCTTAGCCTCGCGGAATGAAAGTCGATCCTGGGACTAAACACCCAGGATTTCTTTCTCAAGGAGATATGCACCACATTGCTTCGAAGAAGCGGGGTGCATCTCTCCGCAATTGACACACTTGGCCACACACGATTTGGACTTATCGTGTGCGGCCTTGGAGCAATTTACACAAACTTTGGGTGACCCTGACTTTGTACGTCTACAACAATGATTCGTATGGCCAAACCGGTGACAGTAATAGCACCGCCGCGGCAGTGGTACGAATGCCTTCATGCGGTAGCAGTACCAACCGGCACGCACCGACTCAGGGAGCTTGTCACAGTCGAACGTGATGAAGAGTGTAGGGGTGAGCCTCGAGGCCCCTTCCTGTTTTCTCATCACACGTTCGACCTTGACTGCCCCATGGTCGGCCAGCTCTAGGGTGATGTCCTCAATGGAGTAGTCAATGAGTTCCCTTGCATAAACTACTCCTTTCACAAAGTTCATGGTAGAGTGTGGCATCACACTCACCGGGGTGCCATGAAGTGTCCGAAGAGCACTTATCCTGGCCGCCTCGGCGGGATTCGCCGGATTCACCAGAAGGCTCCCATCCAAGAAACGGGTCACCTTCGGCTCTCTACCAATTGCACTAGCTAATCCTCTCCTCTGATGGATCATGTTGCCCTTGGCCAACATGGTGCCATCAGTGAATCGAATAATGAGGAAGCGTTTGAAGCCAGCGGGCTAAAAAATGCCAGGTAACCTCTGAACAAGGGGCCCTGATGTTATCGAGGCTCTGCCCTGTGCACTTTTCATCTTTGTCATAGTCAGGGGCTCCGCACCCAGGGGGGCAGAGGGGCCGGATGTGCCGATCTTGGCTTGGTCGCTTGCCAGAATGGCAGCAGACCCATCCATCCCCGTAGCCCCCCCAGGCCAGATGGACCGGCCTCAGCCAGGTCCTTCTCCGAAATGAAAAAAGGTCCTGGTGGTTGCAGGGGCACCGGTCAGAGGAGATCCCTCCCCTCCTTGTACTGCCTCGGAGGCCCCGGCCGTTTGATGAGGACCTTGCATAGGGGTGGATTCAGGTTCGGTGCTTGGCGCTGAGCCCGGATTCCCCCCCATGGAAGGCCCTATCCTCTGAGGCTGGGTATCCTCAAGGACCATGCCTATCACAGGAAGGGCCTCCAGTTGGCCATCCCCTCCCAGGACATTGCAGGTCCCCTTGGCAGCATCACCAGTCTTTTGTGGGGAGGCACAGGCCTTGACCCCAGCAAGGTTTAAGATTCTTGCCAGCGGGTCTTTTGAGGGAAGCGACCGAAGGGGCCTGGCTTCCCTCTCCCCCCAAGGGGGTTTGCCCTACCGAGCCGCTTACACAAGGGGCGGTCGGCAATGGGCTGCCTGCTGGCTTTCTTGGCAGTCCCCTTAGAAAGAAAAGAGGGGACTGCCGCTGGAAATAGGGAGATGCCCAAAAGCACCTCCAGAGAAAGGGGTGAGGGGGTCCCCTACACCCGTAGGCGAGGAGTAAGCCTCCTCTCCGGTTAAAGAAGTATGGAGGGTCCCCTGCGCAAGCACAAGGGGGGGGGGGAACCTCCATTTTCTCAGTGGAGCTGCCCGAGGGCGGCTCCATTGATGTCAAAGGGGAGGTTGGGGGCTGGGTTTTTTTTATATTCATCATTGGGCATGGTGACCCTCTTTTTCACATGGGACGCAATAGCTCACAACCTCTCACAGTTGCCCGCAATGCAAGAGGTGCTTGCAGGCCCGGCAGAGCCAGGCGCCACCATTTGGGACCACCCCTCCCGCCTGGTAGCCTGGCAGTCCATCGGCCTGGTGGCTCCACCTTAGACACGGCGTAAAAATGGATAGAATGTGAAGAGGAGAGGAAAAGGGATGTGAGGAAGGTATGGGTGGGGATGAAGCAGGTTGTTAAAAAAAAAACATCCTGAACCGGAGCTCAGGGGTTAGGGAACTTTGTCCCCTCCCCCCTCAGCCCCGATCCGGGATGGTTGGCTTGAGAAGAAGGTCAGCATCTACCCTGTGAAATTAGAGGCTGACCAGAGAAAGTTGTGGGAGAGGTTGTATGAAAAGAGAGGAAACAAGTGTTTTGAATCAAGGAAGAGAGGTTAAGCTGGGGCTGGACGGGGTGCTGAGTCCTGTCAGCATGGTGGCCAGGATGGCAAATCGCCGCACCCCTTACGGGGTCCCAGTCAATTAGTTTAAGTCATTGAGCAATCGATAATTACCATGATACCAATCAAATAGCTTAACAGGGATGTCAAGAATAACATGATTCAAAACTACCGAGCAGCGAAACTCAACACCAATGTGTTAGCAGCCAGGGAGAGGTTCCATGCAGAAAAGTTCATACACTTTATCATGGCAGTATGTAAAAAAACAAATCTAGCACATTATTAGATTGGATAAACGTGGGGATCATGACCCAATGAATTAAACATATCAATAAATGAATGAGCCAGAGGCACCAAACCTGACCAGTCAATATCGGGTAGATTAAAATCACATCCCTTCCAGTGCAAAAAGAATCCAAGAAGGACAATGACTCTACATTATCCAGGAGAGAGTAACCAGGAGGCCTGTACACTACTTTCTCATGATGATTGAAATCATGAGGCAGAACAAGTATATTTAGATGAGTATTATAAGTTTCATTCACATACAGGTGAAATTTTAGTGAAGAATCGACAAGAACTCTCAAATTTTTCACAGAGGTCTTTAAAAGAATAGGGTAATCACCAATGAAGTACTTCCCTATAGGGATAGAAATCCATTTACTAAACATTAGAACACAACAATAGAAAATATGAACTGAACAAATCAATTTAGCTAACAAGAGAATAAGTATCAGTTAAACAAATAGAAATCGGAGAGAATACATGGTGTCATTGTTGCTCTTCTCTGCACCCTCTCTAGGGTCTGGATGTCCTTCACCAGGTACAGGGACCATAACTGGGCTCCATAGTCCAGAATGGGGCAGACTAAAGAGAGGTAGAGTGGCAGCAAGATGTCCTTAGTAAGCACACTGAAATTCCTGCTGATAATGACATCTACTTTTCACTTCAGAAGCCACAAAGTGGAATGAGCATGATTTGCTACTCTTGTCAGCCTCTTCATTGCTGATGATACCCAAGTGGGCTGGTATCCATTGTAACTTAACTTCCCATAGGGGGTGGTGAAAGAAGTCAAGGAGGAGTGCCTGGATGTCGTGGCAAAGTTGTGGATGAATGTGAGATGAAGAGGAGTTGTAATGAAGACATTGAGTCTGTATAAATTACCGCTTTCCTGGGGGGTACCAGTTTCTGGATCATCTTAAGGGATTGAAACAAGACATATAATTCTGCCACCACAATATTATGGAGAGGGTCAATCAGGTTCAGGTTGTTGAGCCACCCTTTGTATCAGGATATGGCATTTATTTTCTGTGGAGAGGAGAAATAATTTATAGCCTTGTTTATTTCTCTTCTTCCACACACACTGCAAAAGTTTCTTTGTTGCTCTTACTATTCTTATTCTCTTATCATCTATAGCTTTTTTTCCATACTCAAATACTATCAAATCAAATCCCACTTTTCTCTTCCCACCTCTATCACCAATTCTTTTTTCAATTTCTCCCTCTTGAGACTGTGGCCCACACATTCTACAATCAAATGTTCTATAGATTCTCTCTGCTCCAATAGGCACCATTCACATCTGTCCTCTCCTCCATTCGATCTGTATGTCCACCCCTTCACCTCCAAGAATCCAATCTGTGCCTTGAATAGTAGCTGGCTTGCAAAACTCCCATCATACATATTCTCAATGAAAGGCTCCCTTTTACTTCTGTATACATTCAGACTTCTCTTTCCATTTATTCATCTCCAGAACTTTTCTCCTGCATCTAATATTTTTTGTTTCAGCTTTCCTTTTGCTCTGTTCTCTATATAGATTGCTTCTAATTCATACTTCGTATCCACTCTAATTACCTCTTTGCTCCACTCAGTCCTATTGTAGTCATCATACACATAGCCTGCCCAGGTCTCTATTCCCATCCCTTGCAGTCTCAACTTATAGTTTGCCTTCATCCTTGCCACCCTCTCTTCATACCAACTCTAGCCCATTTCTCCTCTCATAACATAACATAATTTCATGGATGACAAAAGCCACAAGGGCCTATCAAAGGTCATATGCATCTGTCAAAACCCACCCACAAAATGCATCCATAGGATTGTGTCAGATCCTGCATCTACAATATACAATTAGAACCATCCACAGGAATGTGTCAAAAATAAAAAGCATCATCATCAAGACTCATCAAAATTAATTGTAATATACAATAAAAAACTGCATCCACAGGAATGAGTCCAGAATACCCCCCAAAGTTAACCCTCCCTCCTAATATAATCATCTAATCTGCATTTGAATACATTCAAGTTTGGACTGTCTACTGTCTCAGATGGCAAACTATTCCCGTAATCTACCACTCTATTGGTAAAAAAATATTTTCTAACATCCAAATACACTGCTGTTTTTTAATTTTTAAGTGGTAACCCCTAGTCCTATTACTACCTTCCAACTCAAATAACTTGTTAAAATCCAACTTATACATCCCAGAAGAGATTTTAAAAAGCTCAATCATATCTCTCCTCATATATCTTCTCTCAAATGAGAACATATTTAGTACCCTCAGTCTATCTTCATATTCAAGGTGCTTCAGAGAAGGTATTATTTTTGTTGCCCTCCTTTGTACTGAGTCTAGCAAGTTGATGTTACCTCTAAAATGTGGTGACCATGCTTGTATACAGTAGTCTAAATGTGGCCTAACATATGAGTTGTAGAGTTTAAGGATAACCTCCTTACTCTTGTAGCTAACATTCCTGTTAATGTATACTAGCACCCTATTTGCTCTATTTTTTTTGCCTCAATACACTGCTTTGAAATCTTCAGTGACCTATCTACTACTATACCTAAGTCCTTCTGATCCTCAACTGAATTCAGCCAATGCCCATGTATTTCATAGCTAAATTCCCTATTATCCCTTCCTACGTTAAGAACTTTGCATTTTATAAGGTTAAAAGTTATCTGCCACTTCTGAGCCCAAGGTAATAACATATTTAAGTCACTGCACTTTAAAGCTACCCTCAACTTCTTTGGCTACAGCTGCCAATTTAGTGTCATCAGCAAAAATTGACACTTTGCTATTTACAGCCTCCCCAAGATCATTTATATAAACTATGAATAATAAAGGGCCTAGAACGGATCCCTGAGGTATGCCACTGATAACGTCCCTCCACTGTGACCTCACCCCATTCA
Source organism: Ceratothoa steindachneri (assembly GCA_963969495.1). NCBI lineage: Eukaryota > Metazoa > Arthropoda > Malacostraca > Isopoda > Cymothoidae > Ceratothoa > Ceratothoa steindachneri. Next base: position 164,217,471 of record OZ018325.1, on the reverse strand, counting down.
GCACAACACTCTGTTTCCTGTCTTTCAGCCATTCAGTTATCCAATTCAAAACTTTACCACATATCCCATGCAGCTTTAATTTGTGAACTAGTCTCCTATGTGGAACCTTATCAAAAGCTTTTGATAAGCTTGAACTGTTCCATAGGTATAGACAGAACAGAAGCGCAGGAAACAAGGAAAAGTATAGGAAGAAGCAACAGGAGGTGAAAAATAGAGTGGCTGAACTGGAGAGAGAAGCGAATTATAGGTGGGGTGAAAGAGTGTCTTAGTGCTTTAGAGAGAAAAATAATTTTTTGAAGGAAGTAAATTGTGTGAGAAAGAAGAAAGAGGCAATAGAAATGAGAGTGAAGGATGGAAGGGGTGAAGTAATCAGTATAGATGAAGAATTAAGGAAGAGATAGGAAGAATATTTTGAGAATTTGCTAAATGTGGATGATAGTAGAGAAGTACAGCTGTTATTTCTTGGATGAGGTGGGATGACATCAGAGAGAGTGAAAGAATTAGCAAAAAGGAAGTAGAAGAGGCAGTGAAAAGGACAAAAAGTGGAAAGTCACTGGCTATGGATGAGATAACAAGGGAGATGCTGAAAGTGGGGGGGAAGAGTGTGTAGTAGAGTGGTTGGTGAGGTTGAGGTAGGTTCTCCACCATAGTTTCTACCAACTTATTATGCTTGTACCAATTTGTATTGGATACCAAAAATGATCAGTAAAATTTGTATTTCTCCTCAGAACTTTGAATCTCCCTGGAACTGTTTATGTTTATTGAAGAGTTAGGGAAGGTTATGATCCAAGATGCATTTTCTCAACAGTCGGATTTGGAGGTTGCAGTGTAATGGTTTGGGGCTGCATGTCGTCTTCAGGTCCAAGATTGTTGTTCACTTGTGAGGGAAGAATGCTTACACCAGCATGTTAGACCAGGTTTATCAACCTTCCTTCGGCACAATTTTTAATGATGACATATGAGATTGTATAATCTTCCAACAAGACAATGCTCCATGCTACACATAAAGGAATCTAAAAGGGTTGGTTTGAAAAGAAAGGGGTGACATTAATGGAATGATCTCCTCAATCACCAAACTTCAACCACAAGTGCGGACACGTAACTATCAAAGCATCTTACTTATTCCAAAGTGAGCCTCCACCTGATGTGACTTCTGCCCCAACTTATGACTGGCCTAAGGGAAAATATGACAAAATACGAGTGTCCCTAAGACAGTACGACTGGGACTTCGAACTACTATACCTTAATATTGACGACGCATCACAAGTTTTTGTCAACATTTTAACTAAACTTGTTCAGCAGCATATCCCTAAGAGGTCCTACAGGAAAAAAACATCCCCATGGTTAAAGTCCATCCCCCGTAACCTCTACAAGCAGCGTACCAAAATGTGGAATGAATTCAAATTAACGAGACAGACTTATGGCAGACATTCTTACTTGGCACTACAAAAACTATTTAAGTTTAATGAAGCTAATTCTGCGCTAAGATTTGAAGTATTAACCGACCAAATCAAATATGAAGAAAATCTTGTGCAGAACAGGGCTACTAAACCTAAACTATTTCATTCCTATATTCGGAACAAAAAACTCGATAGACCTAGAGTTGGCCCCCTTAGGGTTGACGGTGAACTATCTGATGATCCTATCACCATGGCCAATACTTTTGTCGAAGCATTCTCTACAGTGTTTGTTGTTGAGACATCTTTGAACCCTTTTCCACATCAAGCGTGCCAGGGCATTATTTCATCTGTCCAATTTCACCCCGAAGATGTTGTATCCCAACTCAAATCACTTGATGTTGATAGTGCCATGGGTCCTGATAACCTCCATCCACGCCTTCTAAAAGAATGCGCATCAGAACTGGCTTACCCTCTGTCCATCATTTTCAATAAGTCATCTGGTGCCGTACCTCAGACTTGGAAAACATCTCATGTTTGCCCAATCTATAAGAAAGGATCCCGTAGTGATCCACTGAACTATCGCCCGATTAGTTTAAACCCCACTCCCTGCAAGACAATGGAACGCATTATTTGCAAGTCACTATTTGGATTCATAGAAGATCATCTAATTTTTGATGAGTCCCAATTTGGTTTTAGGCCCAACTGTTCAGTCACTGACCAACTTTTACTCACTTACGACTACATAACTTACTGGTATGATCAAGGACAAGTGGTTGATTTAATTCTATCTGACTTTGTTAAGGCGTTTGACCGAGTGCATCACCAGACACTCATTGACAAACTAGTGGCGATTGGTATCTCCGGCAATCTGTTACAGTGGATCAGCAGTTTTCTACTCAGCCGCTCAATGAAGGTCTCAATAAATGGATACACAAGCCTGGCAAAACCAGTCTTAAGTGGAGTTCCCCAGGGTTTGGTTCTAGGCCCATTGTTGTTTCTCATATTCATAAATCACACCTGCTTCCAAATTCAGTGCAACTTTAAGATGTTTGCTGATGACCTCAAATTATATTTTCACTCCTCAGCCCCATCCTTATCTTATCTCTTCCAGGTATGCAGGATAATATTGATTTACTATCTTCCACTGCTGCTTCTTGGGGGCTAAGGTTTTCTACCAGTAAATGTATCCATCTCCGCTTTGCTAGACAGCGGTGTCCAGTCAGATGATCTCCTTACTCCCATATACATCCTAAATGACATTCCTATAAATCAATGCTTCTCTCACAAGGATTTGGGAATAACTATGGATAGGAAACTGAAATTCCACCAGCACATAAGCTGTGCAACTGCTAAAGCCGGAGGTATTGCCACTAATCTTTTAAAATCAACTGTTACTCGCTCGGCTATCTTCATAAGAACATAAGAAAAGAAGGAGACTGCAAAAGACCATTCATGGCCTACACTTGGCAGCTCCTGTTCCAGTCAACACACAAAGATTTCTTACCAGAGAAAAGTCATCAACATTGTCACCCTTTACAGGAGTTCGTCAGATCTAATCTACAATATACATAAAATGCATCCAGAGGATTATGTCCATTCATGCAACCGCAAAATAATCTCCCCACTCCTTAGAAAAATATATACATATGTACATAAAAAGGTCAGTTCCATCTAGCAGCTTCATTCATATATTTATCTAATCTATTCTTAAAACTACCCAGAGAGGAGGCTTCTATCACATCTCTAGTGAGCCTATTCCATTCATCTACCACACGATTTGTAAACCAATTCCTCCCAATCTCCTTCCTAAACCTATACTTATCAAGCTTAAACCCATTGCTACGTGTCCTGTCATGTTCACTAAGTATAAGAACCTTACCCAGATCCCCTTTATTATATCCTTTTACCCATTTGAAGACTTCAATCAATTCCCCTCTGACTCTTCTCCTTTCCAATGTATGTAGATTTAGTTTTCTGAGCCTTTCACCGTAAGGTAAGTTCCTTAGCCCACCAATCATCTTTGTCATCCTTCTCTGCACAGACTCAAGCAAATCAATATCCTTCCTATAATATGGTGACCAAAATTGTACTGCATAGTCTAGATGAGGCCTAACTAGTGCCAGATACAGTTTTAGAATGACTTCAGCACTCTTATTGCTTACACTCCTCCTAATGAATCCCAATATCCTATTAGCTTTATTCTAGGCATTTAGGCATTGCTTTCTAGGACGAAGGTCTGAACTTACCAAAATACCCAAGTCCCTCTCACAATCGGTCCTCCCTAAATTTCTCCCATTTAATTTATAACTATTCAGTGGATTATTTCTACCTATACTAAGTACACTACATTTGTCTATGTTAAACTTCATTTGCCATTTCTCAGCCCAATTGGACAGAATGGTCAATTCCTCCTGCATTACAACAGCATCAGAATCAGCCCTAATGGCCCTACCTAGCTTAGTATCATCAGCAAATTTACTCAGGTCACTACTTATACCTATGTCAAGATCATTAATATAAATTAAGAATAGCAAGGGACCCAAAACAGATCCTTGCGGAACTCCACTGCTAACACACCCCCACTCAGATTTAACTCCATCTATACTAACCCTTTGCTGTCTGTCACCAAGCCATGACTGAATCCACCTAAATATACTGCCATCGATCCCGTGTGCTTTAACTTTGCTCAGAAGCCGTAAGTGTGGCACTCGATCAAAAGCCTTACTAAAGTCCAAGTATAAAATATCATAGTTTTCATCCTTATCTGCTGCTTCATACACCTTACTATAAAAAGACAGCAAATTAGTCAGGCAGGATTTACCCTTACTAAAGCCATGCTGTGATTCTTTTATCAACTTATGCTTATCCAAGTGATCCCTAATATTCCTTGCTATAATAGATTCCATCATTTTCCCTACCACTGATGTCAAACTTACTGGTCTGTAATTAGACATATTTGTTTTATCCCCTTTCTTAAATATAGGTATCACATTGGCTTTCTTCCATGCCACTGGCACAATGCCACTCTCCAATGATTTTCTAAAGATGCATGCTAGGGGCTCACTTAACACATCCTTACATTCTTTCAAAATTCTAGGAAAGACCTCATCAGGACCGGGTGCTTTACTACTTTGGATTTTATCAATTTCCTTTGTCACTATCTCCTTTGTGATCAAGATATCCTTTAATTTCTCTTCATCATTACCCCGAAAGATCATTGACACCTCGGGTATATTTAGAGTATCCTCCTGTGTAAATACTGAGAGAAAAAATTCATTTAGCATTCCAGCCATTGAGTCCCTATCACTCACTAATTCTCCATTGGAATCTATAATTGATAAAAACTTTTAGGATCTTCCTTTGCCCTATTTGCCACTTTAATTTCATAATTTCTCCTTGCTACTCTAACTAACTTTTTAACATCTCTTGCTAGTTCATTATATCTCTGCCTTAAGTGATCCTCTCCATTTTTTATTTTCCTATAAATGCCCTTTTTAATGCCAATATAATGCTTAATTTTATCTGTCATCCATTTTGGGTCATTATTTTTAGTCCTAATCTCCTTATAAGGAATGTTAATCATCTGACCTGTAATTAATTGCTCAATTATTCTTTCATACTCCTCTTCAATTGTAATCTCTTCCTCCTGGTGATTATTGTCTCCACTAACTGATAGCATTGAATTTATTCCTGATTTGATTTCATTGCCTGGTTTCTGTACAACTGCCTCCAGGTAAGTCCTTAGCCCATTATAATTTGCTCTTCTAAAGTCAGGAATTTTAACATTGTTCATGCTACTATCAATACCATTCCATTTCATCTTGAATCTAATTTCACAATGGTCACTATTACCCAAATTTCCTCCAATCTCAGTATCCTTAATAACTTCTTCCCTATTTGTCAGAACTAAATCCAGTATATTATTACCTCTAGTGGGTTCGTTAATAATCTGCCTCAGAAAATTATCTTGGACAACATTCAAAAATTCCTCAGCCTCCTGATCACCCACAAGAGCTTCCCAGTCTATATTTCTGTAATTAAAATCGTCCATTATACACACATGCTTACTTCTACATGCCCGTTCAATCTCCTGCCACAGAAGATTTGAAGCTTCCTTACTAAGATTTGATGGTCTGTATAATAATCCTATGACAAGCTTGTTTTTACCTTCCTTTACATTTAACCATAATGACTCTGTGTTATCATCTAATTTAATTGTACTGTTTACACAACACTGGAGATTATCTTTAATATAAATAATAACCCCTCCTCCTCTCTTCCTATTCCTATCTGTATGGAACATGTTAAAGCCCTCAATCTCAACCTCAGGTTTAAAGTGATTACCTGCCAAATCAAGCCATGACTCTGTTATTGCAATTATATCAAAATTCCCTTCACTTGCTAACGCTCTTAAGAGATCTATCTTATTCCTTATACTCCGACCATTTGTGTAGTAGATTTTGCATCTCCAATTTGGAATCTTGGGTTCCAGGGCCAAAATCAGCTTCTGGAATCTGTTCAACGCAGATGGACAAAACAGGTTGCTGGTCTGACTGATCTTCCATACCTTGACAGGCTGACAACTTTGGGATTATTCTCCGTGAAGGGTAGGCTGTTAAGGCAGGACCTTATTTATTGCTATCGTATATTCCACGATTTAACCATCATCTCCCCTTCCGACATCTTCACAATGGCACCTACTGTTGGCACAAGAGGTCATAAATTTAAGATTCAGATGCAGCATTGTCAGTTGGAAGCTCGTAGACGATTTTTCTCTTGTCGAATTATCCAAAAATGGAATTCTCTACCCCAAGATATTGTTGATGCTCCGAGCCTCACTGCGTTTAAGTCTAGACTGCAGTACTTTCTTGGTGAAGAATTGTTCCACCTTTGACCTACTGCCAGTTCATTTCAATCTCAATTTGTTATATTTTCAAGGTATTTTATATGGAGGATACACTTAGCCAGTCATTAATGATATATTTGAGTAAACCTCCCGTGTAGCCTGACTGGAGTATCTGTCTTGGACTTTTGAGCCTGTCCCTCTCCTATCCGGTCTGGCTGGACTAGAGTGGTAAGGCCCTACCAGGTAATAGAACTTGGGCGCAAGAGTGAGGGTGCACATATGTTCCTCAAAAAGTCAATTAACAGCCAAAATTAAGGAAGAGTGGCAGAAAATTGAGCCAACCACCTGTGTCAACTTAGTCTTAAGTATGCAAAAATGCATAAAATCAGTTATAAAAACAAAAGTAGGACACATTAAATATTAATTATTCATAGAATATACAGAAAAATGTTTATTAGTATTAGGTCAAGTATAAAATAAATGAGTTTCAATCATATTCTTCACTTTTTCATACCTACCTCATAATTATGCCCAAGGGTGGGGAGGATATATATATATATATATACACACACTTCATGAGTGCTCATTAATTGGCATTTTGCTTAATATAAATATCTCCCCTGGCTTATTTAAACTCGACCCTGTTTTAAAAAAACTTGTACTTAATGAAATAACTTCATAATGCAGCCTCTTTAGTAATGTAATATCATTTGCATTGCCTCTCCCACCACGTGTCTCTGCTATGATCGTGGATTAACTCTTAGCCCTAAATATTTTTTGTTCTGATGAAAATCCTTTAAAATGTTTTCGTTTTTTCACCCACTATTCCCATTCATATACACGGCGTTGTTGTATAGATTGATTGATTTAATCTGTTTTATAGGTGCTGAAACCCTATAAGGATTATTGACACCGTGAAATTACAGTCAAGATAGTCACCATCACCTCTTCAGTCTAGGGACTCCACTCCTAGACACTCAAGAATAAAGAGAAAGGTGGAGTCTGTTAGTATGAGAAGATAAGCTAAACTAGACGGTGCCAACAGTTACACAATTGTGTATACAAATACTCATATCTATATATGTACATAAATGGATATACAACCTGAAAAAAAATTAAAATAAAATAAAAATAATAATAACAAAAAAAAAAATAAAATAAAAAAAAAAAAAATAAATAAAATCAAATAAATTAAATGTGTCTATATAATGATGTATCTCTTAGAAACTTTAGTACTAGTTCAAATGGGACTGAGGAATTTAGGACAGTAGCATATGAAAATCTTAAGTTGTTTTCCAAGCAGAAATTTAATAAGGGTTTACGACTTAAAGCATATTCAGGGCATTGAGTTATAGCATGTTCTGGGGTAAGTTGTGTATTGCATTTTCCACAAAAGTGGAAAAGTGATGGATCAAAGAAGTAGCCATGGGATAGTCTACTGCAACCTAATCTTAGTCTAGTTAGTACGATACTGTCACGACGTGACATTCTATAAGGTCTGTTATTGTTTAAATTAGGAATTATTTGCGGGAGAATGCCAATATTTTGGGACCATTCATTTTGCCAGAGGTTGAAGACTGAGGGCTGCAGCATGCCTATCATTTCTGATACTGAGAACCCCAGGTGTGTCGTATTAGCATTGTGTATTGCTGCTTTAGCTGCTGTGTCAACCACTTCATTATCTTTTATACCTGCATGACTAGGAACCCATAAAAAAACAGCTTCCAGGTTGATTTTATGTATATAGTTAATTATACGGTGGGTTAAGTAGTGACTTTTTTGTTCTTTCACAGCTAGCAAACCTGATAGGGAGTCTGAAACTATGAGTAGTTTACAGTTGTCTAGTTTTTGATTTATGTACTTGAGTGAACTCAATATTGCATATAACTCAGCAGTAAATATAGAGCAGTGATGGGGCAGTTTGAAGGTCTTTATGGTTTCCCTCCAGATAAAAGCACATGCTACTCCTTCATTACTTTTGGAACCATCTGTGAAAGTTACATTAAAACCTGAGGATTTATATAACTCAATTAATTCTAAGGACAATGTTTGGTAAATACATGAAGGAGTGTTGTTCTTAGGGTATGCAGTTAATGAGAGGTTAAAGTGAACTTTAGTTAGTGTTATATAGCAGTTAGATATTTTTATGGTGTTTAAATCAATGGGGTCATATCCTAAGTTCATTATATATTTTTTAATCCAACCACAAAAAGGTTTTGGATGAGGCCGAAGGTCATAGAAATTATACCAAAAGAATTGTAAAATACATATACGTGTGGGGTGATTTGCAATACTGAGTACTTTAATACCATATCTTAGCCCTAGCAATATCCTACGAAATTTAAGAGGCATTATATTAGCTTCTGCCTCTAAAAAATCAACTCTGGTACAATTTAATGCACCTATAGCTAGTCTAATACACTTAAATTGTATTCTATCAAGTTTTAATAGGTTGCTTTCTGATGATGTATGGTATAGGAAAGAGCCATAGTCTATTTTACTTCTAACAAGGGATTTATATATATGTAATAGATGCATTCTATTTGATCCCCAGTTTGTATTTGCAAGATATTTTAGGAGCAAAATGCTAGATATACATTTCTCTATTAATGACGTAATATGAGCTGTCCAAGTTAGTCCCTGATCTAATACCATGCCCAAGTATTTATGAGTTTGCATGTAATTAATAGGGTAATTTAATATTATCAGTTCTGGCAAGTTATGTTTCCTAGGGCGTTTTGTAAAAATTATACACTTAGTTTTAGTAGGAGAAAAGGTGGTGCCCCATTTTTGTGACCAGTCAGATATAGAATCCATGATTTTTTGCATCTGGTTATGCATTTGATCCAAGTTTTCACCAGATAGCCACACTGCAATATCATCAGCATACAAGGCATGGTTTATGTCTAAATTTTTGAATAAATCATTTAACATGATTGAAAATAGGAGTGGACTTATAACGCTGCCCTGTGGTAAGCCGATTTGTACAGCAAATTTTTCTGAAGGGAGATTAGCTATAGAAACTCTTATAATTCTAGAGGAAATGAAATTTTTAATAAAGTTGGGGAGGTGGCCACGTAAACCCATCTTGTATAGTTTTTTATAAAGACCATGGTGCCAAATGGTATCATATGCTTTTTCAATGTCCAGAAAGATTGCCATTACATATTTATTGCAGAGGAACGCTTCCCTTATGTCACATTCTAAGCGTACCAAACTATCCATAGTTGAGAAGTGCTTTCTGAATCCACTTTGGTAGTATGATAAGTACTTTTTTTCATTAAGGTATTTCTGTAATCTAATGGTCAATATTCTCTCTAATGTCTTGCATAAGCAGCTTGTCAAGGCTATAGGGCGGTAAGAAGATGGTTCCTGACTTGGTTTCCCTGGCTTTAAAATAGGGATGAGTAAACTCTCTTTCCATGTATCTGGATAGGTATTATTTAGAAATAGGTGATTGTAGAAATTTAAGAGATTATGTTTATTTAGGTTACTAAGATTTGCTAGGAAGGGATATATTATGTCATCCATGCCAGGAGAGCTTGGTTTGTTTTGGGGAATAGCTTTTTCTAATTCATATAATGTAATTGGGCAGTTATATTCCTCATTGTTAGATACCCCAAATGAAATTTCATTAAATTCAGCCTCCACCATAGTGTATACAAAGGGTTCTATGTAGGAGTGAATACTGCTAATAGTAGCAAAGTGGCCGGCTAATATTTGGGCAGTCACAAATGGGTCAGAAGTAAAGTTACTGCCAGATTTTAATGTGACGAGTGGATGGGGTTTATGTCCTTTTGTAAGTCTCCCTATCTTATCCCAAACTTCTGCTGTATGAGTGTTATGATTAATAGTTTGTACGAACCTTCTCCAAGAGAGACGTTTCGATAATCTAATTACCCTTCTGGCTAAGGCTTTAGCTTTATGATATAACAGTAAAGACTCTGGATTCATGTACTTCTTAAATAGTTTATAGGCTTTTTTTTTAACTTTTATTGCATAGGCACAACTATCATTCCACCAGGGATTGTTATATTTAGGGAATATTCTTCTGTATGACTTTGGTATGGTTTTGGCTGCACATTTGGTGATAGCAGAGGTTACTAGAAGGCAAGCATCATTTGCATTAAGTGAAATATTGACTTTTGGAATTTGTAGCTCTTGATGAAATTTTTTTAAATTACCTTTATATAGCCATTTGGGCCTGGTATTATACTTCATTTCATACATCGTTTCCATAATTATGGGGAAGTGGTCACTATCATAAAGATCTGGTAGTACTTTCCACTCTAAGTTTAGTTTTAAAGAATGGGAGTATAGAGATATATCTATATGAGAAAAGTGTCCTCTAAATTCATTGCAATAGGTTGGGGCCTTTGAGTTTAGGATGTATAAATTTGCTTCTTCAATAAAATCTGTTATTTTATTTCCTCTAGGACAGCATTCTGATGAGCCCCACAGGTAGTGATGTCCATTCAAATCTCCAGATATTAATACTGGTGGAGGAAGTTGGTTATAAAGATTCATTAAGTCTTGTGTAGTTAAAGGAAATCTTGGAGGTATATAGATTGAACAAATTGTGAATTTTAAAGATGGTAAATTAATTCTAGCTGCTATAGCTTCCAGATCAGAGGTGATATTTAAAGTTACAAATGGTACCCAGGAGGCTATGGCAAGTAGAACTCCTCCTCCATTACGGCTTCTATCTTTTCTTAAGATGGAATATCCTTTTAAAGAAATGTTTTGCTCTATTCCTAACCTTGTTTCTTGTAGCATTACAATTGATGGGGAATATTCATTTAAGATCATCTGCAAGAATGGTAACCTAGTTGTATAACTGCGTATATTCCACTGACATATTCTAAAGTTCATTATCTATATATAATTTAAACTATTAATCACCAAATAATATTCTGTAACCATCCCTTGAATCAATTTTTTTTGTAAAGCCCATTTTATTAAACACTATAGCCATTTTGTTAACTGCCTGTTTAGGGGCAATGTTTGCTTCCATGATTTTCTTATATTCTTTAAGGATAGACCATAGGTATTCATTTGAGACATCTACATTATCAACATTTTGAGAGTTTTGTTTATCTTCATTATTAATACTTTTTGCAGGTAGAGATTGTGGTCTAGTAATGGGTAGGTCGCATTGTGTTTCTTTTGTAGCTTTTTCAGTTATAGTTTTTTTCTTGTTATTTGTATATATGTCACTTGCATTTATAGGATGATTTTTTAAATATACCTGTCGAGCTTCCAAGAAGGATAATTTTTTATCAATTTTTAAATGAATAATTTCTTTCTCCCTGATCCACACAGGACATTCCTTAGAATTTCCTAAATGGTTGGGAGAAGAACAGTGAATACATTTAGGAGCCTCCCTTGGAGCGATACAATCCTGAGAATTATGTTGCTCATTACAATAAAGACATCTAGATTTATTTGTACAGGTCCTACTTCCATGTCCAAAATGCCAGCAATTAAAGCACATCAAGGGATTAGGGTAGTGGTTATCAATACTGAACGTAAGGTATCCATAATATAATTTAGAAGGCAAGACATTTCCAGCAAAAGTTAATACTAACAAGGGGGTAGGGATTCGGGAAGGGCCTTTATTGAGGCGTCTAATTTTCATAACGGACTCATTTTGAATTTTTAATTCATTAAGTAATAATTCTTCCTCAAAGTATAGTAGATCAGGTGCATATATGATACCTTGAATAGTGTTTAAATTTTGTGCAACTGAGCATTCTACATCATATTGTCCATTGATAATGGTTTTTGTATTTAAAAGGGCTGTTGTCTGATCTGAGGATTTTGTATGTATTAAGAGGGATCCTGTTCTGCAATATTTAACCTCGATGACAGGGCCATGACAAATGGATTCAACAACTGTTTTAATTGTTAATGGACTTAATTTTGTCAAATTAACTGTTGGAGAACTTAAATATACCCAAGAAACAAATTTGGGATCAATATTCAATTTGGGGTCATTTTTGTTTATGGAAGTCACATTTATACTACCTGTATCATTGATCTTACTTTGTGATGTTACAGGAGCTTTATTACTGTGCGTTGAACTATGATATATAGCAGGGTAATTCGGGTACTTGTTCGATTTCTCTGAACCAGAAGTTGATGGCTGTGAAGAGAAACGAGAGACAGCTTGGTCAGTCTCTTTGATCACTTTGTGTAGTTGTTTTAGAGTAGGATCAACGTTAGGGGATTCGAGATCAGTATTAGAATTAGGTCGTTTTAGTTTAACTCGAGATTTGTCCTTTTGAGACATCTTGAGAGAAGAACACCCCCGTGCCCTAGGGCACGGGCGACTTTCATTAAAGAAAAGGTCTTAGGTTATTAAGGCAGTAGATATAAGGAGATAACCTAGGTTAAGCAAAATTCTCACTAAGGTACCTAACGATTAATCACTTATATCAAGCAAGATTTGGAAAGTGTGGAGCAATACAACCTTTCGGGAGAAAGTCTACAGAGGGAATGTTGTTGTATATATATCGTTTTTGGGATGCATATGTCTGTTATTAGTTGCCAATGATCTTTTTATTGGTATTTCTCTGTCTTGTTATTGTGTTTTTCCATTGGTTTGTACTATGTAATGGGCGTTCCCTTCGTATCTTTGTACCCTATATAAGGTTGTCTTCTCCATTTTCATACTATTCTTCGAAAATGAACTTGCAAATATAGTTCGAAAGTGCTTGGATTCATCTTTTCATTTTCCTGTGGGTTAATTTTCATATATATATATATATATATATATATATATATATATATATATATATATATATATAATGGAAACATCATGTAATTTCCGAAAACTTTATTTTAAAAAGGGGTAGGTAGGACCACCTTTGGTAGTAATTACAGATTGAATTCTGCTTGAGATCAACTCGTACAAAGTTTGAATCGTTTCCAGGGGAATTTTCATCCATTCATCAGCTAAGGCAGTCTCCAATTCTTTCAATGATGGGGGATATCTACTCCGTACTTGTTTTTCTAAAATGCACCATAAATATTCAATGATGTTGCGATCTGGGGATTGTGGTGGCCAGATAAGGTGTTCTACTTCACTGGAATGTTCCTTGTACCATTCAGCTACAACTTTAGCAGTATGAATAGGAGCATTATCATCCTGAAAGATGGCATTTCCATCTGGAAACAATTCCTGAACCATAGGATGGATCTGATCAGATAAAATACTCAAATAGTTCAGACTGTTGATTCTACCACGAAGGGAGACTATTGGGGTAGCGGATTTCTAAGATACGGCCCCCCAGATCATTACAGAGCCTCCTCCATAATTAACAGTTGGGAGCAAGCAGTCTGGATCAAATGCATTTTTTGGCCGTCTCCAAACTTATACACGGCCTGAGGTGGGAAATAAGGTAAAGGAGGACTCGTCAGAGACAATGACCCTTCTCCACTGTTTTTCTGTCCAAATTCGATGGTTTTTACACCACTCTAAACGCTTTCGAACGTTTATTTTTGAGAGTAGTGGTTATCGGATGCAGCCCTCTCGTGGAATCCGGCTTTATGTAGGTCGCGTCGAACAGTTTTTGTTGAGACCGGGTTCCGGGCGTGATGTCAAATTCTGAAGTAATTATTGTAGCAGTAGTTTTTGGTTCATTGTAACAATCCGTGTAAGAGTCCTACGGTCCCTATCAGACAGTTTTGGTTTCTTTCCTGAGTTTTGCTTTGAGGAAGACGTTTTTCCTTTGTTTTTATACGCTGTCATTACTTTTGATACTGTGCCTCTCGATACGCCAACCGGTTTAGCCATTTTAGTGATGATAGCACCTGCCATCCGAGCTCCGATAATGAGACCTCTTTGAAAATCAGATAGATCGCTCATTTTTATGTTTTAATAAACTTATTTGGATAATATTTTCAAAAAAACAACAATATTAGCACAAGATGATGTACTTTTATTATCAATCAACAAACATAAACATAGGCAAGGCTTAGACAGTTTGATCAATCTTCCAAACTATACTATTATAATAATAGGTGTTTCCAATATTTTGTTCCCCCATATATATATATATATATATATATATATATATATATATATATATATATATATATATATATATATATATATATATATATACGAGGGGCAGACAATAAGTTTGGCGAATCGGTAGGGCAAAACAGAGGAAGGGGGATGACTGTTTGTAGGGGCGTTAGGACAAGTTATGACAAGTCAGGACCTGCAGCCGCACACTCCTGCCTCGTCTATTTAAGAATCAGTAGCTTATCGCAGATCGTCAGGCACGAATTTTTCAACAATGTAGAAGGATGAGCACCGCGCAGGGATCAATTTTTTTGGCAAGGAAGGCAAGAATGCAAAAGAGATCCATGAACGCATGGTTGCAGTGTACACCGACACCGCCCCTTCCGATGCAACCATTGCTCGCTGGAATAGGGAGTTCCGCCATGGTCGTGAGTCCCTTTAAGATGACCTCCATCCAGGACGCCCGTCAGACGTGACCAACGAGGACAATGTGGCCCGTGTGGAGAGGATAATCGTCGAAAATCGACGGGTGAAGGTCGAAGAAATCGAGTGAAAACTTGGAATATGACATGGAAGTGTTATGAACATCATCCACGACAATTTGGCCATGACCAAGGTCTCTGCCCGTTGGGTTCCTAGAAGCCTCATGCCCCATGATCGACTTCAACGTCGTCAAAGTCCACAAGGCCAGAGTTGCACAAGGTGCCCTGCGCGAGTGCGGATTCGAGGGGCTTAACCATCCCCTCTACAGTCCAGATCTGGCCCCTAGCGACTACTTTTGATTCCGCCAGCTCAAGGCTGCACTGCGTGGACGCCGGTCTGGGGACGATGAAGATGTCCAAGAGTGGATTGAACAGCAGTCGGGAATTCGAAGCCTCAGGAACAAGTGGCGCAAGTGCATGAAGTGGAGGGTAGTTATATTGAAAACTAATAAACACTTTTCCTCATATCTCGTTTCCTTATATCCGAATTGCAAAACTTATTGACTGCCCCTCGTATATATATATATATATATATATATATATATATATATATATATATATATATATATATATATATATATATATATATATAAAGCTCAGGGCAAAGAGTGTGACACTGAGGACACTTCCCAGCGGACACCCTGGTCCTGCTCCATTAGGTAGGAGAGGGCTCCCCGCCACCCGTACTCGGAATCGACGATTTCGCAAAAATTCAGATTTTTTTTATTGGCAGCTTTTCCCTCGTCACCATCGTGTAGAGAGTCTCCATAATACCGTATTGCCATGCAGTATCATAAGCCTTCTCTATATCGAAAAACACTGTGGCGTAGTGCTCTCTACAAAGGAATGGCTCGCAGACGGTATTTTCCAGTCGGGGCAGAGTATTCGACGTGGAGTTGAACTTACGGAAGCCGCACTGTTCAGAAGACAGATGGCCTCCGTTATCCAGAAAAAAAAGGATAATCTAACATTTACCAATTTCTCCTTCAACATTCACAATCAGGAGGTTAGAGAGATTGGGCGCAAACCGGCCCGGATAAAGTGATCTCTTCCCGGTTTGCGAAAAGCGAGCACAGTAACGATTCGTGAGAAATCTGGGAAGATACCCTATACCTAGATCCTGTTGAATAAATCTAATAGAAATGCCATGTCTCGCTCACCCAGGTGTCGAAGCATGACGTAGGAGACATCCTCTAGACCAGGGGCGGTGTCCGCACACGAATTGAGAGTCGAACGCAAGTCACTTAATGTAAACCTGTCGTTGAAGTTATCTTCGCCTATGGCGGGGCAGTATCCCGGCTAAAGAATGCGGAGAAAACGGTCGCGAAGAATTCCGCCCAGGACATGGGGTCCGAGATTGCGGTTCCATTCTCCTGGAGAACGCGAGGGGTGTCCTGCGAGAACTTGCCCCGAATTCTTTTGACTCGATTCAACACCTCTGCTAGAGGGGTCTTTCCCGTTAAGTGAAGACACATATGCCCGCCAAGAAGAGCAATGGGCGTGCTTCAAAATATACTGGATCCTAGCCCTAGCTTGACGAAATTCAGCGACAGTGGAATCGTTCGGGCGGCGCTTATAGCGCAGGTAGGCATAACGATTGTGTTTGAGGGCCGTCTCACACTTGGCTGACCGCCACGGGAGCGGTCGGCGTGCAAAACGACCAGAATTTCTAGTAGTTATGCTCACGGCGATGAGGTTGCCGGAGAATTCAACGGCCTCATCAACCGACCTCAGCTCGAGTATGTTCCTTTAGAGCTCTCGAATAAACAAAAGTTTATATAATATATGAACTTTTGTTTATTCGAAAGCTCTAAAGGAACATACTAACACGTCTCCTCACTTTATTTAACTCAGTTCTTTTTCGAGATTTATAAATTTATTCAATCTTTCAATTCCTGGATTGGTGGATCGTAAGCAATTTAAAGATTTAATATTTGCCTCTTCTGAGATTGGGCTCAATTTTAGAGTGTTTTTAAAATATAAGTTTTTAGAGATTAATTTACAGTACATATTTTTTTTTATTTAATCACAGATATATACCTATTACAAAAGCGAAACAAATAAATTGCATTGTAATAGTAAAATTGTTTCTACTTTAATCAGAGATCTCATCTTACAAACACATAACATCTGATTATTTCCAAATGTCACAATTTCTCCTATTTCTCAGCGCTCTTCTACCAGTAACCTTTTATATTTTGTTAATTTTATTCGATTTATATTTAATATATTGAGATAATAAGATTGAAAGGATGATCTATATACTTTAACATGAATTTTACATATATTAACTCAATATTTCTAAATTCCAGTGTTTTCGTTTATTTTTAAAGTTCATTTTTAAAATTCACTTGCGATGAATGAAAGTTTTACTTTGCCGGTATTTCTTTGTCCAATTTAAATTAATTACACTTTTGGTCAGGCATTGCTAATTCAGGAAGCGATGATTTTAGCTCAGCCAAAATTCGCATGAGCTCCCCTCGTTTATTTAAGGAATCTGGGTAGTAGTCTTTAAGCGATTGTTGTAGACTTTGTAGGGGAGTTTGCCCGCTTTGCGGAAGTCCAAAAGGACAGTGGTCAAATGACCGGGTTTTTTTTGTTCCCTAAGCTATTAGGAAATGTGCAAGCCATGCAGTACGACAGTTAATTAGACAAAAACAATAACGAGCGCCTAAATATATCACCAGACCACGTAAAGAAATGAGGAGAACTCATGCAAGTACCTTTAGGAGCGAAAGCTTTGAAACTAAGACAATGGTTTTCCTGAATTGCAAGTAAAGTAAAGTAAGAAAGGTGTGGAAGGTGAGATAGAATAGATCACCAAGCCCCTCCCCTTTCCCCTCCGGTCATCCTAAGATGACCAGAGTGGTAGGGAATGGACTAAGCCCTCCCAGTCTTCCCTCTCCCTTCAGAGTCCTGTTGGACTTCTAAATAGGAGAGAGGGAGACAGGGAGAGGAAGGGGAAAGGGAAAGGGGAAGAGCAAAGTTTGAAGTAGTGTAGAAGATTAAAAGGAGAGCAAGGTGGTCGGCGGACCTACAGCTTTACGTGGAATCCGAACCACGGTGTGTACTATATCCTGTCTATTTATTCAATCTCTAGAGCCCCTGTCCCACGTATGCTGTGTTAAGCCCAGTGTGAAGGATATAAGAAAATGTAGATGGAAAAGAAGGAAGTAAAAGATGTGTAGTTGAATGCAAAGTATACGTGAAGGTCACGCTAATCTCTGGCATTTAGAAATGTTGTAGGTTAGAATTCAAATGAATAGAAATAGTTGCCTGAGTATCAGGTTTATCCTTTATGTTCGTTCTATGTCATGTTTTTAAATATGTGTTATTGTTGCTGTGATGTGGCGTTCAAACCGTTGTTTTAGTTGTTTTCCTTCACTGGCATAAATTTTTCTCCTTTCTATTTTATTATACCTGTTTCTTGTTTATCCTTTTATGTTTCTTTTTATTATTTCTAGCTTTTTCTAACTTTGTTTACTTACTCCCTCTGTTTTTTTCATCATGTGAACACTTCGTCCTCTTCTTCGTTGATTTTTGAAGAATAGGTAGGAAAGTCTCTACGTGCTCCCCCTTCTTGTCTCTGGGTGATCATGGCCATTACCTTCTCTCATATCTCGCGTTGCGTTATTTGGATGAGTTTCTTGACCCTTTTATCTATAATCTTGTTGATTGGCTGAATTCTTGCTTCGCGATGGAAATCTTGCTGTCTTCTCCTGTCTATTCGTCTTTTGTACGTGATTATCAAAACTGCCTTGTTCTGTATTCGTTGCAGTGCGATGCAATTACTTTTTGAGATTGTATACAATGGTATCACCGGGTATACCATTGTTGACTGGATTAAGGCTTGATAAATTTTCTTCTTGTTTTTTTTTCTTTTAAGCGTTTTAAGCCTAAATAGTAGCCCGAGTCTCTTTCTTTCTTTTTCTACTCTTTCTCTCACATGCTTGGTGTATCCTCACTTCGTAATCGTCAATCCTAGCACTGTAACTTCGTTTGTGTATTCGTATCTGTTTCCTTCGATCACAATGTTGCTGAGTCTCCTCCTGTGTATTGATACGATTTTAAATTTATTCCTGTTGGTGCTGATCTTCCATTGTTTTTCATAAGCTTTGATCCGTCGTATTTCTTCTGCTGTCAGTCTTACTTGCATATCAGGGTTCCTATAAGGGCAGACGACAATCTGTGTGATGTTATCTGCGAACTGTATATTTAGGCACCCGTATGTAGCTGGCGGAGGAATGTGCGAGGTATATACAGAGTATAATGTTGGACTCAGACATCCTCCTTGCGGAAGGCCAGCCTCCATCTTGAATTTATCTCCATGTTAGTTTCCCATTTTGATAAATGCGTTTCGTTCGGTTATGTAATTGCAAAGTAGTCTTTCCATCTTGCTCTCTAGGCGTAACTGCAATATATTATATTGCATTCCTTTCGCCTATACTTTTTCAAAAGCTTTGGACACATCCAGGCAGACTATATCAACGCTAGTCTTTTTTCTTTTTGCTTTAGCTATTTTTTCTGTTATGACCGAGATGGCCATCTCCGTGCTTCCTTTCTTTCTGAAGCAGAGTGTTCATAATTTTCTCAAGAATCTTCCCGATGAAGTCGAGTAGAGATATAGGTCTGTAATTATCCACTCGTGTAGTAGGCTTGCTAGCTTTGGGTGTGAAAATCATCTTAGTTACTTCAAGTTCTTTTGAGAAGTAACAGGTGTTAAGGCTAGCATCAAATACTGAAGTAATTCCCTGCAGTATTTTTTTAGTCGCTTGTTCGTAGTGCCTCTTAGTGAGCTCTGATCTACCTGGTGCTTTCTGCTTAAACTGAGCGATTTTGTTTTTCAATTCTTGGACGGTAATTCTTGCGTCGTTACCGTCCAAGGTTTCTCTTGCTGCATCTACATTTCTGTAAGGGATTATCCTGTCCGTTTCTAGTTCGAGGTGTCTTGTAATGTTTCGTTTGAAGTCCCTGTCGAAGTCTTGATTGTCCTCTTCACTAATATTAAAATTGTTCTTCCATTGTTCTTTAAATAATTGTTCTATTGAGTCAATATCTTCTATCATATTGCCTTGATTATCCTTCAGGGTCATCTTCTTGTCCCCTGATTTTCCATTCATTTGTTTTATTGTTTTCCAAAATTCTCTTGCGGGTGCGTCATCGTCAATCTTCTGGATTGTTTCATTCCAGTGCTGATTTTGTTTTTCTATTATTTCCGTATTAAGAATCCTCTTTACCCTCTTCATTGCGTTGAGTAGCAACCTCGTTGGTCCGTTTCTCCTTATGTTGTCTGAAATTTCCCTTAGTCGTCGATGGTTTCTTATCATCTCTGGAAACCAGGTAAAGGTCTTAATCGTCGAGTAGCTGTTTCTTGGGATGGCTTTTCTATCCACCTTTTTTAATCAAATTCCTAATAGTTTCTAGTTCATCGTCTATCTCTTCTTGCGATGCGCCGTCTAGTTCTTTCGGCTGATATGTGCATAATTCTCTCTTTTATGTCTCCCAGTCTGCTCAGTAAAAGGCTTTTGTTACCTTCCCTGTGATCTATCTGGATTGGTCTTAGATTAAGAGTGAACAGAGTCGCTGCGTGGTCCGTACATGGGATATATTTTGGCCTCATATAGTAATTATATGGAAGATAGTTATTGCCCAAGCAGATGTCTGGTTTAGTGGCTGCGTTTGCCATCACGTAGGTGGGGTAGTCTGTTCCAAGTCTTTGACAGATACCTCTAGCAAACAAAGTTCCAAGGTCTCTGCCTACCCCGTTTCTTCGTCTATATCCGCTCTCTTGACAGTGTGCGTTCAGGTCACCCCCAAATAACACTGGTAACTTATTATTAAAAAAATCGGATGAAGTTCTGAATGGGCAGTTGGTTTCTCCTTTGCGGTTGGTATCCCGTTGCTATAATGATGTTCATCAATTCCATTTTGATCTCCACTGCGATGTAGGCTTCGTCCAATTCTTTGCAAGTCTATATTCAATATCCTTTATGATTGATACAGCTTTCCCGTCTTGTAGTTCTCCCAGTGGTTTGGCCGCTATAACATAGTAATTCCAGCTTTTTATCTCGTCTTCTTGAAGATTTACGCCGTGTGCCGAAATTAGATTTATGTCCGGGTCTAGTTTTCTAAAAATGTTTCCATACATTATCCTTTTGCTTTTCCATCCGTTAACGAGGAGCTGTAGAATCTTAAGATCTATTTTATCCATTGTAGTTTATAAAGTCCTAAAATCGATTCCGTTTCCAAAGTCCTTTAACCGTTTCCGTTCTTTGATCGAGTATCTGTTCTGGAGACTAAGTAAAAACTTATTTTCGTCTTCCTGCTGGTTTACGGGAGCCCTTAAGTTTCGAGTGGTGACCCGTGTTTGTTGGATGTGGGTTTGGTGAGTTTTGTCCACTTTGTGGAGCTGGGCTCTTTCCCCTCTTGGATTTTCTTTTCTTCTGGGTTTTCCTTGTTATTCTTCTAGTCTCTTCTTCTGCCAATTCGGAGCTGGTGTCATCAGCAAAAATTGACACTTTGCTATTTACAGCCTCCCCAAGATCATTTATATAAACTATGAATAATAAAGGGCCTAGAACGGATCCCTGAGGTATGCCACTGATAACGTCCCTCCACTGTGACCTCACCCCATTCAGCACAACACTCTGTTTCCTGTCTTTCAGCCATTCAGTTATCCAATTCAAAACTTTACCACATATCCCATGCAGCTTTAATTTGTGAACTAGTCTCCTATGTGGAACCTTATCAAAAGCTTTTGATAAGCTTGAACTGTTCCATAGGTATAGACAGAACAGAAGCGCAGGAAACAAGGAAAAGTATAGGAAGAAGCAACAGGAGGTGAAAAATAGAGTGGCTGAACTGGAGAGAGAAGCGAATTATAGGTGGGGTGAAAGAGTGTCTTAGTGCTTTAGAGAGAAAAATAATTTTTTGAAGGAAGTAAATTGTGTGAGAAAGAAGAAAGAGGCAATAGAAATGAGAGTGAAGGATGGAAGGGGTGAAGTAATCAGTATAGATGAAGAATTAAGGAAGAGATAGGAAGAATATTTTGAGAATTTGCTAAATGTGGATGATAGTAGAGAAGTACAGCTGTTATTTCTTGGATGAGGTGGGATGACATCAGAGAGAGTGAAAGAATTAGCAAAAAGGAAGTAGAAGAGGCAGTGAAAAGGACAAAAAGTGGAAAGTCACTGGCTATGGATGAGATAACAAGGGAGATGCTGAAAGTGGGGGGGAAGAGTGTGTAGTAGAGTGGTTGGTGAGGTTGAGGTAGGTTCTCCACCATAGTTTCTACCAACTTATTATGCTTGTACCAATTTGTATTGGATACCAAAAATGATCAGTAAAATTTGTATTTCTCCTCAGAACTTTGAATCTCCCTGGAACTGTTTATGTTTATTGAAGAGTTAGGGAAGGTTATGATCCAAGATGCATTTTCTCAACAGTCGGATTTGGAGGTTGCAGTGTAATGGTTTGGGGCTGCATGTCGTCTTCAGGTCCAAGATTGTTGTTCACTTGTGAGGGAAGAATGCTTACACCAGCATGTTAGACCAGGTTTATCAACCTTCCTTCGGCACAATTTTTAATGATGACATATGAGATTGTATAATCTTCCAACAAGACAATGCTCCATGCTACACATAAAGGAATCTAAAAGGGTTGGTTTGAAAAGAAAGGGGTGACATTAATGGAATGATCTCCTCAATCACCAAACTTCAACCACAAGTGCGGACACGTAACTATCAAAGCATCTTACTTATTCCAAAGTGAGCCTCCACCTGATGTGACTTCTGCCCCAACTTATGACTGGCCTAAGGGAAAATATGACAAAATACGAGTGTCCCTAAGACAGTACGACTGGGACTTCGAACTACTATACCTTAATATTGACGACGCATCACAAGTTTTTGTCAACATTTTAACTAAACTTGTTCAGCAGCATATCCCTAAGAGGTCCTACAGGAAAAAAACATCCCCATGGTTAAAGTCCATCCCCCGTAACCTCTACAAGCAGCGTACCAAAATGTGGAATGTCTTGTAATGTTTCGTTCGAAGTCCCTGTCGAAGTCTTGATTGTCCTCTTCACTAATATTAAAATTGTTCTTCAATTGTTCTTTAAATAATTGTTCTATTGAGTCAATATCTTCTATCATATTGCCTTGATTATCCTTCAGGGTCATCTTCTTGTCCCCTGATTTTCCATTCATTTGTTTTATTGTTTTCCAAAATTCTCTTGCGGGTGCGTCATCGTCAATCTTCTGGATTGTTTCATTCCAGTGCTGATTTTGTTTTTCTATTATTTCCGTATTAAGAATCCTCTTTACCCTCTTCATTGCGTTGAGTAGCAACCTCGTTGGTCCGTTTCTCCTTATGTTGTCTGAAATTTCCCTTAGTCGTCGATGGTTTCTTATCATCTCTGGAGACCAGGTAAAGGTCTTAATCGTCGAGTAGCTGTTTCTTGGGATGGCTTTTCTATCCGCCTTTTTTAATCAAATTCCTAATAGTTTCTAGTTCATCGTCTATCTCTTCTTGCGATGCGCCGTCTAGTTCTTTCGGCTGATATGTGCATAATTCTCTCTTTTATGTCTCCCAGTCTGCTCAGTAAAAGGCTTTTGTTACCTTCCCTGTGATCTATCTGGATTGGTCTTAGATTAAGAGTGAACAGAGTCGCTGCGTGGTCCGTACATGGGATATATTTTGGCCTCATTTAGTAATTATATGGAAGATAGTTATTGCCCAAGCAGATGTCTGGTTTAGTGGCTGCGTTTGCCATCACGTAGGTGGGGTAGTCTGTTCCAAGTCTTTGACAGATACCTCTAGCAAACAAAGTTCCAAGGTCTCTGCCTACCCCGTTTCTTTGTCTATATCCGCTCTCTTGACAGTGTGCGTTCAGGTCACCCCCAAATAACACTGGTAACTTATTATTAAAAAAATCGGATGAAGTTCTGAATGGGCAGTTGGTTTCTCCTTTGCGGTTGGTATCCCGTTGCTATAATGATGTTCATCAATTCCATTTTGATCTCCACTGCGATGTAGGCTTCGTCCAATTCTTTGAAAGTCTATATTCAATATCCTTTATGATTGCTACAGCTTCCCCGTCTTGTAGTTCTCCCAGTGGTTTGGCCGCTATAACATAGTAATTCCAGCTTTTTATCTCGTCTTCTTGAAGATTTACGCCGTGTGCCGAAATTAGATTTATGTCCGGGTCTAGTTTTCTAAAAATGTTTCCATACATTATCCTTTTGCTTTTCCATCCGTTAACGAGGAGCTGTAGAATCTTAAGATCTATTTTATCCATTGTAGTTTATAAAGTCCTAAAATCGATTCCGTTTCCAAAGTCCTTTAACCGTTTCCGTTCTTTGATCGAGTATCTGTTCTGGAGACTAAGTAAAAACTTATTTTCGTCTTCCTGCTGGTTTACGGGAGCCCTTAAGTTTCGAGTGGTGACCCGTGTTTGTTGGATGTGGGTTTGGTGAGTTTTGTCCACTTTGTGGAGCTGGGCTCTTTCCCCTCTTGGATTTTCTTTTCTTCTGGGTTTTCCTTGTTATTCTTCTAGTCTCTTCTTCTGCCAATTCGGAGCTGGTGTCTTCTGTGTCTGTTTCCGTTTTGCTGTTTTCTTCCTGAGCATCTCCTTGGTTTTCAGTCTCTGAGTTATCTACTTTGAGAATGGCCTCTGAATTAATCTCTTGTGGCACGACAATGGGTTCTAGTCCATTGGCCTTCAACATGGAGTTGAGTGTTTTCGCATATGTTCCAGGATTAAGTGCATTCTGGACATGAGCATGAATCACGCAAGTATAGATCTTACCAAACATTCCCTTCGGGATGTTTGGCAGCCCTGGGGTGATTGAGCATTGGCTTTTAGCTACGTTAGCGTATGATGTGGTGTTTTCTGCAGATTTCTTTGTCTGTAGGTCTCTCTCCTTCTTCTTAATAATGTCTTTTATATCTGGGCATGACATAGCCATGTTACGATGGCTACTGCCGCAGTTTACACATTTTTTGTACGTGTTTCTGCAGTTGCGGTAGTCGTGTCCCTCTTCGGCGCATTCGGAACATGTGACTGTTCCTCTCTTGGGGCAGGTGGCTGAAGTATGTTTTTCCATGGCATAGCCATTAAAGCACATTTTGAATGTTGACAAATGTGTCTCTTTGTATATTGTGCGGAGGAATACACATGTTAAAGGCCAATAATCCTTTTTCCTTGAGCTTTGGCCGCCATTTAAGTTGTCTCGCTTTTTTCTTTAAAGACATGATTATAGTCTTTAAATTTTACAATTTCCCGTATCTTGATCCATTTCTGATTTTCTATTATTTTCCTTTTGATTTCTTCGCATGAGTAAGATCCCATCCATGCTTCTACTTTCCGGCATACGAAGATCCGGTTTGCGGCGATCTGCGGCTGTGTCTTCGCTTCCAGTTGGAGTTTTCCGAGGGTTACCGATCCACCCGGAAATAGTAGCTTTCCCACATTACTTCTTTTTGGACAAATCGCGATGAATCCGGTGGGGACATCGATGCATTTTATCAAGGGTATGGATAGGTCCTTGATGATGGTCTGCACGACTTGCTGCAGAGTACATTTGGTTCCGTTGTTTCCTTTCTGATTCCATCGAAGAGGCAGTCTTTTCAAATCCTGGTTGTCCATCCTGGTTCTAGTCTATCCCACTATTATGGGGCTCCTAGTGGCGAAATCTGTAAGTAAAACTTATGCTCCTCAGATGGGAGAACCCTCTATCTGTCCTAATTCTACCTCTCCTACCTCCTGACTTTCGTGCTCTCTTGGTCACCATACCTATAAGCGGTCCACAGAAGGTTTCGGGCTTATGGTCGAGAATCGACCCCCCTTTTCTGGACTTCTAACGGGGTCTCCTGCAGGGGTTCACTATACCCTACTTCCAACTGTATCTAAGACCTTGCCAGTGACCAAGTTATGTAACACTAGTTGAGAAACAAGTTGAAGTAAAAAAAAAGTGTGAAAAAAGTGCCAATAGTCAGAGGAAAAAGTAACCCCTTAGGTGAAAGCTACCTCGCCCACCAGGAATAGGAGAAATCTCCAATCAAGCCTGTGAGCGCATATATTTCATCCTGTGGTAGTCGTTCGTTGGATGTTATAAGCGTTGAGTGGTAAACAGGTGTTTAACTCAAATTAGCGTGAAAAAATTCACGTCTTAAAGAAAATATATCGAGTCGTTGCCTCCTTTTCCAGTGAAAACTTTACCTGATCGTAGAAAATGCGTCCGAAAAGCAGAGTAGCAATGCTCGGGCCCCCAAAGTAATTTTCCCAATTTTATAATGGTAAATAGCGTTGACATTATTATTTATATATCTTATAACGTTAAATAAATAAACAGTTTAATCGTATTTTTTCAAATTTCTTTCATTTTCGTAAGCAATTTCTTATTTGTACGATTAACTAAATCATATTTTCCATTCTGTTAATTTGAGGAACCTCATAATAACAGTTTTAAAAAGAAACTAAAGAGAATAATATAATAATTTTGGTTCTATAATTACAAAAATCGGAGTAAAAGTCAATAGGTAACAATTACACTCTCATTTCTTTCATGTATTTAATTTAAATCAAATTTTATCGAGGTATTAAAAAGTGAGTTTGTGATTTGAGCATAAAAATGAGAGATATGGTATTATATGGCATCTATTGAAGGGATGTTTCCAGAAGCCACTATGTTCGCTAATTAAATGTCGAAACTTAGCCTCTAAATGACTATTCCTATAATAAAAAATATACATAATGGCTTTGTTTTATTTTTGTAAGAATTATTGTATTTTTAATAAAAGCAAGGCATATACAATAAAATGATCTCCCCCAAACTTCTATTTGAATTTATTAAACGTTCTAAATATGAATTCGTTTTGTTTAGCGAGTGCCCTAAATATGAACTCATTCTATTAAAGAAAGCTATCCTATTAATATATGTGTAAGACTTTGTAAAATAAATTAATGTAACTATTGGTTAGAGCGTTTGCCCGGCAATCGTTGGGTCGGCAGTTCGAAGCTCCGCCCGGATTCTTTTTAAAAAGCTGACACAATTTACTAGGAAGGTTACCTCCATGACTGGGCATCACGGTGGGGATGGGTAGGTGGAGCTCGTATCCATGGCAGGCAGTCCACCTAAGAGAAGGATAACTCTGATTTCAAAACCCTGGAGCCACAGGCATAATTTGCCTCTTCCAGAAGATCCTTTGTGAGTATCTGTGAGTATAAAAATGAATTCCATTTATAATCTGTTTTATACCGCCGTGCGTGCGGAACGTTTAAATTGGAAAGTCCCTCAAGATAAGACTAATATTATGAAGAATTACATCTGAAGACTTACAAAGTTTCCACCGCAACGAAAATATTGATCACCATTACCCAGCCTGCAATCAAGAAAGAAGATTATAGGGAGTCGCCAGTGATGGGGTGTTAGGTAAATGGTATTATAGACAAGGTTACCAATTATGTAGGTCCGGATGATGGTGAATCAATTGTATGTGAATAAAAGAGGTTTCCATAACCACCACCTTATAAGGGCGCGACGAGTTCCCCTTTATAGTTGAAGGGTGGCGTTACCGCAAACTATTTATCTGGTTTCAAAGGTAAATGATTTTGAGGTGGTCTTCTACTTGGCTGGGCTTACCGAAGATTTTAAAGCAAAAATGGACATAAAAAATAAACATTTTATTCTAATAACGGAATATTACGGTGCAAACGGCGCGACACGAAGCGAACTGGGCGGGAGACTAGTTGTTTATATATTATCAACGCAAGTACGAGTTAAGGGCGAGACAAGACTCAGTGGATTAAAACGGGAACGTGAACGCGAGTGAATTCGTTACGATTGAATGTCTTAATCAATGAATGAAATCTGAACCTCTCTTACTCTTCCCTTTTCTTATTTATATATGCACTCCTAATGCAGAGGGCGTGGCCGGGAAATGACCGTGGGATGGCCTACCTCCGTTGTGGTCGCATTTCTCCACCCCTTAGGCGAAGCTAGGAAGCCTGTGCACGGTGTATACATATATATTATTAAACTCTTTTTTGTGTAATTTGATACGATTGTCGCTGCACCACCTCTTACGGTCAACAGCTGTGTTTACCCGGGCTCCTAATTAAACATCCGTCTTTGATAATTCTATCTCGAGACACAACTTGGGCAGTTTTATCAAAGCAGGTGTTCAACCATTTTCCTTTGTTCCTGCTTGTGTCTCACGATCGCTTGCTTATATAAAAATATATATGTACATCTACAAATTCCATCATATATCTCATACAATATTGAATCTTTACATTATATATATATATATATATATATATATATATATATATATATATATATATATATATATATATACATTAGTAAGGTATGCTTAGATTTAATAGGACCAATTCGCGTCCACTTTGCGGACATATCTTTTGAACCTATTGAATCCAGCAATTTGGGTACCAGAAGCCTACCTATTGCGTAATCCGATTACTACAAGCCTACCTACTCCGTAGTCCGACCACTACAAGATAATTATACGCCTTGGAGTCAGTTCCTCACATAAAAGGCGCTCATCAAAGAATCGAACCTGTAGTCACAAAGCTGTACCACTAAACTTACATGGCTACCCAGGAGTGGTACCAAAGCTCAGTGACAAATCACCTTTGGTAAACAAACTCACTCACAACGAGCAATTACACAACGTATAGACTCAATACATCAAATCTTTTGAGAATGAACACATCGCAACAAATTTTCTCGCATTAATGTATACATTACAAATTATTTATTGACAGTTAGAATTATATTTAATTGATCAAAAGCATAGTGAGAAATGATTCCGGCAGTATTATATTAAAATATCAAAACGACACTAACTTTTACATACACTCGCCGATACTCTGATGTGCAGTGCAAGGGATATTTTGTACAATCAATGATAAGTTGTTGGATAAATTGCAAAAGTACCATTCCCATACATAGTTGATCATTGAAGTACACAGTAATACGGGAGATAAATCAAGGATTGTATATTCTTAAGGAAAGTCCTCGATGACACATCTTTTCCATTGAAAGATAATTATCAATCATAAATTAATGTAATGAGTTTCCTATTGTGGTGTACCGTGACAAAATCAATATCTTGATTGTTGGTGAGACTAGGATTGAAAAGTATGACTGCACGATTAATATAATTCAATCAAAATGTTCATATTTATTTCAATTTGAGACATTACCAAGACTAATCATCATCGTCATCATCATCAAATAACTATATTTTAAGAAGGGGATTTTTTTTTATTATTTGAATAATAATTTCATCTTAGTTTGGTTATGACTTATGTTTTTTTATTAAAGTTATTTCTAATAAAAGTATGACTGCACGATTAAGAAATTCCAAGGCGATGGCTGTGTGGACTGAGCCTGCTATTTTTTTTTGTATTACTTGAGTGTGTTGTACCTTACATTCCACCTTACTCGTTTCTTCTGCGGGGAATAAAATTCTAAGTCACTTGTGTTGTCAGTCATGGTTGGAAATATGTCCATGTTTTGAGTTTCTTATTTGTGCGCGTATAGTAAGTACCCTTATTCTATTGCGGTGTGTATAAAAGTGTCTCCCTAACACTTTGTAAGGACTTGTACAGGCCCTAGAGAAACTGGCGCCTACTTACATATATCGAACGAAGACCTGCGTGCTTTTTTCCAGATCCTACGAAATCGTTAATTTCGCATAGGAGTTAGTGAGTTCTTTTCGGTACAATAAGGCAGAAAGAGGGCATCCCGCGTGAAAGTATCCTCAGTCACTCGCTTTCTCGCCAGTATCAAAGATATCACATTAGTACTGCCAGATGTTCTTGATACATTTTACTTAGACTATTTTTCGATATCTTTTGGAGCGACTCAGATGCCTACTTTGGGAGGCAGACTCCAAAGAGTAATGCAGTGCATCTCTCGTTATGTCAAAGCGCCCGGGTGAGTGTTTTTTTTTTGCTGCCAAGACTAAGGTGGTGTAAATTTGTCGCTGTCCGGGCTCCACCTCGACTCGGGCATGTTCCTAAATGATTTTGGCTTTAGTTATTCTTCGTTCTGTGGCTTTTAACACATCAAAGTTGATAGAGCTACCTTCTTAATTTTCGAACAGTCCTTTGTTCGCTATAAGCTAGACTACAGATCTGAGTTTACTCATCCGCAGCAGAGCATCTATTGCTGTAGGTGGATTCGATCCACCACTCCGATCTCGCCCGGGTGACCGGTGACTTACGCATGACCATTTTAGAAAGTCTTCTTGTCGATGCTGGCGGGACACCGCTCGATGTACGCAATACATAGTTCACTATACACTTGGGTTCAGCTTATCCTCTAGTCACCAACGACTCTCATTTCGTCCGCAGTGGATCTCGCCAGTGTTTATGCCCATAAGAGACGCTAATCATGCTATAATCATTTCAAGTTTAGGGCTAGGAAAGTATTTCGAGTTTGATGTAACTCTCGGGCCGGTTGCGCCGTTCGTTCTGTCCTGAATGCCACCCTCTACTCTTAAGGCTTCTACAGGGCAGGGAGTAAAGCATTTATATTTCTTGACGCGCAAATTGTATTACACTGGAGCAGTGCTAATGTTCACGGCTGGCTCCAAATCCGAAGGAGGTGGCTTCCATGCGTTGCCCGGGCGAAAAAGTCTTGTCGCAAATAAATACAGATAGACATTGTTTGAAATTCTTATATTATTGCACAAAAATATATTTACTTACTGATTATTATTATTATTAAGTTGAAGGCAGAATCAAGAGAGGTGCGCACTCTCCCTATCATATAATATACTTAAAATAAGTAAACGTTTCACCACGCTCACCCGGCAGTTTACACTCACGCGTGACTGAACGTTAGTTATGAACGAACAACGTTGTGGCCACAGAAACAGATCGAGCGTTTTATCTACTCTTCTATAACTATATTTTAAGAACGGATATTTTTTCTCTTTGTTTGAATGTCCTTTTGTAGGAGGGAGAGAGAGGGGGGAGAGGGGGAAAGAGAGATAGGGATAGGGAGGTAAAGAGAGGGGAGATAGAGGGGGTAGGGAGAGTTGGGAGAGAGAGGGGGAGATTTTTTTCTCTTTGTCTGAGAGGGGGGAGAAGGGGAAGTGGTGAGAGGGGGGAGAAAGGGAACTGGTGAGAGTGGGGAGATAGGGGAGGTGGAGAGGGAATAGAGGGGGAAGAGGGGGGAGAGATAGTGGGAGAGGGAGGGAGGAGAAGACAGTGTGGGGGTAAATTCGTGGAGAGAGGGGGTTGCAATAGGTGGGGATGGGGGGGAGTGGATAGTGTGGGGTAAATTTGGGGAGAGTGGATAGTGTGGGGGTAAATTTGGGGAGACAGGGGAGATATTTTTTTCTTTTGGTTTGAGAGGGAAGAGAGAGCGGGAGAGGGTGGAGGGAGAGAGGGGAAGGGAGAGAGAAGGAGGGGAGATGGAAGAGCAAGGAGGAGAAGGGGGGGGATAGGGGAGATGAGAGAAAGAGAGGGGTAGAGGGTTGGAAGAAAGAGAGAGGAGAGATGAGGAGGGTTCGAACGGGATTTTTTTGTTTCATATAAATGGACACACACGCATATGCATATATATATATATATATATATATATATATATATATATATATATATATATATATATATATATATATATATATATATATATATATATATAAAGAAGGAGCAAATGCAAGTTCTGCGGGTGATAACAACCACCACAGTGCTTTCGCCATATTTATTTTCTGCCTTTCAAAACAATTTTGAAGACAGAAATAAAGGTGCAGAAACCTTGCATTGCAGACTATATTACAATATAGTACAAGAAAGAGAAATTTAACGGAATGAGCAATGAGGCAAGAAACAGGAGTTTTTTAGAGGTAAGAGAAAGGGACATTAGAAGAAGACTAGAATCAAAGAGAGCAGAGGGCGGCACAATGAAGGCAATCCTTTACCGAGAAGACAGAGATAACGCCAGGGGAAAAAAGTTTGAAATTCCTGGCCGGGACTCGAACCCGGGTCTGCTGATTGCCGGTCAGATGCTCTACCGCTGAGCTACCAGGCACAGTGACTCTACTTCGCCCAAAGCGTCACCCCATCAAACCCAGTATCTCTCTAAGCTAGGAACCTCCAAGGAATTTTTATACCACATCTTCTCTTTCCTGTACTATATATATATATATATATATATATATATATATATATATATATATATATATATATATATATATATATATATATATATATATATATATATATATATATATATATATATATATATATGATAAGTTTAACTAAGACCTTATTCAAAACTGTCCTTGAACTTGCTGTTTATAATTAATTCTTTTTCCAAATGGGATTTTGTATGAACAACTCGACGGGGGTTGGAATGGGACTTCCTCTAGGCCCCTCGTTGGCAAATGTTATGCGTTATAATGAAACACTTTGGCTTGATGATTGTCCTATGTATAGGTGAGATAAGAGGGTGGATAGAGAGGATAGCACGAGAGGGTTTTTTTTTTTTGTAAAAATACTTAAACCTAATATACTATGGTGGAGGGGGTTATGTTAAAAGTATATATGTGTGGGGAGTGTGGTTTGGTTTGTCAGGTTACTGGCTCTTCAATTTCTTTTCATATTCTATTTACATTTATTTTTTTATTTGTTCCTTCTGTATTATGGTTAATTCTAAATTTGGTTTTTATTCTTCTCATCGTGTATTTTTCTTGTCAAGTTATTGTTTTTCTATTTGATTTGGGTACCTTATAGGTAGCTTACTTCTAAGTCGGCATAATTGGTGTTCCGTTCCTAGGTTAAATTATTATTTGTTATTTGATTTGGTATCTTAATGGTAGCGTGGTTCTAATTCTTTTCGTTTTTGGTTTGTTTGTTTACACTTTTGTGTTCTCTTTCTTCTTTGGTTTTCTCTGTTTGCCTTGATTGTTTTTAGGCGTTCATGCCGTTATATTCGTTTTGCTTGTATTTGTTGTTTTTGTGTTTTTATGTTATAATTGGATCTTCGTCTTGCAGCAGCCTTAGCCGACTGCTCGGAAAGGTTTTCTGATTATTTTCTAGATTTTCTATGACCAGGGATCTACTGGTCTCTTCGTGGTCTTCTTCTATTTTCTGCCAGATTTTTTTGCCCCGTTTCTCAAGAATCTTGTTTAACGGTTCTAATCCGGTTGTTATTATGATTTCTCGTAGTCTTTTGCTTTCTCTTCTCTTCGTATTTGTAATGAGATATGCTGCTTTATTTTGTTGTTTTTTGAGTTTTCTCTTATTCATTTTTGATTTGTATGTGTGGCAATCGGGGGATATACAAGCACCGATTCCACAAAAGCCTTCTTATATAGTCCTTTTTCTCTTGGTATTGAGATCCTTAAGGTTGTATAGGAGTCGTAACCCCATTTTAGCTTTAGAGATTCTCTCTCCTATGTGTGCGTGGTAACCTCTTTCGTTTTATTGTATCCCTAACACTTTTCCTTCATTTGTGTACTCGTAATTTTGACCGTCTATATTCATTCTTTCTTTCTTATTTCTTATAATTGGTATTATTTTAAATTTGTTTATATTAGTTTTAATTTTCCATTTTTGTTCAAATTGTTTTATATTGTTGATTTCTCGCTCTGTTATTCTGGCTTGCCATCTGGGATTCGTGAATCGCGTGGAAATTACCTGACTGACATCATCTGCGTACTGGATATTCATGCCTCCTGGTGTTATTGGGGCTGGCATATCAGCGGTATAGATGGAGTATAAGGTGGGGTTGAGGCACCCCCCCTTGCTGGACTCCCGTTTGGAAATGGAATAGGGGTCCATCGTACTTCTCTATACTTATGTACGCACTCCTGTCTGGTGAGTAGTCAGCCAGGATTCTCTCCATCCGGGAGCCGAGTTCGAGTTGGAGCAATTGTGCTTCAGCCCGTTGACCCAGACCTTGTCGGAGAGCCTTCTCGACATCCCGCAGTACCACCTCCACGTATCCCCCTTCTGCCTTTGCCTTAGCGATTTTTTCGGTTATAATGGCGAGTGCCATTGTTGAGTCTCTATTTTTTCTAAAGCCGTACTGATGTTTGTTATATTTTTATTTTTCTTCTAGGTGTTGTATTAATCGGTTGTTGAGGATCATTTCGAACACCTTTCCCAGAAAGTATAGGAGCGAAATTGGTCTGAAACTGGATACCATATTTGGTGGTTTTCCAGATTTTGGTAGGAAAATCATTTTCGCTCCCTTAAAAATTCTTGGGAATGCTCCGATGTTTAGGAAGGCGTTGAAGAGATCTGTTATATTTTTAATTATATTCTATGGGATTCTCACATAGTTGTTTTTTGTGAGACCTGTTGTTCCAGGGGTCTTCTGTTTGAAGGAGCTTATTGTTTGCTTCACTTCTTCGGGTGTTATTATAGCCCCTGGACCTGTGCGCGTATCTGTATTAATGTCAACTCTTATGAGGGGTGTTATTCGTTCTCTGTTAATCCTTAGGTTTTCGTTGACAATTTGTTTTGTTTCTCTATTGAACCTTTCGTTGTCTTCTTCCTCGATGGTATAGATTTTTTTCGAGTGTTCCCTAATTTTTTCTTCTAACTCTCTTCCGCTTTTTATAAATTCTTCCTCTTCGTTTTTAATTTTTATCTTTTCTCTTGGTAGTCTACCCTTTATTGCATTTATTTTGCTCCATAGTTCTCTGGGTTTTTCTGTGTTTTCTATTTTATCTATACATTTTTTCCATTTATCTTCTTGCTGTTCATTTATCAGGAAAATAATCTCTTCTTTTAATTTCTTTAATTTCTTGCTTCGTTCTACTGCTGTTCCTAATTCCTTAATTTCAGTATATTTCTCTTTTATTCTTCTTGCTTTCCTCTTCATTTCGTTAGTCTACCTTTAGGTGTGGTAAGGTTTTATATTTTATTTTAGGGATACTTGCTTCGTCCGCTTCCTTTATTTTTTCTATAAGGGAATTCATTGTTTCCTTCAGTTCTTCTCGGGTTCTCCCATTTAGGTCGGGCTGTGTATATCCCTCCAGCGTCACGGTGTATGTACCCAAGTTCGCCATCCTGTAGGACTTTCTGGTCTTAATTGGAATTTGAATTGGATTTTGGTTGATTGTGACCAAAATTCCAATGTGGTCGCTACACGCTATGGGAACTGGTTCCATATCGATGTTGAAGGGCAGTCCGGGCGTGGTCATTATTATGTTCGGCTTTGTGGAGGATCTTCTAGTGATGTAGGTCGGAAAGTCAGGGCCTACTCTTTCGAGTATATTCCTCTCCAGCAGCAATTCCAGATTTATTCCTGCGGGGTTCCTACTGCGATATCCTGATTCAGGAATTCTCGCATTAAGATCCCCCAGTAGTATGGCTGGATGGTTTTTATGCAGCAGCTCCATTACCGAATGAATTGGAATATATGAACGGCGGGGTCGTTGGTATGCCGCTACTATTGTGACCGGGCTATACTCCATTTCCACCGTCGCGGCCACATATGCCTCGTCGACTTCCCGTTCCTGGGTATATTTCAGTCATTTTTTGATGGCAATTGCTGTGCCATCGTATCTTTCCCCAGTGGGTTTTTTTTTTGATGATGTTGTACTTGAAAAATTTCATTTTTTCTTCATCTTTTAGACCGTGTTCTGATATCGTAATGATGTCAGTGTCTATATTTCTGAATATGTTAGGTGGATTTCTTTTTCCACCCGTCTGAGTTAATATCCATTTTACTTTTACTTTTCAAATTTGGGTTTTGGTCTTATTCGTTCTTTTTGTGTCTCTGAGTTAGCCATCTTCCATCTTCCATTTATGACTTTTTGGAAAATCTCCCTTTTTAGTGGTTTGATGTCGTGTTCTGAGGCGTACGTCCATTTGCACGGGTCTCTTTGGATGCCTTTTTTGACACCGTTTGGTTTTGCTCCTTTCGGTAAGGGGGAGGCCTCGTGGACGAATATCTTTAGCCTAAAGTCCCTTGCCTCGAAGGTACATCCTTCCACTGCCTCTGTGTCTGTTTATGTTGCGGTTTCTTCGTTTTGGGTTTCTTTAATGGTTTTTGTTTTCCTTTTCTTTTTCGGTCCATTGTCTATGTTTTCAGCCTCCTTTTCTTCTTGACTTGATGCTTCCGAATCTGCCGGTGTTCCCTTTTCGGCTATTTCGGCTCCGGCCTCAAGCAACCTCCTTTACTTGCAGCGTTTTTCCTGCCGTCACTCCGTATATTAGGGCCGAGGGCGGGTTGGGCGGGAACCACATTTTTTCTGCTTCCGTTTTTTTCAAGGAGTAAATTCAGTGTTTCCGAGAAGGTTCCTGGCTGTGCGATATTATGTCGGTGCACCAACATAATGCATGCCAAGAAGTCTAGCCCTGCCCCTTCGTTAACATTAATGTTTATTTCGGGCTCCTGAGTTTCCTTGATTTCTTTGACCGTAGTTCTCGCTACGCTCGCGTAAGTCTGGTTGGTCCGTTTTTATTTTTCCTTTCTTTCCTCTTCTTCTTTCTCTTTTATGATTTGTTTTCTCTTTGTGCAATTAATAGCCATGGTTCTATGGGCAC
Source organism: Ceratothoa steindachneri (assembly GCA_963969495.1). Lineage (NCBI taxonomy): Eukaryota > Metazoa > Arthropoda > Malacostraca > Isopoda > Cymothoidae > Ceratothoa > Ceratothoa steindachneri. Next base: position 164,181,167 of record OZ018325.1, on the reverse strand, counting down.
CTTGGCAGTTAATGCACTTTTTCGTTGTTTCTTTCATTCTCGGAAGTTATGGCCAACGTTTCCGCACGCCGAGCCTATTTTTCTATCCTTGTGTGGGCAGTTCTTCGTAATGTGTTCTTCAGTGGCATAACATCGAAAACATGCCTGCACATTAATGAACTTCTCTTTCTCGATAGTTTCTGGGAGAATCCTCATCCCAAATGCAAGGAGTCCGTTAGTTGTTGCTCTGCCAGCCATTTCAGCCGTGGCACAGATCTCCTTGAACACATGGGTGCGGTGCCCAAATTTGATCAGCTCAGTCACTTTCAAGTAATCACTTTCTCTTTAGATCTCTTCCTTTAGTTCTTCCGCCGTATGGGATCCCACGTAGAGATCTACCTTGCGGCAGATGAATGATCTGCTGGCTAGTAACTGGGGCGGCAGTTTGGGGGCCAGGCCGATCTGACTTAGTGCCCTTAGCCCTTCCGGTACCACCATGCGCTCTATGTCGTCTTGCTTGCGGCAGAAGATGATGTATCCGTTGGGTACTTCTATCAATCTCGTGATCACAATTTTTAATTCTATATAGAGGGTGCGAATGAGTACTCCTCTCTCAGGTTTTTGCATCCCCGCTTCTGTCCTCCGGGGAAGTCGTCTGTGGTCTGGGTTTTGGTCCGCGTTTTCGTGTGGGGGTTCCCCCCCCCCTTCCCAGTATCTCCGGTATACCCCATTAATTTTCGTCCGGTTTTATATAGGCGCTATGTAGACGACACTTTTTTATTTAGAAATAAGTCGCATTGTACACTTTTCCTCAATTATTTAAATTCTAAACACGCAAATATTAAATTTTCCTGTGAGCGTGAAAAAAATAATAGCATATCGTTTCTTGGCGTGAAAATTACTCGAATAGACAATCAATTCACGTTAAATGTTTGCCAAAACCCCACTTTTTCAAACCTTGGTTTCAGTTTTTTTTTAGTTTCTGTGATTTTGAATTCAAAATTAATGCCGTTCTTACTCTCCTCCATAGAGCATATACGAGGGGCGGTCAATGAGTTTTGCGAATCGGTAGGGCAAAACAGAGGAAGGGGGATGGCTGTTTGTGGGGGTGTTAGGACAAGTTATGACAAGTCAGGACCTGCAGCCGCACACTCCTGCCTTGTCTATTTAAGAAGCAGTAGCTGATCGCAGATCGTCAGTCACAAATTTTTCAACAATGGAGAAGGTTGAGCACCGCGCAGTGATCAAATATTTGACCAAGGAAGGCAAGAATGAAAAAGAGATCCATGAACGCATGGCTGCAGTGTACACCGACCCTGCCCCTTCTTATGCAACCATTGCTCGCTGGAATAGGGAGTTCCGCCATGGTCGTGAGTTCCTTGAAGATGACCCCCGTCCAGGACGCCCGTCAGACGTGACCAACGAGAACAATGTGGCCCGTATAGAGAGGATAATCGTCGAAAATCGACGGGTGAAGGTCGAAGAAATCGAGCGAAAACTTGGAATATCACATGGAAGTGTTATCAACATCATCCACGACAATTTGGCCATAACCAAGGTCTCTGCCCGTTGGGTGCCTAGAAACCTCACCTCCCATGATCGACTTCAACGTCGTCAAAATCCACAAGGCCAGAGTTGCACAAGGTGCCATGCGCGAGTGCGGATTCAAGGGGCTCAACCATCTCCCCCTACAGTCCAGATCTCGCCCCTAGAGACTACTTTTTATTCCGCCAACTCAAGGCTGTACTGCGTGGACGCCGGTTTAGGGACGATGAAGATGTCCAGGTCACCGTCCAGGAGTGGATTGAACAGCAGTCGGGAGATTTCTGGTTGTCAGGAATTCGAAGTCTCAGGGACAAGTGGCGCAAGTGCATTAACTTTTCTAAAACGATCTATAGTAGTTCCCTATTGACTGTATCAAAAGCTTTTGGAAGGTCAATAAAAACTATGTAGAGGTCTGTGTTTTGCTCTTTGCACTTCTCCTGTAGTTGTCTTGCATAGAATATCATGTCGCAGGTGCTCCTGTCCTTACGAAATCCGCACTGTATTTCTGGCAAGGTGTTCTTTGATATATGGCGACATAATCTGACAAGCATAATTCTTGTCAGAATTTTAGAGGCCACTACCAGTCGAGAAATTCCTCTGCTATTTTCACAGAGTGCTCAATCACCTTTCTTTTTGTACACAACCACCATGTCAGATTTCAGAAATTCAGTGGGAGGTTCTTCGGTATTCCAGATGACCGACATGAGCTCATATATATTTGAGTGCGAAAAATAGACACCTTCTTTGTATAGTTCAGAGGGAAGGCCATCTGGGGCAGGTGATTTATTATTTTTAAGGATTTTATGGTGTCAAGAGTTTCTTCAAAAGTGGGCAGTTCGTCCATCTCCATTGCTAGAGGTACCTGAGGAATTGCATCTAGAAGGTTTGGCTCTATAGGGTTTCTATGATTAACAGGGTTTGGAAGTGCTGTCCCCAGCGATTTAAAATGGCAGTGTTTTGTCTTTTAGGAGATTGTCATTTTGTGATCTGACAGGGGCTAAATTACGTTTCACAGGCCCATATATGGTCTTTAGGCCGTTGTAGAACCCATGTTGGTTGTTATTGTCAGCAAGGTGTTGCAGGTTCTTTACATGGTTGATCCACCATTTATTTTCCATATCACGAAGCTTGAGTTGAGTTTCCTTTCTTAAATTATTAAAAGTTAGTTTCAGATGTGCGGAACTTGGGTTTGAGAGCCAGGCATCATGGGTCTTGTTATTCTGCGTCAGTAATATTTAAATGTCTTTCGCATTTTGTCAAACCAGTCTTTATGGTGTCGAGGTTGAAAACCCGGACTCTCCTCTGCACACTGTTTCAGAGGGGAATTAAGAGTGGTCCAGACGTCGCTAGCTGCCACAGTTGTGGGGTCGTGGCCTTGCTTCTATAAGCATTTCGTTTTACTGGATCTTTCAAGCTGTTAGTATTTAGCTTTTTTGAGGAACATGTGCGCTGAGCTGAGGGGCGTATTATAAGATTTAACTTGCAGAGTAACATAGTATGATCTGTTAAGCAATCTGAACATCTCATTGCTCGTGTGAGGTAAATGTCCTTTTAGTCACTCTGCCTGGTTATTATAAAATCAATCATATGCCTATGCTTGAAACGTGGGTGAGTCCAAGTGGTTTTATATTAGTTCTGAAGTTGAAATGTAGTATTAGTGATTACAAGATTATGCTTTGAACAGAGTGTTAGCAGTCTGAGACCGTTACTGTTCATTTTCCCGATTCCATGTTTGCCAATGACCTGTGGCCAGAGATGGACTTGATTTCCTACTCTTGCATTGAAATCCCCAAGCAATAGGATTTTGTCTTCTTTGGGTACTGTGACTAGTGCTAAATATAGCGATTCATAGAATGCATCTTTGTGTTCTTCACTGGAGTCTAGTGTCAGAGTATATGTACTAATTAAGGTTGTGAAGCAGTGCTTTGCTAGAGGTATACGCCATGTCGTCAGTCTTGGGGATATACCTACTGGCGATTCAGTTATTTTGGCGAGTAATTTTTTGCGTATGGCAAAGCCAACTCCATGGATTTTCCGTTTTATTCATCATAGCCTTTCCAGTAGACTGTACATCACTCACCAACCTCTGTTAAGTTAAACTATCTTCGCCTGGTGCCATAATGTTAACATTGTATCTGTTTAGTTCATGGAGTATAATAGCTGTTCTGCGTCGGTCTGGTTCGGGGCTCATTATCTAATAAGGTCTGATATTCCACTCAGCAACTCTAAGTGGTATTTTTCTTTTCTTAAGTTTACGACCGCAGTCAGGGATGCCTTGGCAGACGTGGTTTTTTGCCCAGGGTGTTGTAAGGCTGCCTTTTTTTTAAACCAAGTGTTGGTAACGGTCCTTCCCATTCCTGGGTGAGCAGTGAGGCTTCCGTTTCCGATTGCCCAATCATGTTGAGAACACACGAAAGCTGAGCCATCCAGTTTCGCCACTCAGCCAGCGGCGATCACCTCAACACCGCCCGCGTGCAGGAATCAAGTTCGAAGCTCCCAGACACATCCATGACTTGCAACTTACACCTTATCCTGTCGCCGAGGGACTTTTGATGAAAGATGAGTGGAGCTGTGCTTGTGCAGTGATTAGATTAATGTGGAGAGGGGCTTGCGCTGGCCCTATCCCCACAGCTTACTCTCGCACATAATTGATGGTGGCAAGAGTGAATCAGGACGATCATCGACTGTGAGAGGTTGCAGAGGTCTGCCGAACATTCTGTTTGTCAAAAGCCACCCGATGTGGGACCACAATCACAGCTTTTTCATTCGGGGTTGTGCTCCCGTAGACCTATCCCAATCAAGGGTAACCCACAGGTCATCTGGATTACTCTAAAAAGGAGAAGCGCAACCACCAGAGTACAAAGGTACTATCCCACTGAAACAACCCCATAGAATTCGGGTGTATATATATATATATATATATATATATATATATATATATATATATATATATATATATATATATATATATATATATATATATATATATATATATATATATATATATATAGTCATATGAGTTGCTGCTGACCAGTCTAATCTTCAATTTCACGATGAAGGTAAGGACACATAGGAGGCTGAGGTACATGTGCTTTATTTATGGAACTACGTTTCGGGCGTATCACCCATCTTCAGGTTCTAAAACATAAATTGATCTAATACAGTTAAAGAATATTTAAAATATGAAAAATAATTAGGTTATGACTATGTAGGTAAATCAAAAATTAGAAAATAATTCAGGAATTTAAAAGTCAAGAGAATCAAATTATCAATCTAATATAACACTATTGAAACGAAAAAAACCCACAAAAAACAAAAGTAAATAATTACAGTATAATATTGCTTACTGATAATTCAGGAATTTAAAAGGCAAGAGAATTAAATTATTAATCTAATGTAATCACTATTGACACGAAAAAAAGAAGCAAAAACACAGAAGTAAAAAATTACAGTATAATATTGCTTACCGATGAAGTTCAGGAGAAATCACACAGTGAAGAAATTATAAAGGAAAAAACCCGACAAACTAGCTACCTCAATATACAGAAAACCTACCTTTAGTGGCCTAGGAATCAATTTTTTCAGCCATTGTGACTTGTCACACAAACTCAGTGCAATTAAATCTCTAATATATAGAGGTTACCATCTCTCCTCCAATTATTTCCTAATGCATGATGAATTCGAGACTCTAAAGTCTTATTTTAAAAATAATTGTTACCCCCCCACCTTTGGTTGACAAACTAATCAATAATTTTCTTACCAAAATTTACTCTCCATCCTTTCTCTCATATAATGTTCCCAAAAATGAAAAAATTTTCGTAGTACCAGAAATGGGACCTTACAATAAATTATTCACTAGAAAATGCAACAAATTACTCAAAAAATATTTCTTTCATACCAACTTCAAAATCACTTTTGTTAACCCACTTTCCATAGGAAGTTTCTTCTCGTCAAAAGACAAACTTCCTCTAGAAATGAGCAGCCGTGTTGTTTATGCTTTTACTTGTCCTTGTTGTTTGCAAGGATCCTATATTGGTAGTACGGTTCGCTTTCTGAAAGAGAGGTTTTGTTCTCACATGGGAATAAGCCATCGCACTGGAAAAATATTGTCTAAGAAGGAAGCTTCTGTAATTAGAAATCATGGTATACAATGCAAGACAGAATGTTCTATAGATAACTTCAAAATAATTGGTCATAATAACAATGAATATAGTCTAAGAATTTTGGAATCCCTACTAATACGTACAAAATCTCCTACACTCAACATAGATAATACCGCTGTTCCTCTTCTTATTTCTTTTAATTTTAATTACCTCATTCAACAGCCAACCAACCTTCTCTTATTAAACAACCAACCAATCAAATTCCTATCCTTCTTTAAGCCACATCCTTTATAATTTCTTCACTTTGTGATTTCTCCTGAACTTCATCGGTAAGCAATATTATACTGTAATTTTTTACTTCTGTGTTTTTGCTTCTTTTTTTTTGTGTCAATAGTGATTACATTAAATTAATAATTTAATTCTCTTGCCTTTTAAATTCCTGAATTATCAGTAAGCAATTATTTACTTTTGTTTTTTTGTGGGTTTTTTTCGTTTCAATAGTGTTATATTAGATTGATAATTTGATTCTCTTGACTTTTAAATTCCTGAGTTATTTTCTAATTTTTGATTTACCTACATAGTCATAACCTAATTATTTTTAATATTATTAATATTCTTTAACTGTATTAGATTAATTTATGTTTTAGAACCTGAAGATGGGTGATACGCCCGAAACGTTGTTCCATAAATAAATCACATGTACCTCAGCCTCCTATGTGTCCTTACCTTCATCGTGAAATTATATATATATATATATATATATATATATATATATATATATATATATATATATATATATATATATATATATATATATATATATACATATATATATATATATATATATATATATATATATATATATATATATATATATATATATATATATATATATATGGTGTTTGGGTTAAATTTGACGATTTTTAGTGTCTCCTTTTTTTCAGGAACATGTTGATCTATCGGTGAAAAGTTCTCGGCTTTGGATATCATCCAGAGTAAAGTTACACCTTAGCTGACATGGAGGATGGAAGCCATCTGAATATTGGAAATGAGTTACATGCATCATGATGATCCGCTCATGACTGGGACTCAATGATCTGTTAACACTGTAAAGGCTGTAAGACGTGACATGGACAGCTCCAACGGAGACTACGATGCCGCGACCAGTGGAAAGGAAAACAGCAGGCGTTCTGACTGCATCCGCACGCCCGAATTAATTCAACAACTGCAGGGCAAGATGATGGAAGACCAGAGGAAAGGAATCTGGGCTTTGGCGAGAAATAGGTTTTGGAGTCACCACCACGAAGCTGGCCCTGAATGAGGACCTTTGCTTCCACTGTAAAAGAGGCGCAGGTGACAAATTATGACAGCCAAGGCCAAGGATCATTGCTCGATGAAGGCAGGTAGCTTGCGCTTAATCCATGCAACGTGCCACGCATCATAAAGACCAAGTTCCCCACATGGTTGAGCAGGGTCTTCGGCTCAATTCAGATTGTTATGATGAGATACTGGAGAGTGTGATCAAACCCTGGCTGCAGAGGTTTGCTGCTGGAAGGCCATACCTCCGCAAAGAGTCAGAAGTGGTTGCAGTGAATTTCTAGACTTCACCATCCTCACTTTCTGTCCTCTTAAATCACCCGATTGCAATCACTAATGGCGTGGTTACAACCCCAAGGCAGACTGGTACCAAGATCAAGGTTTTTTTTCGAAAATCTTCCCAGGGACACAGTGAGGAGCGCATGCGCCAGGTTCTGGAGCCGCCTTGAAGCCGTAGGTGGAAGCTGAGGGCGACTACTTTGGGTAAACTGTTACCTCCTATCCAGAATCTAGTTGATATTTCTTTAAATTTTTAAAATACATTTATTTTGGACCGAGATATGGCGGGAGATTTTTTTCTTTATGCAAACCGTCATTTTAGCCCAAACACCCTCCATATATGTGCGAATGATATCTTAGTCTTTTATTTTAAGCGTTTAACTAATTTAAGGTAATATATATATATATATATATATATATATATATATATATATATATATATATATATATTGTACTTATGAATACTGATTGTAAAAATTAAAAATATAAAAAACCCCGCATCTGGTAACCAGCTGACTCCTATTGACAAACCCAGCGGGACACACCTGCAAATATTGGCAGAGGAGAATTTTAGCAAAGTTAAGGTCTATCTAGTGTGGTTAGTCGCTGGATGGAATCCTGAATCGGGTCGACTTACCAACGGCTGCCATACGCTGTATATACCCGTGGTTCGGATCACACGCTAATCAGTAGGTCCATGCTGGGAAAAGGAAGTTTAATGGTTTGCAGAGGGACGACTAACCCCCCCCTGCTCTTTTTGGTCGCGTGCAGCGACTCTATAAGTTACTATGTCGGTCCGTCGGACGGTAACCATTTTACTTTTCAATGAGCTTTTTGGCAATTTCGTAACTATTCGGCCGATTTTAACGAAATTTGAAACCTTTATGTTGTTTTACATTATCCGTCGAGTGGTACAATTACCAATGTCCTCCCGAGGTTAGTCCGAGAATTATTTAAAGAAACCTAACTATGTGTCGGACTGCCCCACTCGTTTAAAGTTTTGAAGGGTCGTAATTCAGAATAATTGAGAGCACGCGACTTAAGTCTGTTGGCCTTGTTTTCATATCTGTTTAATTCCATTATTCCTTAGCGATTCCTTGTTTCCCATAGACATTACGATCAAAATAAAAGAATATACATTTATAAACATTTTCATGTAATTTCTTTTAAAAAAAATCAAAATAATTCACATTTGGCGACAAAATAAAATCAATTTTAAGAATATTGCAAAAATAGTGGCAAAAAAGAGACAAAATGATAATTCGAAAAGAATATTCAAATTCTGGCACGAAAATTAATATAATTCAATCAAAATGTTCATATTTATGTCAATTTGAGACAAAACCGAGACTAATCATCATCGTCATAATCATCACTAACTATAATTTAAGAAGGGGATTTTTTTGATTATTTGAATAATAATTTCATCTTAGTTTGGTTATGACTTATGTTTTTTATCAAAGTTAGTTCTAATAATTCTTTTATAATGTCAAAAAACAAAATGGTGAAGTTCAGAAATAAATATAAGATTCGAAGTTTTGTGAATTTTTTTTAAAACCCAAAGAATTACAAAATGGTGAAGTTCAGAAAATTTATTTTTATATATCTTCTTCTATAACTATATTTTAGCAACGTGATATTTTGAAAGGGGGGAAATTTAGTTTATTTTTCCTTTTTTAAATTATTATAATTGGCAAAGTTCAGAAAATTTATAGAAATTTAACCATGGCTGCTTTCTTTTGGATTTTAAATTTTAATCTTATTAGCGAAGCGCAAGCTCCCCCCGTAGAGGGCAGTGGCGAAGCCATTGCCTGGTGTGTAAATAATACTACAAAAGGTTTTACAACAAAATTTTAAATGGATCCGGAACTACCATTCAAGGCAGTTTAGAACTGGATCAGTTCAAGTTTAGAGCAAAATACTTTAACGTTATACCCCAAAATTCGATTCCAACTAGATTCCTGAGTAGTTTTCACACACTACTAGTGATTTAAAATAAATACCTATCTTCTGAGTAGGGTGTAAGTGGGGGGATATTAAGGAAATGTCTGATTGACCTAGCTGAATGGTACATAAATGAATGAAAATACACTAAATAACACAGGAATTCCGTATGATATCAGTTGTTGGCTTTGACTTGGCTTCCCTTGAGAAGTTAGACTCAGCAATCTAGGATGTATTGGATACTGACACCAAATAGACAAAAAATATTCGGATACATCAGAATAAAGCTGTTCTCTTTCCGGACTTCGGCAGAATGAATTTATGTATCCATTTTCTAACAAACACGCACGCTGAGTTGACAATGAACTGAAAATAGAAATAACTATAAATAAGAAATGTTAAAAAAATAACATCATGAAAACTTAGACAGTGAATTAAGGGTGTGTAAAAACCCGTTGAAATTAGATATATTCCACCAGGATAAGTATTACTTGTCTTTGCACCTTTCGGCTATATTATTGTAATTTAAAAAAAGGCTGGCAAGCCACAATCAAGGTAAAGAGAGGTCAAATTCAATTGGAATGGTTTCACCTTGTATGTTATTGTTCAGGTGTTAAAAGAAAAAATGGAGGAAAATACTCACCCGCAAATCTCAGGGCCAATTTCGATTCTTAAAATTTTATTCCAAACGACTGAGGTTACATTGTGGCGGTGGCAAGACTGTGAATGCTGGCGAGCATCTTCAACACACTTGATAGTTTTCAACAATCCTGCCACGAAGATATAAAAAAAACTTTTAAGATGAATAACTCAGAGCCAACCTTGCCAACCCTCCCGATTTCTGCCGGAAACTTGATTTTCTCCCGGGTTCACAATTCTCTCGATTTCGGACAAATTTTCAAACTTTTCTGAAAAGCCTGAATAGTCTGAGCTATATTCGCACCAATTTTCAAACCGAAAGAGTAAACAATGACTTGAGGTAGATTATATAAATTAAAAGTACATATTTAACATAAAAATACGGTTGTAGTGAACTTATTATGTTCATTCTTTAAAATTACCAGAAAGCAGGAAACGGGCTTGAAATGCTCCCTATTTTTGATGCCTCAAGGTTGGCAAGTATGCTCATAGCGATCATCATACCACCTCCTCAAGTACAGACAACTGTCTTAAGACGCGCATCAATACCAGTTTATAAAGCAGTTCGGGACCGGCCAAGATCTCGACTCAAGATCATTTAGTACATATATAGGATTGTTAGGTACTTTTCACATCATTTTAATCCATAAATTCAACATTTTCCTTACAAACCGTTCCTCAAAAACTTTATGATGGAGATTTGCCAGTTGGTTCTTGTTATCGTTAAAAGAGAATTTTTCTAAGCTCCAAAACATCAGAGTAGGAAACTCACTTAAAAATCTTTCCTTCCTCGTTTGTGGCGTAGCACAGAGAAAATCGTGTGTTTTGCTCAACGCATAGAGTAAATGACGATATCTGAAATAAGAGGAATAGCCGAGAATGTTGTCACGTTTAATTTTTTTTAGGGTTATTTATAGGGTGGGGGTAAAAATGAGCTGGTCAACTGGTAAGATGGTCTGGCATCCCAAAGAGACAGACGCGACATTAGCTAAATAATAATTCTAAATGGAATATTTTCTTATATAAAAAGAGATTTTAAAAAATTTATTCTGAGACATTCAATAAAGTGTGATGTCCAGTGAATTATAAAACAACCTACAAAGTTGTACTTTATAAAAAGATGAATATTTTAATAGTTTGTATACCAATATGTGGCCCTAGATTTCCCCACTGACACGCTAAAATTCGCCCACCGAGCCCCCCCCTCCTCCTCCTTGGTTGAGAAACCCGTGACTAAAACGACCGATATTGCCTGTTTCTTTCTTAAGTTCTCTATTTGATCTCGTCGGTCACCAGACTGGAACGGAAATTTTGGAGCTTCTCGCAATTCTTCCTTTGAAGACGGCTCTAATAAGGTAAGGAAAACGTCATAAAATCATAGGACGGAGAGGAGCCTCTTAAGATAGATAGAATGCCAAAGAAAACGTCGAGAGGCGAGGATTAAACGTGCCAAAGCCAAGTCGTGGGCACCAGTTATTTCGATTTAAGATCATGACCAGGTTACCAAAGAACTGGGCATTACCATTTATTCTAGGGATTAGATAAAATCGGGATACCACCCTACCTTCCCTTATACACCTGTTGTAGACACCAACAACGACAGACAATTTAACCACTCTTCATCTACCCTTTTCATCATCGTTGAGCGGACATGCCTTCGTTAACAACAAATAAATACTCACCTAAAGAAGTAATACCCTGAGTTGCAGCCTATCAGCACCTCTTCGAAGCACGTCAGTACCTGTTTGAGACGCCTAGAGAATGGATGATAAGGAATTAGTTTTAGGACTGTCGCTCTAAGGCCTCTATCTGTCTACCTATCCAATATTTCTAATTGGAAAGACGATCTCTGATTTCTTATTAAAAACAAGAATTAGATTTTATGAGTAATGAATTTAAAAAGCGAGCATAATGTCAGTAACAAAGGAGAAATATAGTTTTTATATAGAAGACTGAATCTAAGCACATAAAGATTTGACATTATTTGAGTATTTTCTTGGCCTTTAGTAACCTTTTATTGTTGATGATTACACCTCCTACCTAAAAGGTGATCAAACCCATGGGGGTAGAAGTGTGACAAGTAATTTCGCACCGCGTCTAGCTTCTCGGAAGCTAAGGAGTTAACTAAACAACGGAATGAATAGTCTAAATGCCACCTCTACTCTACTACTTCTTTCCAACCAAGAGAACTATAAATCCAAACACTTGAATCGTCTTGATTTCTTTCCCGTTCGAACCAACCGGAAGACTGGTTGGCAAGAAACAGTACTCCAGTAATGGCTCTTTAATTAAATTCATGTACAGTTGATTCCGAGAAATAGGTACTATTACTCGATCATCTTCCTAAGAGAATACTTCCAGTCACCAACTTGCAATGATCTTCCAATTCTGGACCTTCAATCCAATCCCTGTGATTATATCTTCCGACTACGAAGTTCCCTACAACATTTTCTTTTATCCCAGCTCTTCTTTTTAGTTTGTTGTGCTTCCTGTGACTTTCAACGTCTCTGGAACTGAAAAATCAAAAGTTCGTCCAGAAAATGTCACAAAGGAAACTGCGAGTCTTAAGAATGGGAAACCATCTGAAACATTTGTTTAAAAGACGCTTAAGGGTAATACGCAAACTAACCTTCTGTGTTCATTTACTGATGGGTAGATTATTTTTTCGAGGGAAAGGAAATCCCTTTCTAAATACACATGCAAACATACTCCGACCTGCTTGTTCTCCGGCTTACATCCGCGTATCACGTTCCAGCACACTGTTGAGAGAAATGACAAAGCTTAACACGGTTGAATGCAAAATTGGGCTCAATGTAACACATCGATGCGGACGAATATTTACTCTAGGTGTATAGTGAGAGTTGTTGCTAAATGTTAACACATAAGAGGTGATGAGTGCAGCATTTAGTAGACAACGTCAACGTGTCCACTGACCCAAGAAACGGATTGGAGCACCTGAATATGGCCCCGCGACGGTGAAGATTTTGAGTTTTAGGCTACATGTGCTCCGTATAAATTGGTTCTTGGAGTACTAAGGAAAACTACAATGTACGTAGTGGTGATAAGCAGTTAGTATATCAATGCGTAGCCACCTTCAGCATACATTGGTACGTCTGGGGTACGCAATTTCCCTTACGTAACATATAGCGCGTCCCGACGAGTGGGTGAAAAAGATCCTGTGCTAAACGGGTGGATGAAAACAATCCCGTGGAGTACGATTGCATGAGTGAAGGTTAAAATTCCCAATTTATACAGTTCGTTTTAATGTTGTAAGATTGGTCTGTTGGATAGAGTCGCTTTGCGTGGATGAAGAGCGTCTCTCAGGCATACCCGATGCAGTATGAAGGTGCCCACTTATTGCCATGGCAACCGCGTGGTTCCTGAAGGCTTTATTCGCGCCCTCTCGGAAGCTGCATTTAGAATTGATGAGGTTTGTTGTATCAATATTTTTCAATGCTATTTTTTTATACTACTGCTACTTCTGCTGCTACTCTACTATTTCCATTTTCCTTCACCTATCCATTTCCCCCCATTGTTTCCTGGGTATAGATAAGCTCAACTACGGGTGAAAGAGGGCATTAAACCGCTTAAAAGGCGAATAAATGAAGGACAATAATATTAAACAACGATTTGAAGAGGTGGCTGTTGAGGCCCGACTGAAGGTCCGGACACACAGCATGCACGAAAGAGTGGAGGTGAGAACAGACAAAGAAAAAAAAAAAAAGAATGATGAGAATAACAAAAAAAAGAAGGATGTCTTTTGGAAGATTTTTTTAAAGTTAAGGCGAAAACCAACGAGGGCATTGCCGAAGGTAGAGAAAATGAAAATGCGTGGAAGACATTTTGCTTCAGATCCACCTGCAGACGTTGGGGGCATGGAGGGCACGCGATACCCCAGATGTCATCTGTGATACGCGATCCAGAATCACGTTCGTACAAAGAGGACAAACTCGAAAGTACGGATTTATTGTTGGGTTTATGCCCACCCGCAAATTTTGTGGGCGCTTTGTTATAATTATCTCTATTTTTTTTAAAAAAATACGCAAATGCTTACTTAGCGAAGCACTACTTAATCTGGGCGAATTTCTAATTATGAGGTTATGGCAAAAAATAGATTGGCCGCCATTTTCGCCCAGTTGTCAGTTATATATTGTTTTAATCTATCGAAAGAATCGGTTCCGTAGGGGTTTATATAGTTTAGTTTTTTTATTTTTGTAAAACACTTAAAATATTTCTTTTCTAATTAAGATGCTATAATTTTGTTCATAATTCGAAATATTTCTTTTCTAATTAAGATGCTATAATAGTGTACCTACCTGATTCGGCAGTAATTTATCTCGTTCATGGCCTAGTCAAGTCTAACCTAAAAACACCTACCTCCATGTTGTTAATAGGAATCGCATCATAGTGTATTGTAATTATCATTTTGAATTTTTTTTTCTGAATTAAAATATTATAAGGAAATTTCCTAATAAGCAATTTGAAAGAATATATGGATTTAAATAGTATTCGGGGGAGAGGTTTATATGTTTGAGGTCAAGCAATAGGGTATCAAAACTAGAGGCCTAACGACATTTAGCAATCGCCCTTTGGATTCGAATCTTAGGTTAGGCTTTCGAATTAGGAATATTACGAGTTTTTTAATTTGCAGGTTGGTGGCGACTAAGCCTTAAAAAATATATATAATACAATATGATGCAATTGCAATAGCCTAACAAAAAAAACTAAAACCCCTCTTTTTTAATTTGTCCAAGAAAAAAACATCTAGATTAAAAAAACAACAATTGTTTTTAAATATATATATATATATATATATATATATATATATATATATATATATATATATATATATATATATATATATATATATATATATATGGGTGGGCCAAAAGTCACTGAGGGGTTGCAATATGTGATAATTATGCCACTAATAGTTTTCTTTCTTTCTTTTTCAGGTATTTCATAGATTGTGACTTGGAAATTAATTATGGAGAGGTATAGCGTCGCACAACGTACCCAAGTTGTGAAATTCTTCTATCAACGTCAGGGGTCAATTATTGTAACACAAAGAGCACATCGCAGGCATTTTCAAGTGAGAGATGCACCAACTGCGAACACAATTCTGAGCATAGTTCGTCGGTTTGAAGAACAAGGAGCAGTGAGTGATCTTCTACGAGCTGCGAGACCTCGCACTGTCATAACCAATGAGACCAGGAAAAGAGTGCGTGAGTGTTGAACAGAATCCTGGAACGTCGACTCGAAGACGTTCCGGACAACTTGGGATAGCACGAACTTCGCTGCGAAGAGTTCTCCACACCCTCAACCTTTTTCCCTGCAAGGTACAGTTTGTTCAACAGTTGAAACCCCAAGATTATGAACTTAGTCTCCAATACGCGCTCAAAATTCAGTGACTTTTGGCCCACCCTGTATATATATATATATATATATATATATATATATATATATATATATATATATATATATATATATATATATATGAATTATCCAAAAATTAGAGGGAGGAGCATAAACCCCACAATAACATTTTCAAGGAATAGTGAGGGCGAGTATTCCACCAGAGGCGTCTGGGGTATAACGGGTAACCTTGGTGCAGTGGGCATCTAAGGGCTTGTGGGCCCTCCTGGCTCCAACACACGTACGTGAGTCTAGCTCAGGGGTGGGGAACCTTTGGCACGCGTGCCAAACGTGGCACGCCAACGATTTCTACCGGCACGCGAAATCGTAAAGGGTTGGGAATGAAAACTAAATAAATGTATCTCCAATTTATTTTATATAACAACCGCATTGTGTACAACCTGTTATAAATTATGTTATCAGTGAGGCAGAAGCAGAAGTCTCATTGATGGTAAATAAATGAAAAGGTCCACAATTTTTCTTTCTCTAGTTTGGATTTGTTGTTTTCTGCTTGAAATGATAAAGATTCAATTCTGTTTAATATAATATGATAATATGTATATTTTTAGGTAAAATGACTATCTTTTCCTTGTAATTTTTATGCGACATAAAGGGTTGGGAATGAATAAAAAGAACATCTTTAATTTTATATCCTCTCATTGTGTTTTAGTCAAGTATTGACACGGGAGAAAATTTTGTAGCAAAGATTTGGCCAATTTCGGCACACCCACTCAAAAAGGTTGCCCACCCCTGGTATAGCTTCAGTGTAGAGGTTGGGCATGTTTTGGAGAGTTGCATGACCTCAGAACTCGCTCGTCCTCATCATCATCACTTTCCCATAAAACGTGAGGTCAATCCGCATCAGCGCCACAAACTACTCTCTCCACCCTATCCATTTATGTTCAATAAGTCATAAATCAGCTTGGCTTTTGTCTTATATGGAAGAAAAAGGACATTGAAAGTGATTCTGAATCGAATGGGGGAGCCAGTGCAGATCCGGAAGCAGGTGAGTTGCATGAGAAACGTTCCCGTCGGAAAACACGGGTTGCAAAGTTTGGGGACAACTGTTGCAGTGGTCAAGGCGGGGGGAAGGGGGGCGAAGACAAGAATGGTAATCTTGAAGCTGTTACGGTTAAAGTGGAAAATAGAAGCGGATACGGCAGATATTACGGATAAAGTAGAGAGAGGATTTACAGTCATTATCAATATGAGTTTTAAGAGATAATTGACTTTCAAAGGTGACGCTCAGATTTTTATTTATGTGTCGGAAAATGGGCATGGAAGGTGCCAAGGTCAAGATAGGAAACAATAGTTTTGTAGCGAGCCACATCCGCAGAAGTGCCCCTCAGGAATACCCGCTTATCATGGTTGAGTTTCCGAAAATGGTCCGAGAGCCATTCATTCATGATGTCACAAGCGGAGGGTAGGATTCTAAGTCTCACGAAAAGAGGTAAAGTAAATGGAGAGATAGATTTACGTGTCCTAAGCATAGAAATGAAATGATAGACTAAGAAAACAGATAAAAAAGCCAAAGGGAAGAAGAGAGACGCGAAAGGGAATCGGATCTAGAAGCGACCCTTGTTGTTCGTCTCTCCTCGGATTACCTCTCACGTCTCAATCTTGCTTACGGCGCTAACCACAGTCAATGCAGCATCAGCTCTTCGATCTGTCTCCATGCCTATTATTAAATGCCCAAGCAACCATACCCAGGCTTGTCACACAATTATTCATTCTTGTAATTGCCCTCATCTATCATTAATAGCTCGTTGCACTACACGACTATTTTGGGAGTTATTATTCATTAGGTCTATTTTTTAAGCACCAGTTCGTGCCGTTTAATACCTATCTCAGTGGGGAACTAAGGTTTAATGCGGGATCCTAACAAGTGATCGCTACAAACTATGTGTCCTAACTAAAAGCGGTGTTTTCAATTGACCATTTTCCATTTCAAATTATACCAACACAGGAATAGCTCTGTTTTGTCATCTCCACTGTTATTGATTGACTTACATAGTTATGTTTGTCACCACATCCGTTTGTCGGCTGAAATTAATGTATGTTTTGAAACACTTCGATAAGTGCTTCCACTGTAGTTACTTTCAGATCCTTTATACATGCTTTAGCCTCATTTCCTCATCTTTGTATTAAAATACAGGGCTACTGTTAATGGACTTGTCAAAGGGTTCAAATTGGTACATTCAACATTCCTCGTTTCTTTGAGCAAATTTCCTTCACGTCAGTAGCATTTAGGGTTGATAGGCTTTGCCGCTCCAGTCATGTTTAGCTTTGGTTTATCTATTCTTAATGCTTATTCGTCAGTTCCCATATTTTTCTCTCTTTTTAGGATAAGTAAACATACCCTTATTGCATTATTCAAGTTCTTTTCACTTCCTAAATATTAAAAAAGCGCTGCATCGGGCCTAAAAGTTAGACCGGAGTGTATCGTTCCTTCCATAATAGTGAAAGCGCCGTCTGAGAGCTTCGAGGGTCTTAAAAAAAATCATAACTATCTCTGCTTCTCTTCAATGTTAACTAACACCTGCTTCCACTTAGATAATTAGTACGATGGCACCTCTGCAAGATGAACACAAGAAACGTTCCAATCCGATCTTTATTCCAAGCCAGTTGGAAGTCTGCACGTGGCCTAAACAGCGGTTTTACTAATTTACCAATTTCGATACATTTATAGAACGTCCTCGACCAAAATAAAGCCCATCCTTGAAACATACTTGATTGCCTCTACGGCCTTTGAAAAAAAGTGAAGTAGCTCTTGAATTATTTACGTCACTTGAGATGTTCCTTCACCAGATCGAGTACAAGTGCCAGTTAGTCGGGTCAGATTCATGAGAGCGCGAGATGAACGGAGCCCTCATCAGCCGCAGCTTAGAGAACGTTCATGAAAAGAACACCTTCGCTAATCCTCACGATAGGAATGAGATAATATTTCGGTACGCCCAAGGGACGCTACGACGTCGTCGCTCGAATAAACACGAAGAAACGATTGCTAGTCCAAAGGTACCCTCTTTGAATGGACCGTAAGGTCTCCTAGGGCACTTCCTTTCCTTGTTACTCCTTGTTACCTAATTAGAAGGATTTTGCAGCTTCTAGCGCAATTTCTTTTTCTCTTGACACACGTTCTATTTATCATCATCGCTAACTCTATAATTTAAAAAGGGGATTTTTTGAATATTTGAATAATAATTTCATCTTAGTTTGGTTATGACTTATGTTTTTTATCAAAGTTATTTCTAATAATTCTTTTATAATATCAAAAAACAAAATGATGAAGTTCAGAAATAAATATAAGTATCGAAATTTTGTGAATTTTTTTTAAAACCCCCAAATTATAAAATGGTGAAGTTCAGAAAATTTATTTTTATATATCTTCTTCTATAACTATATTTTAGCAACGTGATATTTTGAAAAGGGGGAAATTTAGTTTAGAGTTCCTTTTTAAAATTATTATAATTTGCGAATTTCAGAAAATTTATAAAAATTTATCCGTGGCTGCTTTTTTTAGATTTTAATCTTAGTAGCGAAGCGCGAGCTCCCCCCTTGCCTGGTCTAATTATAATCATGTTTATTCCCTCCTATGTTGTTCGCACGTACATTACTCCTCGAGAAAAATAGAAGTTAAATTAGAAATGGTCAATGGGTGCTGACTTAAATAATAAGGATTAATAGTAATATTTATAATTTATTGACCGAATCCGAGGGATTAGGGATCCCTCCATGGCCCAGTGCGTAGGTGGAGTGTAGATATAGACTTTCCCCCCCTCCCTTTCTAAGTCGCTACCATTGCACATTTGTTATCTATTTTAATACGCATTTGGGCCGATGAAGTTTAGCCATGGCCCCCATATTGCCCTGAGATTTGGCCATGGAATCCATATTACCTTGAGTGTTTGGCCATGACCTCCATATCGTTATGAGGTTTGGCCATGGCCTCCACGTTACCCTGAAGTTTGGCCATGGCCTCTATATTGCCTTGAGGTTTGGCCATGGCAAACCGGACCCTCCTATGACATTTAAGGAGGGATGTGTGCTCTTTCTGTTCTGGCTACGCTATACATCTCTCATACATTTTCACTTTCTCTACTTCCAAATCTTTATTTCTATACCTCTATTCAAAGATTTGCATACATGATGCACTCGTTGGTGTTCTACTCTTCTTTTAAATAAATAAAAATATCTGAGAGAGAAACGAGTGTGTGTGAGTGTGTGAACGTTATAGAAAGTTTAGTACATTGATGCCTCTTATTTATTTAATTAATTTGCGCTAATAGAACTAATTTATTTGGGCGGGGGAGCTTAGGTTGTGAATGTGATTGCGAAAGTGAAAGGATGAAGACAGGACTTGATTCAGCCAAGAAACAGCACACTGAGACTCTTCAGCAAAATAAAGGGAGGCCATTCACACACACACACACGCACACACACACACACACACACACACCCCACCCGACCCGATCCTCTGGGGAGCGCTCAGCTTAAAACTCATGAAAGAGAAAGAGAGTGAGAGAGGAATGAAGAAACAAAAAAGAGTGAGAGGAGAATAGGCAAAAAATGGAAAGAGAGGGAGAGGGAATAACGAAACAAAAACGAGAGTGAAAGGAGAATAAGCAAACAAATGGAAAGAGGGGGAAAGGGGAATAAACAAAGAAAGAGAGAGAAAGGAATAAGAAAGCAAAGAGAAAGGGAGAAAAAGGGATAAACAAACTTGGGGAAAGAGAGAGGAACAAGCAAACAAAGAGAAAGAGGAGAACAAATAAACAAAGAGAGAGAGACAGAGGAATGAGCAAACAAAGAAAGAGAGAGAGAGAGAGTGGAATAATCAAACAAAGAGAAAGAGAAGGGAGTAAACAAAAAAATAGGAATAAGGAAACAAAGAGAGAGCGGTATAAACAAACAAGAGAAATAGAGAGAGGAATGAACGAACAAAGAGAAAGAGAGATATATAAACAAACAAAGCGAACGACAGAGAAAGAAGAATAATTAAATAAAGAAAAGAGAGAGGGCTAAACAAACGAGGAGAGAGGAATACGCGAATAAAGAGAAAAAGAGAGGAATAAACAACCAAAGAGAAAGAGAGAGAAGAAGAAGCAAACAAAGAAAAATAGAGAGGCTAAACAAACGAGGAGAAAGAGAGGAATAAGCAAATAAATATAAAGAGATAAATAAACAAATAGAGAGAGGAGTAAACAAACAGAGAAAGAGAGGGAGAGAAGAAGTGATTCCTTTGTAGAAGGAGAATGAAAAGGATCAGAAAGTATCGGGTTTGGTGTTTTCCTGCGCAGCAACGGACGCGATTCTGCGCATGTCGTGACTTCTCCCGTTTCAGCGGATTTGATTGCAGGCGGCAGCTGCTTCGGGGATAAATACAGGGACTTATCACGATTGATACAGATAATGTGAGGGGAGAGGGCGGGGTAGCAGTGAGTCAGACAGACCGAGGGTGCGGATAGAGAGCCAGACAAACAGACAGGGGGTACAGATAAAGAGGGATGGGCAGGAGTGAGCCCGATAAACGGAGAAAGTGCAGATAGAGAAGGAGGAGCAGGAGTGAGACAGACAAACGGACAGAGGGTGTCTGTCTTCCACATAGTATAAAGCTTCTTGTATGAGCAAAAAAAGAAAGAAAAAAAGACGCATTTCAAAGGAAAACTTTATTCTATCTTCAGCCCCAAAACAATGGAATGAAATGACAAGGAAATTGAAAGACATAGAGCAGATCGCCCGAGAGCCCCCTTCCTCCTGGCACTCCTCGGAGTGCCCAGGGTGAGGATGCTGGAGGCGAAGCCCCGGCACTCACCGGTAGTCCTCCGAACCTTTACCACTCAGGGCTTCACGAGACTCAGAGTGGAAGGGGTGGGGGAGTTGGGAGTGAAAGAGAGGGGAAGGAAAAAAGTTCAGGATACAACAGCTAGAAGTAAAAGAGAAAAAAAGTGAACTAAGCAGCCCTAGGACCTACAACTTGACATGGAATCCGAACTACGGTGTGTACAGCTAATACTCTCTCTCTCTCTCTCTACTGCTCCGTGAGCCCTGTCCCAGGTCTCTTCTCTTAGTAAGATAAGAGAAAGTTAACGAAGTGAAATTTGAAGGAAAGTAGAGATTTTCAAAGGCTTGCCAGTTTGCTTGGAGATCAGGCTTATCTCTGTCCATTGCAAAGAATTGCAGTTTAAAATTTGTTACGTAGTACGGTATTACGTGTGAGTTTCACGCAATTTTGTATTAATGATCTATTGATGTGAATTGTTTGCTTTTATGTCGGCCGTTCAAACTGTTCTTGAAGTTGATTTGTTACTACTTGATTTAAGACTCTCCCGCACTAGTTTCTTTCTATTTTCACTAATCTAGTTATCCTTGTTTAATAAGTTTTACCTTTGCCACTCATCCCGCCAGGGTTGAAATATTCGTAAAGATGTTAGTTATTTTGGAGGTCCTCGTTCGATGATTATTCCCTTATTTCAGTAGATTTGTTGCATCTGAATGATAACAAAGGCGAAAGAATGCTGATCGAGCTTTCAGTTGACATACTTTACGCCCATGTACTAAACATGGCAAAGCCAGAAACATACGCTACGGAATTAAACATGTTAAACAAAAACCGGACTGCAGGAGATGTAGGTCCCTGAGAAACCTCAATCTGCAGACATACCTAAATTTCAAATTCACTCCTCCATCAGAAGCCCTCAAGAAAACCATTCAACCCACTTCTCAAGAGAGGAAAAAACTAAACATAGGCTTGCCATACGTCCCGATTTGGCCTGGGAAAGTCCCGGTTTCAAGCACCGATCCCGGCGTCCCGGCTAGTTAAAAATTTCGTCGCGAGATATATCAACTTTATAAATATAAACTTATAAAGTTATACCTAAACTAAATATATTAATTTATGTTCGAATGATTCTAGAATATGAATATAGAGTTTAAGCTTTTAAAATTCATTCCTCAGTATATTTTGTTCGAGAGT
Source organism: Ceratothoa steindachneri (assembly GCA_963969495.1). Classification (NCBI taxonomy): domain Eukaryota; kingdom Metazoa; phylum Arthropoda; class Malacostraca; order Isopoda; family Cymothoidae; genus Ceratothoa; species Ceratothoa steindachneri. The sequence continues at coordinate 164,158,973 of OZ018325.1, read as the reverse complement.
CATAAGAAGCTAAGTGGCATATGGCAACTCTGATTTGTCAATGCAAGCGTCAGAGGTTATTTTAGCTAGCCGAGTGTAAAAGTGAGGTAGGTTCGGCAGTGACATAAGGTAAATTAATCAGTATTTGTCTTTGAAATATATAATTTTTAGTTGTTAGCTAGGTAAAAAGCCTAAACGAAATGAAAATTTAATGATGATCTTCAGAAATAAAATATCCTTTTCTGAAATGAGTTTGTGACCATGATGATAGAGCTAATTGTGTACAGTGTTCGGCTGAATTTTCAGTTGCTCATGACGGTCGTTCCGACATTAGAGATCAGGAGAAATTTCAAAACACAAAGCTAGTTTTGGCTTCATCTGCTAGTTCTTCCACATTTAAATAATTTTTCAAAAGTGTTGATCCGCTTCACAGAGAACTCTTAATAGCTGACAAAGAGGCAATCTTTGCTTTCCATACCGTTGCTCATGATTTAAAGTTCCAAAATGTCTGATTGTTCATCTAAACTGATCTCTTGGATCTTTGAACCAAAGTTTAGTCTCGCTAGAACTAAGGTGAAGCTGTCATTCTGAATTTAATTACACCAATAGCAATTCATGAACTTCATGAAGATATGAATAAGTCAAATTTTGTGACCATAACAATTGATGCTTCTTATAAAAAATATATTAAAATGATTGTTTTCGTCGTCAGCTATTTTCGTACCAGAGGATGGTGTTAAAGTTAAACTTTTAGACTTTCAATCGGTTCTTGGCGAAACATCTGGAATATGACACTCTTTGTTTCAAGTTATTAAAGATCATAACTTATCAAAGAAGCTGTTTGATTTTGTAGCGCCACTAACAAATTTTGGAGGTGTATAACGCAAATACATGAATAACGTTGACAGCCGGCTAAAGAAAGAAATGGGAAGAAATTTTGTAGGGATTGGCTGTGGTGCTCATATTGTTCACAACTGGACTTAAACTGCTGTTGACGAACTACCTAATGAAGTAGAAGTTCTGGTGGTGAAAATTTAAAAATATTTCCACATTTATGCTGTGCGTATTACTCTACTAAAAAGAGTTCTGTGAGGTTGTGAATTTTAAGTATAATTGGGTTGAACAACATGTCACTAATAGATTTTTTACACTAGTTTCGGCTATTGAAGGAATCTTGCAAATTTATGATGAAATGAAGTCTTACTTTTCCTCTCAAAAACACTGTCCCGTGATGATAAAAAAACTATTTGAGGATGATTGGGGATAAATGTATTTGCGATTCATTCCTGTACAGCTTAATCTGTTTGATAAAACAATTTTGTTTATGGAGAAAACTAAAACAAGTGCCTGTGACATTCTTGCAGATTTAAAACGATTGTAAAAAAAAAATAGAAGAAAGGCCAGATAATAATTTTTTATCCTAGGGAGCCAAAAAACTGTTCATGACACTTGAGGAGAATGGAAGTATCATTGCAGGATATTTAAAAAATTTTATGATCGCTATCTTGCTTATATTTAGTGGGAGGATAGCTTTGGCGGAGCTGAAACCTTTGTTCGGATAAATAGTACAGGCATTGTCTGGCCTGACATCGAAACATCTGCTAGTAAAATTAATGAAAAATTCAGAAGTAATGTAATAAATTTAGACGACATTTTTGATGAAGTGGTGATTGGCAAGGCATTTTGTTCTTCGAAGTGTGAATTTTGGAAAACTGAAAACTTCACTTGCTAGGAAAAATGGGTTCAAATGTTTAATCTTTTGAAGGTCCAAAGTATTTCTCTCTCCAACCTCTGCCGTATTTTCTCAAGAATGTGTGGTGGCAGTAAAGAGGCCGGATGACTGAATCACCTGTAATTGAAGTGACTTGCAGTGAATTTTTGAAAAAAATAAACAAATGCTGTTTTTATTAATATTTATCGATATTGTTTTAGAATCTATCGTGCAAGAGAATATAAAAATATACATAAAACGGTATATATAATATATATATACGACTAATGATGGCGTTAAAATTCGGGAGAGAAATTAAGCAAGGTCTGCAGACAAAAAGTCGCGTGCTCTCACTTATTATGATTTATGACCTTACGACCTTCAAAATCTTTCAATAATTCCAGGACTAACCTTGGGAGGACTTTGACAATTATATCATTCGAAAGAGAATGAAAAACAACATACGGCTTTCAAATTCCGTTAGAATCGGCAAAATAGTTATGATGTTATTGCCAAATAATTCCCAGACTAACCTTGGGAGGACTTTGACAATTATATCACTCGAAAGAGAATGTAAAACAACATAATGGTTTCAAATTTCGTTAGAATCAACCGAATAGTTATCAAGTTATTGCAAAATAATTCTCCGGCTAACCTTGGGAGGACATTGACAATTATATTACACGAAAGAGAATGTAAAACAACATAATGGTTTCAAATTTCGTTAGAACAGCCAAATAGTTATGAAGTTATTGCCAAATAATTATCAGGTCACTTTGGGAGGACTTTGGCAATTATATCATTTGAAAGGGAATGTAAAACAACATAAGGGTTTCAAATTTCGTTAGAATCAGCTTTATTGTTATGATGTTATTGAAAAAAAACAAGATAATTCCCGGGTTACCTTGGGGAGACTTTGGCAATTATATCATTTAAAAGAGAAAGTAAAACAACATAACAGTTTCCAATTTCGTTAGAATCGGCGGAATAGTTATGATGTTATTGCGAAATAAATCTCCAGGTCACCCTCGGAGGACTTTGGCAATTATATCATGCGAAAGGGAATGTAAAACCACATGAAGGTTTCAAATTTCGTTAGAATCGGTCGAATAGTTATGATGTTATTGCCAAAACAAAATAATTCCTTGGGTAACCTTGGGTAGACCTTGTCAATTATATCATTGAAAAGAGAATGTAAAACAACATACGAGTTTCAAATTTCATTAAAATCGGCCGAATAGTTACGTTATTAGTAAAACAAAAAAAAAGAAGCAAAACGGAGACCGACCGACCGACATATTGAGACATAGAGTCGCCCGCGACTAAAAAACACCCCTGAGATGTAGCTCCAGAACAGAAGCAAAAATAAAGCTAAAAATAAACGGCAAAACGATAGACGACCCAGAAGACAAAGAACCACCATTCCAAGACTACTCGAAAGACATCCAAAATATGCCTAGAAGAAAAAGAAACAAATTGATCACGAACACGAAGAACAAATAGTTAACTTTCAAACAATTGAACCGGAGATACAGCTATATCACTACTCGACAACAAGAAGACTAGACCAACAAAACAAACAAAATAACCATGACTGAGCTCAAATCAATAATACAACCAATTAAACAAAGAGCATCGGAGAATCAGTAATAATTCGGGAAAACCTCATCAGAACACCAAACTCATTCATAGAAGCAATAGCGAACATCTTCAACGCTTCGTTGAGTGTGGGGAACTTCCCAGACTCTTTAAAACATACTAAAACAAGCCGCTTGGTTACACAGGCATCCCTGCGGGGAGGGGGGGGGGGCTACGGCATTATTTGCTAATCTTAACCGCTTTTTTTAATCCTCTTTATAGACTCTTTATTTTAACACTCTGACATCCTTTTCTTCTTGTTCATCTTCTTATTCATCATCATCATCATCATCATCTTCTTCTTCTTCTTGTTCATCTTCTTATTCATCATCATCATCATCTTCTTCTTCTTCATGATCTTTTTAACTATTTCAATCCTTTGAATTTCCAAAACACCCGAAGTCATTTGTCAACTAAGCAAAAAAACATTTATAAATTTTTAAAAAATCCCCATCTTAAATTATAGTTATGGAGGATCTTGCTCCCTAAACCGGGTAAGCCACCGAACAATCCACAAAAATTCGGACTAATATTTCTGCTTGAAGTCATTGCCAAACTTTTCGAGCCAACCTTAACAACATACTAACGATTCATATAGAAACACAGTATGCTGCCGCAGTAACAACGTGGATTCTGTAAAAAAACGGGTAATGGCCACCACCCTCGCTATCCTCACAGAGACGTTAGCGAAGGCGAAGCATGACGGTCATTATGAGGACATAGTGTTTCACTATTTGAAAAGACTTTCAACAAGGTTTGGCGAACGAGCCTGAAACACAAGATCCACAGGTTTGGTATGCCGCACGCCATGCTTGAGTCTTAGCTTCTAAAGTATTTACATGAGTGATATACCGTCTCGATTAAACGAGCACTCGACGAACCTTCAGTTTGTCGATGACGTCACAGGTAGTCATATCGTTATATAGACGTGCGCCTGGATGAAAGCAATTGAGATGCGAAACATAAACGACTACAAGCATAAGTGGAAGATAAGGATAAACAAGAAGAAATTTAATATCATTCCAATTGGTACTCGTAAAAGAAAGATTGCAGACGTCGGGTGTACTACGAGCTCTACAGATGCTACAAGAGATTACACGTAGCACCTGAACCAACGAATAAGCAGATTGAAAGCACAACTACATAGACCAGGGGTGGGCAACTGTTGGCACGCCAATGACTTTTCTGACACGCGAAAGCACATGTTAACGTCATTTTTACGTGCGTTTTATTGTTCGTTTCGTTCCAAGAGACTATTCTTTTCTCAAAAACACGCATCTTAAAGCAATTTTTCCCATAAGAATACATGAGAATTTTGGACTACCTTTGCCTGGATTGGTGGCGGAAATTGACCAAATGGCAACCCTCGTTAGCGACTACTTTCGCCGGAAAGCGCTATTACAGAAACCTCCGTAAGATTCCACTGTTGCAGTGTGGCGACAAAGCGGGCCCGGCGCACAAAAACGGATTGGGGGGGGGGGTCTGCATCTTGTGTGTGCAATCAGCTTTTTTAAGTGTCCCGTTTTTGTCTTTTTTCGAAACCTCCTCCATGTTTTTGCTGTTCATTGCAAGGGTGTGTCTGGTAGAGGAAAAAACGCTATGTTTGGCTGAAAGTTGACAACATTTTTTTAGACTTATTCATTATATTCCCCTTTTGACTTAGTATTATTCATCCTTCCCTTTCATGTATATCATTATCTTATGTATTTTTATTTTCTGCTCTTTACAGATTGTACAGAATATCACGACCACCAGTTCTTCAGGCGAGGAAAGGATTTGATAGGTTACCAAAGATAAGAAACACGAGGAGAGGTGGTGATGTAGTGGATTACCAAAGAGAAAAAATAGCAGGAAATAGTTATTTGATTGATTCTCAAATAGAAGAAACAAGGGGCGAGAAAGTGATTTGATGGATTACCATAGAGAAGAAATAATATGAGGTGGGGGTGATTTAATGGAATACCAAAGAGAAGAAACAACAAGAGAGGAAGTGATTCGATTGATTAACAAAGAAAAGGAACAAGAGGAGAGGAAATGATTTAGTGGATTACCAAAGAGAGAGGAAATGATTTAGTGGATTACCAAAGAGAAGAATACGGGAGAAGTGATTCGGTGGATTAACAAATAGAAGAAACAACAGAAGTGATGTGATGGATTAACAAAGAGAATAAGCAATGAAAAGTTATTTTTCTGATTACTAAAGAGAAGAAACAATAGCGAAGAAATGATTTGATTGTATACAGAAGAGAGGAAACAACAGGATAGGAAGGGATTTGATGGTTCCAAATATAAGAAACACAAAGAGAAGATGTGATTCAATGAAATACTAAACAGAAGAAACAAGAGGAGAGGAAATAAGTTGGTGGATTACGAAGATAAAAAAACACGAGAGAAGAGGAGGTGATTTAATTGATTACCAAAAAGAAGAGACAGCAGAAAAGGAATTGATTTGATGGGTTACTAAAGAGAAGAAAGAACAGGAGCTGAATTGATTTGATGGATTACCAAAGAGAAGAAAGAACAGAAGAGGAAGTGATTTGGTGGTTTAACAAAGAGAAGAACCAACAGGAGATGAGGTGATTTGATGGATTACAGAAGAGAAGAAACAAGAGGAGAGAAAGTGATTTGAGGGGTTAGATAGAAGAAAAAACCGGAGAGGAAGTTATTTGATGGATTACAAAAGACAAAAAACACAGGAAGAGAGGTGATTTATTTGATTAGCAAATAGAAGAAACAACAGGAGATGGAGTGATTTGATGGGTTACTAAAGAGAAGAATCCACACAAGAGGAAATGATTTGATAGATTGACAAAGAGAAGAAACAACAGGAAAGGAAGTGATTCGATGCTGTCGATAAAGATGAAAATTTTGAAATTTTTAGTTGCGTGCGACTATATCTCACTATGTAGGTCGGTCGTCGGTCGGTCGGTCTCCGTTTTGTTTTTATTTGTTTTGGTACAACATTGTAACTATTCGGCATATTCTAACGAAATTTGAATCCCTTATGTTGTTTTACATTCTCTTTCGAATGAGCGTCGAGTCAATACTGAACACCGTGGAGAAAAGTAAACTGAGATGGTATGGCCATGTAATGAGGATGCACGAGGGGAGATATCCAAAAGAAGTACCTCCTTGAGGAAAAAGACCAGCCGGTCGACCAAAAAAAAGATGGATTGAGGATGTGGAGAGGATGCTGATACCAAGAGGAACAACACTGACGGAAGTGGAGAAGCAAAGATGATAAGAAGACCGAACAGAATGGAGGCTGTTTCGGACGAGTACGCCAGCTGACAGATATGAACTATCTACCAGGAGGATGATGATGATGCTAGGTAGGACTGAACTGGGTCATGGAAAGAGAAGCTACCTCGTATATGCTATTGATTAGCCTTTTGCAGATTCCTTTTCTTATGTTCTTATGAGAGGAAGTGATTTGATGGATTACCAAAAATAAGAAATAACACTTTGGAAAGTGCCACATTTGAGTTGAAATCGAAGCTAAGAAAAACAAAATATGGGATGAAGTTTGAAAGCGTAGAAAGGGGAAGTGCAAAACATCATTGACTCTACTCTTCGCCATAACTTAACCATGAATTCGCTGTTTGTTCTTGTTCTTTGCTTTTTAACCGGCTTAATCTCCCTCGTTGATCCATCGAATCCCTTCCTCTTTATACACATCATAACATCGTTGTAGTTTGTCTACATGGACTAAATTTAAAAATGGATGTTTTGGGAGGAATTCCCACTCTTAAACATTCATTTTAAAGGTATCGTACTAAAAAAACAAACAAATGAAAACCAACGAGGGTATCTCTTCATTTAAAAAAAAACTATGCCCCCTCCTCCAGTCGAGCGAAAGTTTGAGAGGTGCGGTCCAGTTATATTCCTAACATCTAACTTCTTCACATATTCACTTCCTCTAACCTCACCGGCTAGCATATTTTCAACAATTTTTAATATTCCAATTCAATATCCTCGTTAATTAAATTAACAAAAATAAATTTGTTGTCAATGAAATCGAATCAAATCCTTTTCCAATTCTTAAGAATTCCACCCGAAACCGTTGGGCGTCTCGAATCCTCCCATTGAATGCGCCAACTCCAAGTGCGCCATAAATCCTATCGAGGAGACCACTTGTAAGCCAGTGGAACTATTTCCGCCCTGAACCATCTCGGGAATTTCCTCCTAGAACCAACCATCTACATCATCATTCACACACAAACACCTCCCGCCCCCGCTAAAAGGGCCCAACTGTGGCTTCCGTATAGCCTAAGCTCTGTCTGAATGTGGCGGAGGCTTTAGGGGCAACTTACCCTTTTCCCTTCGCCCACCCCTCTGGGATGTGCTTTCAACGTGGAATTTTGGTTGTTTCAGGTACCCCCTCCCCCTCTCGGTTATGATTGTCACAAGTAGTCTCCTCTCATGGTATATCGGGCTATGCTTCCCGCTCCATTTTCCTAATCTCAGCACTTTCTTTATAACCTCTCCTCACAACTTTTTGGTCGAAATGGTTACGTTGCCCTTTCTTATTATTTTTACTACTAATAATAATAATGTTCATAGAGTTAATATGTCCTCGTTGAGTGAGCAACCGACTTCCTCCCCTTCCTATTGTTATCAAGTTTGGGATTTAGTTTGTATATTTAGATTACCGAAATTAAAATTATCAATGGGTATTTACATATTTAAGAATTAGTGGATTTGTGCTTCATTCATCTCAATTAATAGATTTGTGCCTTATTCATCTCAATTAATAGATTTGTGCTTCATTCATCTCAATTAATAGATGTGTGCTTCATTCATCTCAATTAATAGATTTGTGCTTCATTCATCTCAATTAATAGATTTGTGCTTCATTCATCTCAATTAATAGATTTGTGCTTCATTCATCTCAATTAATAGATGTGTGCTTCATTCATCTCAATTAATAGATTTGTGCTTCATTAATCTCAATTGATAGATATGTGCTTCATTCATCTCAATTAATAGATTTGTGATTAATTTATCTCAATTGATGGATTTGTGCTTCATTCATCTCAATTAATAGATTTGTGCTTCATTCATCTCAATTGATAGATTTGTGCTTCATTCATTTCAATTGATAGATATGTGCTTCATTCATCTCAATTAATGGATTTGTGCTTCATTCATCTCAATAAATAGATTTGTGCCTTATTCATCTCAATTAATAGATTTGTGCTTCATTCATCTCAATTAATAGATTTGTGCTGCATTCACCTCAATTAATAGATTTGTGCTTCATTCATCTCAATTAATAGATTTGTGCTTCATTCATCTCAATTGATAGATTTGTGCTTCATTAATCTCAATTAAAAGATTTGTGCTTCATTCATCTCAATTAATGGATTAGTGCTTCATTCATCTCATTCTAAGTCTTTCTAAAATATAAGTAAAAACAAGCTGGTATCTATTAGGCCTAACGTAACGATAAACAAGGGCAAATCAAAATATGTACTTACCATACAAGATAGTGAGACTATAAAGACACTCTTTATTCATTAGTATTTAAAAGTTGTTATCGACACTTAAAACATCTGCAAAAATTATACAAGTGAAAATAATCAAACACCACAAAATGGCCGATCGGTCACTTCACTGGCAAAAAAAAGTGGAAACAAAGGTAATCGATATGGGGGCAACACACAGCCCCCTATAAAACACAGACCCGGTTTCTGTCATAACATTCATCGACTAAGAATATTCGTGAAGGCAGCCAGGGCTAAAAGGCCTCATTATGCGGCAAATAACTATTCCACGTCTTGGTATTTATCGGGGCGGCAAAACATTCCCCTTTACTCGCATTTCTGTCATCACGGGGTCCATCTACGACTACAACACACATCTGTTGCGAAATTCACTTGCACCCACACATAACGCACTACTGGCTCAATTACCGGGCCGAATTTTTTTTCTCCTCTCCTGCTCTCTTCCAATCCTGCTCGTACACCACCACAACGCGAACTCCATTGCTTTATTTGTCCCGCTCTGTGGAAGCAAGTCGAATTTAGTCTTTCATAACACTTTCGCAACTTCCTTAAGTATGAGAAGACGGCATTTTAATGTATGCATTGGGGGAACGGGCTTCGTTGTGGAGGTTGGGCGGGTTTATGAAAGTTGCGTGCCCTCCCGCCCCGAGTAGTCTCCTCTTTAAACTACTCGGGCTATATACCTTCCACGCATCTTACTCCCACCCTTTCTTTTATAATTTATTGCATCAACACGAAATTTAGCCTCTCCACCCTCTGTATAAGCCCTACTTCCCATTTATCCTTTCTTACATACTCGTATCACCTCAGATACAACCTCGTTCACGCTTTTTCTCACACACATTTCGCTTCACTCGCATCTACACTACATCCCTCTAAAATATTCCTTCAACACTGCTTTCACCTTTTCCTTCTCTCGTTTCACTACCACACACTGGTGCCACCAGCACGTTCTCATACAAATTCCTTGCACATTCTTAGCATTTACTAACGTCTCGATTACGATTAACCCTTTCATTCACTCCTTGTTATCGCATCTGCCTCGTTCATACTATTACCATTCACGATAATAATAATAGGAAGAAAAGAATAATAATATTAATAACATTATTATTATTAAGGGATATAGTGCTTTTGAGACTGCCCCTGGCGTCGTCAGACATCCTTAAGTATAGGATTGAATGAAGGGCGCAATTCGTGGGCACAAGGTGGCAATTTGGACGAAATGAAGCTGATTGCAAATTGGCGATTTTTGGTCCCGAAAGCCGTAATGCAAAGTTCCCCTCACCGTAAAAGGGCTGTCAAATGAAGCATGGGAAACCGAACGGCAAAGAACAACTAGATGGCTATGTGCCCTACTATCCCCAACACCTGAATGTGGCATTACGGTTATATATCTTCCACATATTTCACTTCTATCTTCACCACTCTTTTTTTTTACAGCTCTCTTTACAAACTTTCGGGCGAAAATGCCCTCGTTTGCTTTCCTTTCTTAGTTTTAGGTAACAACAATCCTGGTTCAAATCAGAGTGGCTTAAAGTCCTCTTTCACTCGTCGTCCGGACTATTCAAACGTGAGAAAGTAAGAGCAGACACGAGGAAAAATATGATACAGCAAAACTGATTCTCCTTAGCTGCTGGGGTCGGGAGGGAACGTTAAACCCACCTGGAACAAAACATACAAATAACACGGGTCCTCATAAATTACGAACTTGAACTTTCCTTCAAGATGAGAGAGAAAATGGCGTATTTCAGTTGGTTAGCATCAAGTGCGAAGGTTATTCAAAATGTTTGCGGAAAATACTCATAATTGTCCCAATTCAATTTAACTAAGTTCGTCTTATTAAAGGTTTTCCGGGAAGTTCTTGAATTCCCCTCGTGCAACGCATTTGAAGAGTTCCATCGAAATCTCTTCAATACAAAAAAAAATTAGCCTCCAACACAAACGAATTTAAAGAATTGTAAACAAACCAAACAAAAATGCCAACTTCTTGTAATAAAACGTTTACAACGAATGGAATATTTGAGGAATATTATTGATGTAAACATGAAATTAAAACTTAATGTCATTTTGAACCATTTTTCAGCATCATTTAAAATTTGAGGGATTAAGCTATTTTGAAAGTTACATTTTAACTTCTTTTTTTTTTTTGCTCTCGCAGGATATTTTTGTTGTTAATCCAACGTTTGCTAGTGTTCTTTTACATACACCTAATACGAGTCAAAATTATACAGTAGACACTAAGGGGTTCCAAGTTACACACTAAATGCATGTATATTTTCAAGTTTATACACAATGCGTAAATACATTAAAAAGATTGATAATAAAAGTTCGTTTTCGTTTGTGTACTTATGTCTTGGCAGTTTTGAACTTCGTTTTATATCACACGTATATTCCTTTTGCATCAGTTTTTCAGTATCCCTATTCTCCTTTTTTGTGTCCATCAATCTATCCATCCGTTCTTCGCAAGTACTTGTACACTTTCCCCTTCCTCCTCCACTTTCCTTCTCTCTCGAATAAGATTCTAATCAGATAAACAAAGCTCCCATCTGTCTCGCCTCGCCACGATTAAAAAGAACTTATGCGAAACTATTATACAGGCGCTGATTTGCATCTTTATCTGGCAATGTTCTGAAAACTAATGGCGGACTTGTTTAAGACTCCGGATGTGTAGCTGATAAGATCATATCAGCAGTAGACTAGCGCCATTACAAGAAGACTTCTCTTCATTTGACGCGAAAATAGTCCTTATTTCTTCACACCGACGGAGGAATTTCGATGGCACATTCACGACCCGTTTTTCTATTTATTGTATGTACATAAGTTATTTATGAGAACCTGAATGTGCACCCCTTTTAAAGTTCACGAGATATAGTGAGACGACAGAGAATGCAAGAGAATGACGGTAAAGCACCGCTCGCTTGCACCATTGCATAATTAAGACGAAAGATCTAATCGTCGCTTAAATTGGAAGATTTTTTCAGTGGTAGATTTTTTGCTAACATTTGTGAATCGCCCGAGATGTTTTTCATTTAGATAACTTTCTGGTAGGGAAATTAATGCAAACGGGGCGGGTACGCTGATAATGAGGGGGAAAGGGGGAATTTATACATACACGGGTTCATTCTAAACTAAAGAGGCCTAAACTTGTCTGAAACCAGTAGGTGCTTGCAGATAAATCCCTCTTCCCCCTAATAATAATTTGGCCCTGTCTAGCTAAGATGCCTTCTGGAGGCAAAGTCTATTCAAAATGGTAGCAGCTTAGGTAACTTGCTAGGCCAATCAAATTCAAGGGAGAGAAGCCACCTCAGAAGGGGTGGCTACTGTTTTGGTGGCTTTTCAAAGAAGTAATGTTGATAAATTTCTCGAATGACGACGATCACGAGGTCTTATTATGAAGTTTTAGGAAATTAAAAACAGCCATAAGCTGAAAATGGCTAGGAAAGTTGCGCCAAAGAAATATGTCCAACACGACAAAATAGCAGCTCCTTCGACAGAAACAAGAGCTGTCTTCGAGAATTTGATCAAAACCTTACATCATCTCTCATTGGTGGGTGTCTTTGACAACAAATGGAAATGGAGAATAAGAGAAGCCACAAGTGGTACAAGGTGCTTTATTACGGACGTTTAACTTGTGGTTTCTCTTATTCTCCATCTCAATCATCCCATATATAGGTTCGATTCATCAGTTTTTATATTCCCAGAACTCAAACCAGTTAATCAGATAAATCAAACCAGTTTTTATTTATCTAGTTCTTTTCATTCCTTTAATTACCTAATAAACAGGTAGGTACCACCGAACATCTAAAACTGCTACCACCATCCGAAGTCATTAGAGGAACTTCACTCAATTTGGATCAGTCGGGTACTTTCCCATTTGTTCTACGCACTTGGTGATGACTTATATTCACTGTAACTTATCGAATCTAAGAGTATTTTATGTTGTAATAATTGCTGTTGTTCCATTTTAATATATGGATTGATTGTTATTCCTTTATGGCCCGCTTCAGTTCGAAATACCAACAGCTCAGGCCTATAGGATCTATTTTTTTATGAGATGATTTAATTTTCTTAGGCTTCTTTAGTGACCGTTTTGTTCAAATGAGTGTTTTAAAGTTCTAGGAGCCATTTTCAGACTTGCTTCCTTCTAAAAGAGTTCATGTTTGAACGTCTTGACATCGCTACCTTGTGCGCATTCTTCAATGATTATTACCATACATAGGTAATCTGCCATGGTATCTTAAACAGGGAGTTGAGAGGCTATACCCTTCGTACTCGTAATCGATTGAAGGTTGCCTAGCCATTTTCCTTAACACCTCAAGGGCTTTTAAAATTGTAGAAGTACAGTATATATATTTACAGCATTTTACCACCCCGTTTTTAGTTACAAACCCATAATATTTTCTTAGCTGCCAAATAAAATTGCCTGTTTGCTGTGTATCGTAAATACTTATTTCTCTTTTTAATCTTAATATATACCTTTATTTCATTTATTATAATTTTTCTGTGGACGTATACATGGTAACTATTTTTGGATCCTTCAAATAAGAATTGCAAAGCCAGAATTGGTTTTAATGGTCTGGCGACTAGACCTTCGATGATGCCCAAATTTGGTTTCAATGGCCCTGGCGACAAGACCTCCTTCGATGATGCCCAAACTTCTGCTTTGGCATCGAAGAGCTCAGAATTCTCAAAGGGGATGGATACATCACCTTCAGAGCTGTACAGACCTTAGATGGATGTATGTCGAACAACAACAGCCTGACACTTTGATATTTTTTTATTTACTAAAGAAAGTGTTGAAGTTAACAATATTTGGGAATTAGGCTATGTACAGGGTGTCCCTCAAGCCTGGACACAGGCAAAATTCCTATTTTAATAAAAAATTGAACTTCAATTTATTTAATTTTAACTGAATTTTATTTAATTGAAATATTAATAAATAACATCTCCAGTGTGATGCTCACCATTTGTGAAGAAAAGTTAGATGCGCTTTGCTAGAATCACCCGATGCATTGAATCCATTTTTTTTTTTAAATTTTGACATGAAAATTATTTCAAAAAGCCTCATTAAAATGATCCATAATACGCCTACCTACTATAATTCTAAATTGAAATTGGTGGCTCAAAAACGGTAAAGGGTTACTGCGGCGCGCAACAACCCAAAGTTACGCTGATCACTACAAATTACCCACTTACTTCCCGCCATTTTTTTTAGCCATTAGGCTCTTGTGTCCCCACGGGATCTTATAAAAGCCCTTATGAGCAATTAAAGTCAAAATAGCTTTAAAGAGAAGTTTGCAGACCAGAAATAAAACACGAAAGAGATTACAGTATCTACATCAGCATGGTCATAATACCATGATTTATATTATATTTTACAGTTCTTACCCCCTAAAACATTCAGCTATAATACATCATCATATTTAAATACGCATGTGTTAATGTTGTGTGCGCATAAAAAAGTTTGGTTGCAGAAAGCAAAGATTTTGGTCTTCTTCTTAATTACTTCCATTGTTTAATTTCGTTTTCGGGATGGAGGAACAGGAAAGAGAATCTTAAAGTATATTATCTCCGAGGGGGTTCAAGCAGAGGGATTCCATGATTGAGGTTCAAGCAGAGGGATTCCATGATTGCGGTTCAAGCAGAGGGATTCCATGATTGCGGTTCAAGCAGAGGGATTCCATGATTGCAGTTCAAGCAGAGGGATTCTATGATTGCGGTTCACGCAAAGGGATTCCACGATTACGGTTCAAGCAGAGGGATTCCATGAGTGTGGTTCAAACAGATGGATTCTATTATTGCGGTTCAAGCAGAGGGATTCCATGATTGCGGTTCAAGCAGAGGGATTCTATGATTGCGGTTCAAGCAGAGGGATTCCATAATTGCGGTTCAAGCAGAGGGATTCCATGATTGCGGTTCAAGCAGAGGGATTCCATGATTGCAGTTCAAACAAAGTGATTTCATGATTGCGGTTCACGCAAAGGGATTCCATGATTGCGGTTCAAGCAGATGGATTCTATTATTGCGGTTCAAGCAGAGTGATTCTATGATTGCAGTTCAAACAAAGTGATTTCATGATTGCGGTTCACGCAAAGGGATTCCACGATTACGGTTCAAGCAGAGTGATTCCATGATTGGATGATTCATATATCACCTGCGCACAGAGAACCTGTTTAAGGTATTCATCTTTCCATATCTGGAGTGCTCAAGGTTAGTCCTGCCTCCATAGCTGATGGCAGACTCCGTAGTACAGGGTGGGGTCGAAATTTAATGTCACCTGAATTTGGTTTCATCTGATTTTATGAGAGGAAAAGATAAAATAACACTTAACAGCAAGTCGTACTATTGACTATTGAAGGAAAGCAGAAAAAGAACACACGATAATTTAAAAAACCAAAACCATTACAAATATTTTGACTTGTCCATTTTTAAAAAGAATCCCCTGGCGAAGGGGCACACCCTCCCGACCCGAGTAGATCCCAAATAAACTGGTGCTCTCTGGCGAGTCGTCTTTTGCACCTCTGAAATCTCCCACTATCTTTTATACGCCTGTATAGACCCAACAAACGGTGAAAGATGGCGTTAAACGTTCTCAAATAAATTTCTAAAATTAAATCAGTGATGCAAATAAATATAAACTTATTTAGAAATGGTTAATTATATTAAATCTGAAGCCTATTAAAACAGGAGGCCATGCAAGCAAAAGTTCTCTCCCCCGCGAAGTGTATTTTTTTACAAATGGACATGGTGGAAGTTCGCCTTTGGTTGAGTTTCAAGCGAATCAATTATAATCCAACGACGACAGTTCTCAATTCTCGTATCAAGGCTGTTGAATTCTCTACCATCTATAACCACAAACCACAACAGTGCTACCTTTCAGCCTTGAACTATGTTTCCTACACAAAAAATTACAAAACGTCTCCATATTCCATGTTTTTATTATTATTACGACTCCCCAGCTTCGACGCGGTACTGTCCTTCAAAGGCATTCTATATAAATATTTCCTTAATTCATAATAGCTTTGGGCCTTAATTCTCGGCACCCGGTAAAAACAAAGCAAATGATCTCGGTGGCGAAGGTCGTTCTAAATTTAAGACCTTCGTTTTACATCTTTCGCGTGAAATGAACGTTTAATCTCGAACGTGAGGGAAAAAAAGGGGTATTAGTGGGAAAGGATTGCGGCCACATAGGGTGGAAACCACCGATGCCACGAGTTAAGTTACATAGGGCCGCTTAATCGGAGGATGGGGATGAGGATTCGGGAATGCTGAAGCGACGAATGGTTTGGATCTCAAGCTAAATGTAGTAAGCCCGATTTAATTCTTAATGGTAAGAACAATGAAAATCGCTGGTAAAAGCCCCAAAACACCAGGGGCCGTCGTCGAGGGGGGGGGGGGAAGGAGTATTGTGTCGTTTAGCGTTATATCGATGTGGATATGAGTACCATGTACCACCATAGGAGCACACTAGTATTCTACGTCGGGATATGTCGATATGAGTGCTCCTATAATGGATAGAAGTACTCCATCGCCAGGGTCTGGCAATAGAGGTGAGATAGGTATGGTGTGCTGTGAAGACGGAAAGGGAAAGATAGCGTGTGGAGTTATCCTGCGCGGAAGTAAATTTCAGCGCGTCGGACCTGGCTAGGTGCTAGAAGGCCAACGCCGTATTTACTAGGCTAACTGTAAATCCGTTACATTTTTTTTATTTAGTCAGGAACTAAAGAATTTTTATTCGCCGATGCCAAATTTATGATCCACACCAGCCAAAGAAGTCATCTTGGGCACAAAGTTTCTGTGGAGGGCACTTTAACTTATTGCTTTACCCAGAGGGAAGCAATATTAACTAATTGCTTTCTCTACCCAGTGGGAAGCAGTGTTAACTACTTGCTTTCTTTGCCCAGTAGGAAGCAGTGTTAACTAATTGCTTTCTTTGCCCAGTGGGAAGCAGTTAACTAATTACTTTATCTTCTACCCAGTGGGAAGCAGTGTTAACTAATTACTTTCTTTATCCCGTGGGAAGCAGTGTTAAATTGTTCGGTTTTAGATAAATCTACTGATCGATGTTGATGGAAAGTCGAAATAACCTAAGGTAATTTTCTTCTTTGATGCCATTTAAAATAAACGAAAATTACCTGTGTCTTGTCTGCAACTAATCTAAATCTTCATATTATATAAATAGCACAATTTTGAAAGAACATAAAAATAAGTCGAGATGACAAAGAATAATAGAACAGATATAAAAATATTTCTAAAAAATATAAAGTTCTCATTATGGTGCCAGAAAAAGAAAATACATATATTCGGATGGACAAAACTAAGTTTTAGAAAGATCGCTTTCGAATTCTTCAAGAACAATTTCACAACGGTATTTAGATTTGCAAATTGGAACATACCTCCTTCTAACCCTTTCTTTACCGCTATTTTCATTACTCTCCGCCTCATTTATCTATAAACGATTATGCTATATATTCACAAAGCAACGAATTGTATTCCTGAAATCGTGTAATGAAGGGGTGGTTAAGATTATATATATCTTGAACAATTTTCACTAAGATGTTCCTACCAACGCTTTGCTAAATTTTCCCGATTTCTCCTTAGCCCATAAACTATAAAAACCTGATTTAGACGAGCAAAATGATTGCACAAATGATGCTAAACATCTGCCTTGAGTATTTTAGAGCCATCTGTTTGAATATGGGAAACGCCCCTTATTCGAGAAATAGGTGTTACAAAATGTTTGAAAATGAATGCACGTGAGTTTCTTGTTCTCACATAAGTTTTAACATTACCAATTCCTGATGGTAGGCTAGGATTAAATATTTTTAATCATAATTTTCACTGAACAATTAAACATCGTAGACTGGTTACATGCATACTTAAACTATAACGAAAGGAGATTACGATAATCACATTTATGAAAATTAACTCCTAACGACACTATTGACAAGTATTTTATATACCAAAAACGATAGCTTAAACGGTTATTTGCTACAAGGATACATCCAATATAAGCAACTGCAAATACATAACTGGCAACTCCGGGCGTGCGAGTTTTCTATAGCCATGCGTCGAACATCTCTGCATGTATTTCTTTGACTTTAACCCCGTTTTCGTTATATGATCATAAATACACTTTCTGATGGGCATTTGTGAAAAAAAAACATGAGTTTTTACTATTGCGAATGTTCCCGTGTATCTGAAGCTATTTATCTACCCATAATGATAACTAATCACATCATAGCTTGCCGATTCACAGATACGACTAATGGATAAATAAAATTTGTCTTATTCTATTTAATTAGTTTTCGTTGGTTCATTTATACTCATAACGATTTATATTCTTTTCTACTTACAGGTTTTCACTGTGGACACATTTCACTTTCAACGAGGCAATTTTCTTACTACGGAGAGACTTTTTTTGAATAACTAACTCAGACTTTTGGAAACTATGATAAGTTTGTAAAGATAAGCCATCTCTAAGATGGACCGATAGAATAAGCCATCTATAAAATGACCGATAAAAGATTTACACGTCGGCAATTTGTTTCTTTTTTCTATATTCACAGGTAAATAAATCCACCTTTTCAGTTCTTCTAACTTCACTACTTTGTGTACACATCTCATTCTTTTTATAACTAAGATGCCTTCGTTAGTTTCCACTTTCCTAAGCACTTAAGTCCTCTTATGTTGGTTGGGCGGGAGAGATTATCAACCCTATGATGGGCGACACTGTGTTTTGAAGTTTGAAGGCAGCTTTTATCAAGTTTGCTATCTCTTCACTCCGATTAATAGCTTCTTATTTGTCTTTCAGAATACTTTGTGCGGGGCGTCATGGAGCAGTTTACATCTGAGCAGCTTCGTTCTCATCGTGAAAACATTTTACCAAAACGGAGAAAGTGCGACTCAAACAGTTCGAACACTTTGTACCATTTGGGGGAGAAATGAAGCACCCAACGAGTCTACGGTTCCCAGACTATTGAGGGAGTTTAAAACAAGTGGTTCAGTTACAACGACCAAATCTCCTGGGCGGAACCGAACTTGTCGGACACAACAACAAATTGCTGATGTGCGAGACAATGTCACTCTGAGTCCGGGAAAATCGATTCGCGGACGTTCACAGAAGTTGGACATCTCGACCACTTCATTGCATCGAATTCTTCATAAATATCTCTATATGTATGCGTCCCAAATTCAACTTACGCAGCATCTTCAGCCACCTGACCACGGGAGGCGGAAGCAATTTGCTGACTGGATTGTTGCAAGACTTGCAGCCGACGAAAACTTTGCAAAGAAAATCATCTTCAGTGTCGAGGCCCATTTCCACTTGAGTGGATTTGTCAATAAACAGAACTGCGGGATTTGGGGAATTGAAAATCCTCTAATAATGCAAGAGCGTGAAATGCATTCACTGAAAGCGACTGTGTGTTGTGCTTTTTGGGGCAGGTGGAGTTCTTGGACTGTTCTTCTTTGAGGGGAATGCAGTTACCATTAATGGAGAACGTTACCGAGACATGATATCCACTCAGTTATAGCCGAACTTGGAAGATACGGAGCTTGACAATCTCTGGTTCCAGCAGGATGGAGCGCCCTGCCACACTTCGCGCCAACGCTTTCCGCAGCGAGTGATATCCTTGCATGGTGACCAAGAATGGCCACCAAGGTCCTACGATCTTACCCCTTGTGATTTCTTCTTATGGGAGTATGTGAAATCAGGTATAGGCAAACAAACCACGCACCTTTCCTGGACTCTAGACTGAAATCAGGCATGTGATTGGCGGCATCGAGCCACGCATCTGTGAGAGTTATCGGAAATTTGGAAGAACGTATAAGTGTGTGCAGACTCAGTGCAGGTGGACATATGGACAACATTGTGTTCCATACCTAAACAGGAGACATAATTCATTAGAAATATGCAGACTATAAACATATTTATAAAAGTTCCTTTTAATTATTCACTTATCAAATTCGGGGCCCTTTATGGAACACCCTTTATTAGCGTACGAACCCACTCTACTGTTAAAATAATCTTATGAGTGTCTCAATGACCAAGATCAGGCATGGAAGATTTCCCGGACACAAATTGCTTTAAAGGAATGTATCATCTAAGTGGGTGGAGTGTAATGGGAGAATGACGGCGACAGTGTTATGATGTCTAGCGACTTAGTGCGGAAAGAAAAGTAATTTGCCCCATCCTTCCCTTGCAGCGTGGATATTATCCTCCGACCGGATAATGAAATACAAATAAAGAGCAGGATGACAATCGCTGGTGAGCATGGCATGAATGCTGACGAACATAGCTGGTTAGATAAGAAACTGTGTGTAAGTGGCTGTATGGCTGACGAGCATGATTGCTTTGCTAAGAGTGGGCGTGTGTGTGTGACTGGCTGTATGGCCGATGAGCATGGCTGTTTAAATAAGAGAGTATGTATGAATGCTGACGCACATGGCTGTTTATATAAGAAAGTGTGTGTGAGTGGCTGTATGTTTAGCGAGCATGGCTGTTTAGATAAGAGTGTGTGTGAATTGTTGGCGAGCTTGCTTATTTAGATGAGACTGTGTATAACTGGCTGTATGGCTGACGAGCATGGTTGTTAAGATAATAGAGTGAGTGTGTGAATGTTGTATACCGAATAGCATGGCTGTTTAGAGGAAAGTATTTGAATGGCTGCTTGACGCGCCGTAGAGCTGTTTATACGAGGTAGAGGGATTGTATGTCTTGTTTACCTTGTGAAAATTGTTTGAAATGCCTCGTCTATATAGGGTTTAGAGGTGTTTGCTGAATGATAAATAGATGGGGCGACCGTGCAAAGGTGTATTTACTCGCGAAGGAGCGTGTGCGAAAAAGAGGAGCCACATTTGAAAGTGGGGGGGGGGGGGCAGTGTGAGACGGGTTCTTGGGGAGGATTAATATGGGGAGTTCTGGGGCCTTAGCACTCGGGGCGTGAAGTGACATGACGAAAGGCATGTGCCCTGGTTACCATCGCCAATTAAACCCTAAAGTTTAAAAATATCCTGACTGAACTAAGTAAGTATCCGTCGTGGTGTACGAAGGAGGGTAAGGGCAGTGGTTTCTAGGGTCACATATGTATGTTTCTTTATTATCTTTCACTGCTTCCGCATTGACGCCTGGCAACGCTCATTCTATGGGCGTTGTTCAACGATGATGACTCACAACGCTCATTATATGGACACTATTAATGAGGGAATGATGACGTGTGGCACCACTCATTCGGCACACACATAAGGTAGAAGTAATGATGACCCCGAACAACGCTATTTCTATGGGCACTCTGGTCAAGGCAATGCTGACGCTTGGTATCGCTCATTGGTGGAGGCTTTAAAGAGGCCTCACAACTTTTATTCTTTGCGCACTGCGGTCGAGGCAAAAGTGGCAATAATATACCCTTCAATTCTGAAATGCGTCCTCCACAAACTACTGGGATATTATGCAGGTTTAAGTCAACCATAGGCATTGCTTGATTCAGCTGGATTGTCTAATTTAGGGGGTAGGATTGGAATAAGTGCTCATTTTGGGATGGAGCTTCAGTTGGATGATTGGCTTCAATAAGCCGAGGGAGAGCTGAACGGATTATGCCTCTATCCACCGATCTCAGTGAAGCGCACGCACTCAGTTGTTCAATTTTCATCACTACTCCAGTTTACCAAAGGGATCTTTTCTTCCTACACTTTTCAGCCACATAGTCAATTAATTAGGCTAACTAATTAAGTATGTTCTTTGATTGCTCCTGACATTAATATGAAAAACGAGAGCAATTTTAATTTAGTTTAGGGTCTATGAAACCCGTCGAAAACATTTTAATCTTTTCGGGGTCTAAAATTAAAAAAACATTCGGGCTGCCGACGGGCTCTATATAAGAGTGGTTTTCACCCGTGCTGCCGCGACAGCCAACTAAAGGTATCGCTGGAGCGATCAAGAAATAATTTGTAAAATACCTAAATTGCAAAAGATATGTATCTCATATATTTATATAAAAAAAAATCTAGCGACATTTGAAAGTATTTTGTAACTAGCTTCTCTGCATCGTGCATCATAAAAACAAGGAAAAGAGAAAGATTGCAGACAGTGAATGGGGAAATGAGAGTTGCCTTGTCAACTCAACGACCCAATATTAAAGAATTATGTGATCCTCATCAAGCTCAAATTTCCCATCAAACTTTTATAGGTAAGATTAATTTAATTTCATTTTTGTATGTCTTATTTCGATTTAATTAGGTTAAATGTAAATCATGGTTAATTTTGAAGTATTTTCCACGCAATTAAGTATTTATACGTAAATTATTTTATATTGGGGTGCCACGGCTGCTTCTAGATAGCAATTAGGGTGTCACTATCATAAAAAAGTTGAAAACCACTGGGCTATAATGATGGGGGGGGGGGGCGGCTAGTCAGGGAGATTGATAAATCGGTGTATTAGAAAATCATTAATGATTACTTTCATGGTCTCCCTCCGCCACGTCGACCCTTCTTAGATTGGAGAAAAATCCACTTGAAAGGTGTCTCTTGGTTTGTAGACATAAAAAAAAGCGATAGGCAGAGTCTGGGTGTGTATGGGCGGCCTCCTTTTACGTTCTGGTGGAGGGCACCCTTCATTATTCGGATGGGAAACACACTTCCACGTTCTGGTGGACGGCACCCTTCCAGGTTCTGAGATGCAACCCTTCCTTATTCAGATAGGCGACACACTTCTAGGTTCTGGTGGTTGGCCTCTTTCCATGTTCTAGTCAACGGCACCCTGCCTTATTCGGATGGGAGGCACACTTCCACGTTCTGGTGGATGAACTAGTTCCACATTCTGATGAACGGCACCCTTCCAGGTTCTGATGGGCTGCACACTTCCTTATTCGGATAAGGGACACACTTCCACGTTCTGGTGGATGGCCTCCTTCTACGTTCTGGTGGACGGCATTCTTCAAGGTTCTGAGAAGCAGCATCCTTCCTTATTGGAATGGGAGGCACACTTCCACTTACTGGTAGATGGCCTCCTTCCACGTTCTGGTGGATGGCAACATTCCACGTTCTGACAGGCGCCACACTTCCTTATTCGGATGGGTGGCATATTCCACGTTCTGGTGGATGGCCTCCTTCCACATCCTGGTGGACGGCAACTTTCCACGTTCTGAGGGGCGGCACCCTTCCTCATTCGAATGTGTGGTACACTTCCACGTTCTGGTGGATGGCCTCTCGTTCGACGTTCTGGTAGACGGCACCCTTCTCCGTTCTCTGATAGGCGACACATTTCCTTATTCAGATGTGAGGCACACTTCCGCGTTCTGGTGGATAGCCTCCTTTCACGTTCTGGTGGATGGCACCCTTCCACGTTCAGATAGAAGGCACCGTTCCTTATTCGGAATGGCAGCACACTTCCAAGTTCAAATGGATGGCCTCCTTCCACGTTCTGGTGGACGGAACTCTTCCTTATTGAGATGGGCGGCATACTTCTACGTTCTGGTGGATGACCTCCTTCCATGTTCTGGTTAACGGTACCCTTCCACGTTCTGATAGGCTGCACACTTCCGCGTTATGGTGGATGGCCTCGTTCCATATTCTGGTGGACGTCACCCTTCCAGGTTCTGATAGGCTGCGCCCTTCCTTATTCAGATAGACGGCACAATTCCACGTTCTGGTGGATGGCCTCGTTCCATATTCTGGTGTACAGTACCCTTCCACGTTCTGATAGGCTGCACACTTCCACGTTCTGGTGGATGACCTCGTTCCATATTCTGGTGGACGTCACCCTTCCAGGTTCTGATAGGCGGCGCCCTTCCTTATTCAGATAGACGGCACAATTCCACGTTCTGGTGGATGGCCTCGTTCCATATTCTGGTGGACAGTACCCTTCCACGTTCTGATAGGCTGCACACTTCCACGTTCTGGTGGATGGCCTCGTTCCATATTCTGGTGGACGTCACCCTTCCAGGTTCTGATAGGCGGCGCCCTTTCTTATTCAGATAGACGGCACAATTCCACGTTCTGGTGGATGGCCTCGTTCCATATTCTGGTGGACAGTACCCTTCAACGTTCTGATAGGCTGCACACTTCCACGTTCTGGGGGATGGCCTCGTTCCATATTCTGGTGGACGTCACCCTTCCAGGTTCTGATAGGCGGCGCCCTTCCTTATTCAGATAGACGGCACAATTCCACGTTCTGGTGGATAGCCTCGTTCCATATTCTGGTGGACGGTACCCTTCCACGTTCTGATAGGCTGCACACTTCCACGTTCTGGTGGATGACCTCGTTCCATATTCTGGTGGACGTCACCCTTCCAGGTTCTGATAGGCTGCGCCCTTCCTTATTCAGATAGACGGCACAATGCCACATTCTGGTGGATGGCCTCGTTCCATATTCTGGTGTACAGTACCCTTCCACGTTCTGATAGGCTTCACACTTCCACGTTCTGGTGGATGACCTCGTTCCATATTCTGGTGGAAGTCACCCTTCCAGGTTCTGATAGGCTGCACACTTCCACGTTCTGGTGGATGGCCTCGTTCCATATTCTGGTGGACGTCACCCTTCCAGGTTCTGATAGGCGGCGCCCTTTCTTATTCAGATAGACGGCACAATTCCACGTTCTGGTGGATGGCCTCGTTCCATATTCTGGTGTACAGTACCCTTCCACGTTCTGATAGGCTGCACACTTCCACGTTCTGGTGGATGACCTCGTTCCATATTCTGGTGGAAGTCACCCTTCCAGGTTCTGATAGGCGGCGCCCTTCCTTATTCAGATAGACGACACAATTCCACGTTCTGGTGGATTGCCTCGTTCCATATTCTGGTGGACAGTACCCTTCCACGTTCTGATAGGCTGCACACTTCCACGTTCTGGTGGATGACCTCGTTTCATATTCTGGTGGACAGTACCCTTCGACGTTCTGATAGGCTGCACACTTCCACGTTCTGGTGGATGGCCTCGTTCCCTATTCTGGTGGACGTCACCCTTCCAGGTTCTGATAGGCGGCGCCCTTTCTTATTCAGATAGACGGCACAATTCCACGTTCTGGTGGATAGCCTCGTTCCATATTCTGGTGTACAGTACCCTTCCACGTTCTGATAGGCTGCACACTTCCACGTTCTGGTGGATGGCCTCGTTCCATATTCTGGTGGACGTCACCCTTCCAGGTTCTGATAGGCGGCGCCCTTCCTTATTCAGATGGGCGGCACATTTCCACGTTCTGGTGGATGGCCTCCTTCCACGTTCTGGGGGACGTTACCCTTCCATGTCCTGATAGGCTGCACACTTCCTTATTTCGATTAGCGGTACACTTCCACGTTCTGGTGGATAGCCAATTTCCACGATCTGGTGGACCGAACCTTTACTCATTCAGATTGGCTGCACACTTCCACGTTGAGGTGGATGGACTCCTTCCGCCTTTCTGGTTGACCGTATCCTTCTGGGTTCTCATAGGCGGCGCTCTTCCTTATTGAGATGGGCGGCACACTTCAACGTTCTGGTCGACTAAACCCTTCCTCACTCGGATTGGCTGCACACTTCCTCGTTGGGGTGGATAGCCTCCTTCCACCTTCTGTTGGAGGGCACCCTTCTACGTTCTGATAGGCGGCACTGTTCATTTTTCAGATGGACGGCAAACTTCCACGTTCTGGTGGACGACAGCCTTCCACATTCTGATATGCGGCACCCATCCTTATTCCGATGTTGTGATATAAGTGCAAAGTCCTTCCAAGTTTAGCCGGGGAATTATTTATCAATAACATCGTAACTATTAGCCTGATTCTAACGAAATTTGAAAGCGTTGTGTTGTTTTACATTCTCTTTCGACTGATATAATTGCCAAGATCCTCTCAAGGTTAACCCTTGAATTATTTGGCAATAACATCATAACTATTCGGTCGATTCCAACGAAATTAAAAAACTTATGTTGTTTTTCATTCTCTTTCGACTCATATAATTGCAGGATCCTCCCAAATTAAGCCGGAGAATTATTTAGCAATAACATCAAAACGATTCGGCCGATTCAAATGAAATTTGAAACCCTTCTGTTGTTTTAAATTTTCTTTCGAATGGTATAATTGCCGAAGTCATCACAAGGTTAATTAGGGAATTATTTGACAATAACTTCATAACTATTCGCCCGATTGTAACGAATTTGAAACCCTTATGTTGTTTTACATTCTTTTTTGAATCTTATAAGTCTCATAGTCCTCCCAAGGTTAGCTGGGGAATTATTTGGCAATAACATTATAACTATTTTGCTGATTCTAACGAAATTTGAAACCCTTATGTTGTTTTACATTTTCTTTCGACTCATATAATTACAGTGTCTTCCCAAATTAAGCCTGGGAATTATTTATCAATAACATCATAGCTATTCGGCTGATTCTAATCAAATTTGAAATCCTTATGTTGTTTTACATTCTCATTCGAATGATATAATTACTAACGTCCTCCCAATGTTAGCATGGGAATTCTTTTGTTTTTGAAATAACATCATAATATTTAGTCGATCAAAACAAAATTTGAAACCTTATCTTTTTATATATTCTTTCGAATTATATAATTACTAAGCTTCTCCCAAGATAAGCCGTGGAATTATTTGGCAATAACATCCTAACTCTTCAGCCGATTCTAACCAAATTTGAAACCCTTATGTTGTTTTACATTTTCTTTCGACCGATATGATTGCCAAAATCCTCCCAAGGTTACATGGGGAATTATTTGGCAATAACATCATAACTTTTCGTCCAATTGTAATGAAAT
Organism: Ceratothoa steindachneri; assembly: GCA_963969495.1. Classification (NCBI taxonomy): domain Eukaryota; kingdom Metazoa; phylum Arthropoda; class Malacostraca; order Isopoda; family Cymothoidae; genus Ceratothoa; species Ceratothoa steindachneri. The sequence goes on along the minus strand of OZ018325.1, from coordinate 164,132,396 downwards.
TTGAACCCTTATGTTGTTTTAAATTCTCTTTCAACTGATATAATTGCAAAGTCCTCCCAAGTTTAGCTGGGGAATTATTTGACAATAACATCATAACTATTCAGCTGATGGAAAGTGAATTTGAAACCCTTATGTTGTTTTACATTCTCCTTTTAATGTTATAATTACTAAGGTCCTCTCAATGTGAGCCTGGGAATTTTTTGGCAATAAAATCATTGTCGTAGAAAAGGCTCCCGACGATATACTATATATCTATTCTTTGTGGGGATTATTCTATATTCGAGTGCGGGGTTTTGATCAGATGGCCGAGTATTACTCTACGTTAATAAATAGGCTTGCAGAGGGCTTATTTATTTTCAATATATTTAAGAAGTGGAATGGAGCCCAAGGATAAATAATATTGCAAGCATTAATAAAATAGAATTTTATTAATTAATCTAACAAAACAACACATGGAAAATAGTTACATGACCGGGGAGTAAAATGGGAGATTCACATGAAATGAAAAAGGTCATAGGATAAATTTGACTAAGCGGAGGATTAAGATTTGGAGGGATTTAAATGACAAAACAAACAAGAAGGGAAAGGTTGTCTAAATCCGTGTTAAAGCACGGAGTTACGTTGGCACAAAGTTAAATAGTTAAATGCAATTCGTAGCTTACGTATTTATAAGGTCGTCGTGCAGATGAAGGCGATTTGAAAGAATGGCTTCGGTCCGACTGGCGATTTCTTTCCCAGGAGGAGGGGTTTTTAGGGGGGGTTGTCCTTAACGAGGGAGAAAGGACAGACTTCGAGGAGTGAGAGCAAAGTGGGGCTCGGAAGTACGAGCGATCCTTGAAATAGGATATCGGAGATGTTCTGGAGGAACAATTGAGGTTATTGGGGTAACCAAGCGTTCTCTTGAAGAACGTTAAAGATGGGGGGGATTAAATTACCACTGACGTGATATCAGGGGAGGGAGAACCGTTTCTTGTCGAACGGGCTCGAAGAACAATGACTGTTCTAAAGTTGTTCTCTTCTGAACAATTGAACAACAGGGGAGGGGGGCCCTGTTGACTTGGCGTCTCGACGGGCACGAACCTTGGCACTCAAGAATATTGTCCTCTTTTGGACAATAAGGGGGTTCTCGAGGTAGAGTTCCTAGGTGCACAAGGGAGACAGGATTGGCGTGATGCCTGGTGAAGATAACCAGGATCTGATTCAAACGCGAAATTCTATCGCATAAATAGCAGGAGTCAGCACCTCGGGGTAGGGGCAATGGGGGACTTCCATGGAATGTCCCGCTAGCGCTTCGAACAATCTTATATTCCCATAAGCCTAATTCAATCTGTCCAGATCGACGCCTGCAGGCAAACGGGGGATTGAACCTCTTTGATTAAACTTGGAGCTAAGGAAGATAATACTCGCGAATGTTAGGGCGATAAGAACGCCATGCTACTCTCTTCTCGCAAGATACACGTGGGAAGCATGAGTTTCATTATGTGATAGAAGCGAGGCGCGGCCGCCTCAGGCAATTTTATCACAATCATAACTATTTGGCCGATTCTAACGAAATTTGAAACCCTTATGTTGTTTGACATTCACTTTCGAATGATATAATTGCCAGGTCCTCCTAATATTAGTCCGGGAATTATTGAAAGTTTTGAAGGTCGTAATGTCATAAATCAGAATTAATAAGAGCACGCGACTTTTGGTCAGCAGACCTTGTTTAAATTTCAACTTTTAAAAGAGTTCAAAATTTTAAATTAAATTTAAATTTTAATGAATGGTTTAATTATCCTCCTCTATGCTCAACCATAGCTTAATATTGCCTTTGCTCCCCAAAATTTGTTTTCTTTCCGCTTCCTGGCGATTAATCAAAATATGAAAACATGTTTTTTATGTATTTTTTAAATGCTAATTGACTCATTAAATGATCTTAAGATGATTTTTAAAGGGAATAATTATTTATAGAAAAAGGATTCATTTTTCATTTGTTTTTATTTCATGTCTCTAACTGCAATTGTTATTGAAATATTACTTCACAAAAACAGTTCAATTTTGGGGGGAGGCTACCCTGTATATAGTCATGGTCGAAAGTTTTGAAAACACTATATATATGTATATAATATTGTTTTATAAATTTTACGTGATAGGAATAATTATTCTAATATTTAAATTAGTGCAGGTTTATTAAAAAGTCAGCATTTAAGAATAATAAGAAAAAAACAGTCCATTCCTTCACTGAATCAAAAATCGCTCTCTGATCCTGTTTATTTTGCTATTCCATCAAAAGGGTAAAATGATAATAAATATAGATTAAATAAGTGATGGTTTGTGATTATAATCAATTACCTACTATTTTTTGTAAAAATAACTGTTATTAAGGCAATGTTTCATCTAACTAAGCTCTTCACAAAGCCCTCAAAAGGAGTTCTTGTGAGAAGAGCTCCTTCCGAAAGTTTGATGAAGAGCTTAGTTAGCTACATCATTGCCTTTTTAACTGTATAATTATAATTGCACTATTTCAAATAATTTTCGATTTATAAGATCGAGCGAAAATGGATAAAATAAATTTTCTATTCTCTTCTAAAGCAGCAGGAATAACAATTAAAATAGATAATTGATACACAAAATTTTTGTTTTGCGTTTGAAAGTCTGGCTTATGCGAGATCCTTTCGTGACTGTCAGAAGAGCTCCTTCCGAAAGTTTGATGAAGAGCTTAGTTAGCTACAACATTGCCTTTATAATTGCCTAATTATAATTGCGCTATTGCAAATAATTCTCGGATTTATAAAGCCGATTATTCAATGTAACAAAACAATAAAAGAAAAGTTCAGACTCCATTAGAAGTTGCTGCTCTCACAAGCTGTTAAAGAGAAAGGGAAATTCAACCCAGAAATTGGCGATATGGTCAACGAGAATATGTGTAACAACTTATCCAGCGCTACTCATCAAAAAAGAGAAAGAATACCTGGGACCAGGGGCCACATTAACAACAGAAGAAGTTAAAATAAAAGGCCATCAACTCTTTCAAGCAGTGAACGCTAAGCGCCTCTGGTATCAATAATACGACCCTTACTAAAGCCCTCGACAATGTAGTAATCTCGATCACGAACCTCTTCAGTGCATGGCTAAACAACTAAAACTCGTCAAGATCATTGGTCTCTGTCGTGGTGAGGCAAGTATGGAAGAGTTTTAATGAGAATGTGAAAAAGGTAGATTTGGGGATGTAGTAGAAAGAGAAAGAAGTGTGATTGCAATTGTGCATGATTGTACCATTGTGTTATAAATCTTCCTTTTGTTCTCCTGGCTCAGATATATTAGGATCTACAGAAGACGAATTCCAGGATTTGATTTTTGCTTTCTCTCTTGTTCTTGCTGGTAGTATCCTCTGGTAGTTACTTTCAGTCCAAGGACCTTACTCTCTATCTATATTGGATGCCGTCGAACCTAATGCTTTATCTCTAATTCAGCCCTAATGGGATGTTTGTAAACTTGGGGGATCTTTGTTTTAATCTTCCATCGTTGTTCGTATACATTGATATTTTTTAATCAAGGGCGACTCTACATCTCACTATGTCGGTCGGTTTGTCGGTCCGTCTTGCTTTTCTTTTCTTTTTTGGGGGGTAATAACATTGCAACTCTTTGGCGATTCTAACGAAATTTGAAGCCCCAATGTTGTTTTGCATTCTTTCGAATAATATAATTGCCAAGGTCCTCGCAAGGTTAGCTCGGGAATTATATTGTTTTGGAAATAACATCATAACTATTCGGCCAATTCTAACGAAGTTTGAACCCTTATTTTTTTTTAATTCTCTTTCGAAAGATATAAATGCCAAAGTCCTCCCAAGGTTAGCTGGGGAATTATTTAGAAATAACATCATAACTATTCGGCCTTATGTTGTTTTACATTTTCCTTTGAATGATATAATTGCCAAGGTCCTCCCAAGGTTAGTCCTGGAATTATTGAAAGCTTTGAAGGTTATAAGGTCATAAATCAGAATAAGTGAGAGCACGCGACTTTTGATCAGCAGACCTTGTTTATTTCAGTAGCCGTTGCTTGGGCTTGCAATCCTTGGCTTCTGAATGGAAATACTATCAGCTAAATTATGTCATTATCGAACTGGATATTCGCGCTCGCCGGTCCGACTGCTCGGTGATGGAGATCGGCGTTGCATATGGAGATCAGACTCGGGCTAAGGCACCCACCTTGCGATACTATCGACTTCAGTTGGATGAACGGACCTTTGTGATCTTCCCAAACAATATATTCCTTCCTATTGCGAATATAGTTGCTGGGAATCTTTTCTAGATTGTTTTTCATCTCTAGTTTTAGTATTTTGAATGTTAATCCGCCTGTCCATACTTTTTCTACTCACTTTTAAAACTATATCAATGTACCGCTTTGGCCTTCGCTATCCTATCGGTTATAATTGCCAGTGTGATTGTGGTATCTCTACCGTTTCAAAATCCGGATTAATGCTTATTGTGGATTTCATTTTCTTTTAGGTATTTTATATCTTCGATTAAGTAATTTCTAGAAGGCTTTGGCAAGGAAGTTTAGAAGCGATGTGGGCCTTAAGTTTTATGCCTACGTTAGGTGTTTTCCTAGTTTTAGGTTGAATATCATTTTCGCCATCTTAAAGTCTTTCAAATTATACCTCGTGTTTAGTCAGGCATTAAATAGCTACGTAATATCATCTATCACATTTTCTGTGGCTTGGCTATCTTTTATTTTGGTCAGTAAAGTGGCTCCGGTCGCTTTTTGTTTGAACAACTGAATCGCATTTCTGATTTCGTTTTTGTTATATTGTCCCATGTTCAAAAGTACCTATTTCTCCGTTTCTCTATTTTCAGGGCTGGAATTATGCTATTAGTATTGTCTTAGTTGGGCATTTACCATTTTTTCCATTTCGTGCTCGAAATGCCTTTTGGCTTTAATTTGTCCAATTTCTTTGATGACATCTCCTTTGCTGGTCATTTAGTTTAATTTTAGGTTTTGGGGAGTCTCCCTTTGATCGTATTGATGGTCTACCAAGCCTTTTGGGGGCGTATTTCTCAGTCTAGCTTTGCGATGAATTCATCCTATTCATTGACATGTTAATTTCTAAAGAACACCTTTTCAGACTTTTGGTTGTCTTGTCCCGTTATTTTTTTTATGTTTTGGGAGGTTTCGTTGATATAGTTCGCTTTTCTTAGTATTTCTTTTGTCCATTTTATATGAAATAGTGTTATCTACGATATTAATGGAACACTTTCCTTGTGCGGTCTGGCGATGGCATCCGTTAACTTATGAAGTTCTTCAATTTTCATTATTGGTTCTCCCTCCCGTGCTGCTGAGTAGTAGTTGTTCAATTTAGTCCTGTATTGTTCCTAGTTTGCCTGTTTGTATGATTTTAGGGCCAACACTTGTACTTGTACTGGTACAAATGACCACATTATGTCAATGTGGTCACTGCACGACATAATAACCGGCTCCATGTAGGTGTTGTAGCGCATATGGTGCTACTAAGAACTATATCTGGTTTCGTTGCTGCCCCGTTTGTTATGAACGTCGGAAAGTCCGGGATCAGTCTTCTGATTATCTCCCTTCCTATCATCAGTTCCAGGTTGGCCCCGATCATGTTTTTCCCGGTGGTGTATCCAGATTCCTCACAACGGGCGTTCAAGTCTCATAAAAGAAGTGTTCGTTGTCTAGAATGAATATCTCCATTAAATAGATAACCAATTCCTGCGGGTTCGGGTCTTGTGGTTAGTACTCGGCAGCTTTTACCAGTGGGGGTAAATTAATCTCTAGCCTGACAGCAATATACTGTAAGGCTTCGTCCACTTCCTTTAGTTCCTTGTATGACAATATTTAATTGCCTAAGCGGTGCTATCGTACCGCTCTCCTGTAGGTTTTTTGGGGGGAGGGGGGAATTTATATTGTAGTTATGTATTTTCAGATCTTTAATCTGAATGATTAATTTTCAGTTGTTCTTTTGTTTTGTTTTAGAGCGTCTACTTTGGGGTTATGAGTTTTCGATTGGTCATACTCTATCTAGCGTTTTCAATGATCCCGAATGAATCTTTCTCTTTGCTTTTAATTTCAGAGTTAAATGTCAATTTAGATTGTTCTTTCCTTATTGATTTTACACTGTCATTTAGCAGGTATATAATGTGCGTCGCTCACTCAGATATTGAATTTAAAATCTCTTGTTCAAATTCGCATCCGTCGTTCTCCTTTCTTATTCTGTATCTTGCTCTATTTTTTCGTTTTTCTTTTCCAGTTCATATTTTGCATCCTTGGCTGATTGTCATTGTTTTGCTTTGCTTATTATATATTTTCTTTTGTTCTGATTTTGTATCATATATTTCCTGTATCCGGGTTTTTTTGCGGGGGGGGGGGAGATTCTGTCTTCGACTTCTTTATCTTTAGAGATAGCGCGTTATGATTAGTTTATGTTGTTTTTTTCCTGTTTTTGGATCATCGTATTTAAATCTTTGCCTATTTCACCGGTAACTCCGAAGATTTGCGCTGAGGCAGGGTTCGCTAGGAACCACATCTTCTTTTCTCCGCTTTTTTTTCAAGCTTAAGGTTGTGTATGTCTGAGAAGCGTCCTGCTTTTCCGATATTATTTATGTGTGCATACATTATACATGTTAGTATGTCCCTCATTTATTATTGTTGCTTTTTTCTTCTCTTCCCACTAAATTTTGAATTGCTATGTTAGATACGCTAGCGTAGGTCTGACTAGCCTCCTTCTTGTTTTGCTTTGCGGTTTTCCATTCTTTTTTTATGATTTTTTTTGCGTGGTGGGCAGTTTACTTCCATCGTGGGTGTGCCCCGCTGCAATTTATGCACATTTTTGTAGTTTGTGTCGCATTCACGCCAAGAATGTCCTACTTGTGAATATACTAAACATGCTTGCTGGTCTTTTGGGAAGGGGTTCTGAACCTTTACGTGAAGGTCGCGTTATGTTGCGTGTGAGTGAGAAAATATAGTTGGAAAATAGTAGGGAATGCGAGATACTCCTTTTTTTCTAGAGGGTATCCCGCACGCTAATTCCAGGAGCTAACTCCAATCGAACTACGAGTATGTGTGCATTTAATTTTTATTTCTTCAAGAAGATAATCTTGCGGCGAAAGTTCAGTCTTCAAAGAAGTAAAGTTGGTGACGTTTTCGGTGTGATATATCGCGATTTTTGCCTCCTTTACCAAGCTTGGCAATTGCAAAAGTGGTGAAAGTGTATGGGTTAGAGGAATATCAGGATATTACAGTGGCGGCTCGTGTATAGGCACTGCAGAACTGCAGCACCCCCTATTTCCACTCGATATTATCAATAACATTCAATATAATGAGTACTTTTTTCTTTAAATGTTTCTTTATACTTGTACATTATATAATCCATAAGCTTAATGTCAGTAACCATCCCCTAGTTTAGGAAAAAAAATACAAAAATCCTTGTATAGAACTGTGCGCTTCACAATTCCAGCGACGTGGTGATTGGCTGTTGTGCGCATGCTCACATGTCCGAGATAGGAAGCTGCACCCTAGGGAGAGAGAACACTGTGACTCACGCAGTGCCGACTCTGATGTGCTGGAAGAGGGAATTGTTTCTTTTTTACTCCTCGTGTGTTGTACTTAAAAACGTGTCTATATTCTTGAATGTGATAAAATTTAGAATTTAATTCATATTTTTTTCGGTTCTTTTATTTTACAGAAAATTTAGCCATGGTCTCCTTGCATCCCCAAGAAATAAATTATGTGACTACAAATGAACTTCAACAGCTTAGGTTTTCACAGCTGTCTCTCTATGAAAATGTTGCAGATAAAAAAGAGGCCGTTCAACACCAGATCTCCAAATATCTCAACCAGGCATAACCAACAACAAGAAATATATTCGTAGCTTTAATTCTGAATGGTGCCAACGAAAAAGTTGGCTTTGCGGCTGTGAAGTAAAAAATGCACTGTTTTGCTTCCCGTGTTTGCTGTTTGGAGGTGATGTAACGTGGACACGTTGAGAATGTGGTTTCACTGTCACCTTTAGGAATGGTAGATATTATGGAGAGACTTAGTGAAGCATATAGACTTTTAATCAATGAGCATAACATAAAGGTTAAAAAAGAACCGTGAAATTTTATCTAAAATAATAGACTGTATTAGTAAGTAACAAAAATGTTTGATTTTGTTCTATTTAGGATTTTATCAAGTTTATCTATGAATTTTTTTTTATATGTATATTTCCTTTTACACAGTATTAAAACAATGCTAAAAAAATTCTGATGCAGCACCTGCACTAATTTTAGTTACGAGCCACCACTGGGTATAACTAATGTGTATGTAGATATGAGTGATAATGATGTTAGAGGTGAGGAAGAAAGATGAGTGTGAGTATGAGTGGGATGTACCACGTTGCTTGGTACAGACTTTCATTTTTCTTTTGTTTTTTTTCCTTTTGGTTTGTACATGGTCTCCCCCCCCCACCAAAAAAGGGCCCCAACTTTCGATATACCTCATTTCTTAATTTTCTGCAAGGATTGAATAAAACTTTGGTGATAACTAGTTTATTGTGTTTAAAAACATCATATCAAAAACATGATACTTTTCTTCTTTATTCTAGAGCACGTGTTCGAGATGACCTCCATTTAGTTCTGGGCATTTCTTAAGGCGCAGCACTAAGTTGTCCATGATGTCCTTACAAACCGTCCGACTAATGGCTCTGATTTCCTCCCTGATGGCTTCCTTGAGTTCCTTGATGGTCTCGGGTCTCCCTACGTACACTGTCTTTGAGGTAGCCCCAGAAAAAGAAATCTTTTGGGCTAAGGTCTGGGTTGTGAGATACCCACTCAGAATCAGTCTTGAGACTGATCACACGGCCACCAAAGTACTCTTTCAGCTAATCTTGAGACAGGTTTGAGGTGTGAGAGTTTATTCCATCTTGCTGGAACCAGAACTTTCCCGTAAGCGACGGGAATAGGGTCTGCACCTCCCTCTTGAAGGTTTTGAGGACCTCAACATACCGCTCCTTGGTGACTGTCACTGTCGCGCTAGATTCCTCGAAGAAGAATGGTCCGATGATGCCTCTGGCTTAGATTGGAGTCTATAGCGTGCATTTAGGGGATTATAGGAGCCTGGTAGCTACTTTATTTTGTCTGGAGGTCCCAAAGAAGACATTTGTCTTCGAGTTTACCTTTCCTTCAAGATGGAAGTGAGCTTCACCGGAGGTCCAAAGGAGGTTAAAGAAAGTTGGGGTCTCCTGAATCTTCTCCATTATCTTAACTGTCATAGCCTTTCTCTGCTCCTTGCCTGGGGCTGTAAGGGTCTGCTTCCTCTGTATTTTGTATGGGTAGGCCTTCATGTTCATTATTAGCACTCTCCTGCAAGTCTCACGGGATATACCGAGGGACTGACTTTGCTTGCGCACAGAGCGTTTTGGACTCTTCTGAACTGACTCTCTCACGCTCTCGACCAGCTCAGCTGTACGTTCTGGGGCATCCTGAATGGCTTGGACAGTTGTCACTGGCTGAATTGAGGTTCTCCACTGTCCCATAGTCCTCGACGTTATCCCCCCCAGTCCTGAATTCTGCTCTTGGAGTGGGCTTTTCACAATTCGAACTAATGCACGAAAGTGTCCTGCACTTTCTTGAACGAGCCTGTTTTGTAGTAATGTTTGACGCAGTATATTCCTTGCTGGAACTCACATTGAGATCTAGTTGTGCTCACAGGCGTTGTTTCTGTCAACACACACACACACACATACACACACACATATATATATATATATATATATATATATATATATATATATATATATATATATATATATATATATATAGCTTTGGCCAAAATTATGGGGCAGGTATGAAAAAATTGAGAATGCGAATGAAACTCCATTCACATAATAATTTATATGTTTTCATTTTGCTTTTATAACCATTTTAATTCGTTTTTGCATATTGTGCATAAGTGGTTAGGGCAACCTTCTGCTATTTAATGTGTGATACTAAAGTTTATTTCTATTTTTTCAGTGATTACCTTATTATTAACTTACAAGTGGCGATATTTTGTTAAAAATATCTGCGAAGAAACAGATTCCTGAAGTTGAAATAGCTCACATCATTATATTTTCTAGAGAGGGATTATCTCACGTCAAATTTGCAAAAAAAATTTAAAAACTCGAGAAACGGTGTCCAAACAACCATTAAAAGCTACAGTGAGACCAATTCTTTCCAAACCCATGATGATCAAGGTCTCAAACGATGTACAACTCCGAGGGAAGGATTGCAGGCTGGGTAAAGGTGATCAGGGGTTTCTTTAAGGGTAGAGAAATCTTCGGTGCTGGACTCAGTTTTCTTTATTCGGCGGGAACTTGGAAAGTCTTCAGATAAATCTCTTTTATATGTTGGTCTCTTCTTATGTATTATTGTTCATATAAAGGGTGGCCCATAAGTCCCAGGACACTCCACGTACAACTTTTATATAAATATGTTATTAATTGCACAAAAGTTGTATGTGGAGTGTCCTGAGACTTATGGGCCACCCTGTATATTAGGCTTCATCCTGAGGCACTTTCTAATTTCCTTTTTATACAAAACGTCCGCATACACATCGGTATTTAACAAAATCAAAATGGAATTAATTAACGTTTATATATTCGATAGGAGTTCAATTAACATTATATTTGTACATTATACTTACAGTAATTTATTTTACAATTTTTTGCATAATTATAGATTCTTATCATTTTATTTTAATTATGAACACTTAATTAATACGATATTTTGCTTTAATATTTCTTCCATAGAATGACTTTATGATGGGTCCTCGATGTTATTGCGCTTCTCAAAGCCACCCGTTTATAGTAGTGGTGCGTGGCCGATGGTGTCTGGGAGAGGGCGACGTGATGGGTATCGCGAGCTTGTAGGTAGTTGGCCTATTTTTGTCTTCCAATTGAATTGGTTCTGACTCCCTAAGTTTCTCCCAGGTGAATACGCGTTTAGGCTGGGTTCTAGAAGGTGCCTCGGCAATGGCGGGTAAAGAAAAGGACTTCGAAAAAGAGGGTGATGATTAATAGGTTTTATTCTTAGATTTGGCCTACCAAAATGGGGGCGAGCGGAGACGTTCGGGTTCTACGTGGTTATATATGAGCTTTCCATTTTAAGATTATATAGCTGGGCCTAAAGGTAGTAGGATTCAAGGATGAGCGAAGGCATTCGTAACGCTTCTAACAGCAACAGGCTGCTGACGAACGACTTGACTGATTTTCTCTCTCTCTCTCTCTAACTTTCTTGCCTGTATGTGTGTCTGTATGTGTGTGTGTATCTGTATGTTTTAATATATATGCGTCCCATCTCCAATGGGCGAAACCTTTTTCGCTTGATCTGGAAACAGCTACCAGACGAAAAGGTTTCAATGATAGATAACAGGTACAAGCTGAACAAATACAGAGTAATGTATGCTTTTTCACTATTGAACTAACATATTTGTCCACGTTTAGTGGCCTAATCCGCATCAGAGAGATTGCTTGCTTTTCACAGTTCCATGGAAATTTTAACCAGTCAAAGCATACATTATTCTGTATTTTTTCAGCTTGTCCCTGTTATCTATCGTTGAGACCTTTTCGTCTGGCAGCTGTTTCCTAGTGTGTGTGCACTTCCAGTGGAAGTTGTCAACAGTGAATCTGTTGACCAGTTCAAGTCAAGACTAGACAAAGTCTTGAAAAGTGGCCGTTTATGGACGCAAAACAATTGAGCAGCCATGTGCCCGCTCAATTGCTAGTCCAAAGGTACCCTCTTTGAATGGACCGTAAGGTCTCCTAGGGTACTTACTTTCCTTGTTACTCCTTGTTACTCCGCATGAGACTGGCGATCCACTTGCTATATACAATGTGATATATTATTTCTCTCTATTTTTCCTTGGTTCACTATATATTACATGGTATATTACTTAATTAATTCATGCGAGCACCTATTTTAAGGATTTCATAGATCCAACAAGCGCCCATTTGTGGGGGTGCCTCGCTGGGCCTACCTATCCTGCAATTTGGGTGTCACAGGCCTACTTTCCTTGCAATTCGAGTGCCACAAGTTCATATTTAGGGAGTTCGATAACCAAAATGAATTCATATCTAGAACATTTAATACATTTAAATAAGTGGGGGGTTTAAGTTCATTTTATTGTATATAGCTTGCTTATAATTAAAGATATATCAATTCTTACAAAAATATAACAGAGCCATTATATTAATTGTTTTTACCAGATTAAAGTCATTTAAGGGCTAAGTTTCGACACTTGATTAGCAGACATGGTGGATTATGAAAAACATCCTTCAATCGTTGCCAGATGCCACCATATCCCTTATTTCCGTACTAAAAAAAAAAAAAAATCTCTTTTGAATGATCGATTAAATATGATATAGGTGAAATATTTAGAAGAATGAGATTGTAATTATTATCTACACTTTTTACACCGATTTTGTAATTATACAACTAAAATTATTATATTCCTGTTTGTTTTGTTTTAAAAAGGTAATAAAGTTCCTTGAGTTAACTGAAAGAAAACTATGATTTAGTCAGTCATACAAATAAGAACTTAGTCATGAAAATAACTGTAATCTGGAAAAAAATGTGACTAAAATGTTTATTCTTTTAACACTATAAGGTATATACGTTATAATGTCGACGGAATTTACTATTATAGAATTGAGTATATACTTTTTGGACCGAGCGTGAAATTCAGGAAAACGATGGTCTTATTTTCAGAGCTTTCACTCCTAAGCACTCTGCATGAGTTCTCATTTCTGTAAGGGGTCTGGCTGTATCTTTAGGCGCTCGTTATTAGTTTTGTATTTTTTTATAATTATCCCATTACCTGAGGGAGCAAAAAATTCGGTCATTTGACCAGTGACCTTTCGGACTTTTCAAAAAAGAGAGCTATTACCATAAGGGAACAATGCTCTTTTTAGGGCACTTATCCATTCGGATTCCCTTTCATCACATGTTATCTTGGTACGACGTGAACTCGTTAATTATAAAATTTCATAAAACTTCAAAGTGTGAATCTTTTAGGTATCTTTGAGTGTCTTATTCCATCTTACGATATGGTCCCTACACCATTACAGATGTACAGGCGAAAATTAATAGCTTGTTCTTTTGTATTAATATAGCCAATTGTAGTCTACAAAGTACACTGAAACAATATTTTTGGTACCATTTGGAAAGATTGTTCCTTCAAAGTTCGTAATGAATATGTTTTCCGCTATGGGAGCGACGGGAAAAATCAACCAGATGCCATAATTTTTTTTGTAGTAAATGTTGTCAGAAAAAGCGAAGTGAGGGGGTGGGTGGTGCCAGGATTTTTATGATTGAAATTTGTTAAAGCTGCTTATTATTATGGTACATATTTTTACGAGTAATACATGTATGATCTATCAAATAATCGGTGCTGAATACATACGAATAAGTTAAGGCATAAATGATGAATATATACATGTAGTGTAGACTATAATGAAGTAGGTTACTTGCAAGTCATTTCGCCCACGTAAGTAACAAAGCACACAAAAGAAAAAGTATTTTTATTTCCTAGGAGTAAGCTCTCTAAAAATCGTAGGCCCATGCCTAATATCCTCTTTCATTTGCCCAAGCGAAGAGGAAACAGCGGTTTTTCTCCACAAACTTGTCAATCACTTGATCATTCGAAACTTGAATGTCATTGTGGACGGCGAGTAGTGCGAGGCCGCCGAGGCGATCCTGGCTAATGGTATTCCTCATCTATTTCTTTAGCCGTTTCAAGTCTGAAAATGAGCGTTTAGCCTCTGCATTTGAAACCGACAGCGTCATTAATATGGTCAGGAGCTTCGCAATGTTCGCGAACATACTTGTCTCGGCGTACTCCTTCACGGAATTTGTCCACCGCTGTGCCTCCGCCTGCACGAGCACCATTGAATGAACATCGCCCTCGTAGATCTTAGCGGCATTAAGGACGGCATCCACGTCTGATTTTGAGCCCCTGAGAAGCTCCTTCAACCGGAGAGCAACTGGAACGGTATCGTCCTCAAATCTTCTCTTCAGCTCGCCGATCACTTGGTCAATGAACGGAATATAGACCGAGCCTCGATAGTGCTCCTCAGCAGAACTGGCAGGGATATTCGCGTGCTGTGTCTGTCGTGTACAGATTCGGGAAACAGGGAGGTCATCGGGAGCTGAGTCCACTTCAATCAGGAGCTCCTTGGCTTTTGTAAATACACTGTGGAAGTGCTCCTCAGCATTCTTTCTGAACTTAGCGAAAACAGTCTCGATCTCACGAATCACTGCGTACGCAGATGTAAAGTCACCGTCCTTCTTCTGCAGGGTCCTGCTCGGCTCGAGTGTGTGGGCCAAAACTGACTCCGCCACAACCAGCCCAATGAGAAAGCGAGGTTGCCTAATTGCGCCGAGTAAGATGCCAGCATTGGCATCCAGCTTCATTTACTCTTCCATGAAGACCGCGATGTGAGGAAGAAACTCGATGAACACGAGGACTGAATGATGCTGCCCAAACAATCTAGTGGGACACAAGGCACAAACTTCTCCCAGTTAGGTGAGGAAAGCTTCACGAGTTTAGAGAACCGGAGCGTCCGCATGTTGCTGGAGTAAATGAAGATATGGATTTCGTTGAGCGTCTGAATGGCGAGTTCACTTCTTTCACATCGCAGGCCTTGGTCAGCACCAGTTTCAGTCGGTGATTAAAGCAGTGGATCGGTTTGGCGAGGGGGTATTGATCCATGATTATGGTGGCACAACCTCTGAACTTCGTCATCATGACACTCGTTCCGTTGAAGCCGAGGCCATGTACGGTGCGAATAAGAAGTTGAGCCAGGCCTTCACCGGTGAGGTTCTCAGCATGTCCTCTTCGACGTGTCGAAGGATAATGGTGGCTTGCTCCTTCTCTGAGACGTCCGTGGTCTCGTCCATTAGCACTGCAAATACTCTTGACACTCCGGCTAAGGCTTTTTCCACCACCAATCGACCTGTAAAGTGAAATATGATTATGGTGATACCTGCTCACCATGTCATTACCACTTATCTTTAGTTGAAAGCTGTATTAGGAAGTTCCTCTTCAGGCTTTATAACCCCTCCACTTCTTTTAATGTCCCAAAGGAAATCAGGTATGTCCTGTTACCAGACATCAGCCCTTGTAATGACCTTCTCCGAAAACGTTTAATTTCCATTTTCAGAAAATTTTATTGTCAAATTAATTTAAAACTTATATTCATTAATAACAAAAATATTGGTAATTTCTTTAAAGTGGGGGACAGTATTTCCACGCCGTTTAGTTCGTGCATTGTATATAAATTCATTTGCCCTAGCTGTAAGTTGGGGACCTATATAGGAAGCACAGTACGTACTCTTCAGTCGCGTTTTTGTTCTCACTTGGGAATTAGCCATAGAACCGGTAAAACATTAAGTAATAAAGAGTTTTCTTCCATCAGGAAACATGCTATTGATTGTAAAAGAGACGTGTCCTTAAATGATTTTTCTGTCTTAAAATTTGCTAAATCTATTTCATCTCTCCGCATTAAAGAATCACTCTGTATTAAATACAACCACCCAAATTTAAATTAGGACGCGTCATCCTTTCCTCTGTTTATAACTTCACCAAGCTGTATTTATTTTTTTAATTCCTTCCTGTTTTCACTCGTCATTGTGATCCGACCATGTAAGGGTAATGTTTCAGTGTCTATATTTTAGTTTTACCTTTTGTTTGTATCCAATTCTCTATTTTTCCATTTCAATTGTTTAATTTTGTAATATTACGTTTACTTTGTTTGTCCTTAATTGATAGTATCTCTTTACAAATATTTTGCTATTCTTTACCTCACTATTTTGTTTGTTCATTAACGTAACGTTCATTTTATATTTTTAACGTCATCTTTGTGATTTTCTTTGATCTGTGGTTTTTAACTTTGAACTTGTGCTATTATTTATGTTTTTAGGCCTAGATTACTCATTTAGAATTTGTTTTTAGCCCCTGAAGCTGGGTTTTGTAATAACCCGAAACGTTGGAATTAAAGATGAGACTCGCGTTCTTCGTTTTGTCCTTCTTACTGAATATATATATATATATATATATATATATATATATATATATATATATATATATATATATATATAGTACTGTCGAAGTCAACAGCTAAGGCAGCGTTATTAATTTAACTTGTATTTCTTAATACTTCTTACAAGTTTTTTTTAACGGGGTCTTCGAGGCGAGAAAAAAAATCCGCGAATGACATTCTTTATTTCTAGACACTTTCGACGATGTTAGGTCATCTTCAGGGAATAAACAGAAATGGAATTATTCACAAATTGCTACATCATCTATAGTATTTCTAACATGAAGATAACCTAACAGGTTACAAATGTGGTATACACATTCCAATGCCCCCATGAGGACTGCAAACCTCATCCAAATAATCAATATATAGGTATGACCACTACCACCATCAGCCGGGACCTAACGATGCATTTGCAAGAAGGAGGAATAAAAACACACTAAAAAGAACAGCATAACGCACAAATTACAGGAGCAACTTTGGTCGAAAACACTACCATACTCAGAAAAAACCCTGACCTTCGACGCCTGAAGAGTCTGGAGGCTCTTCTCATTAAAGAGATGGGCCCCAAACTTAACACCCAACGCACCAGTTCCGAGCGTGTACTTCACCTTTTCTGCTAAAGGAACATAGTACTCCGACTTTGACTTATATAAGCACCAAAAAATGAAAATCATTTTCATTCTTCGCTGCTCACGACTACCAATGAGCTACCTCATCGGTAAAGGATGCAAAACCAAAGAAAAACACCAAATAAACGCAGCCTAAACAATAACGAAGACTTCCGTCTGAAGATGCCTTAAGAAAGGCGAAAGCTCACGGCCGAAACTCAAATTAGTTGTAAAAAATAAAATGGATCTTCCTCAACTGATATTTAATCTTCAACCAGATACAAAGAACTGCATTCGCCAGTTGGAACGTTCCAAAATAAAATTCATATAATCAAAATACAACCTGTATACAACATGTATAGACAAGAAACTGCTCCCAACATACGCCAATATCAAGACCCATGACCCAGCGGCCCACCATGAAGCCGTTACACATTTGTCCTGTAAAGAACTTGTAAAACGGCAAATTCTACTAATTCGCGAGTGAATACCTGAACTAGAGAGCTATATCATAAGATTCGAAGAAGAATTCCTTTCACACAACATAGAAAATGGACTAAAGCACCAAATTCTTCAAGCCCTTTCCCTGAAGCTGAAGACTACTGGGTTCTCTAAAAGAAATCTTAAAAAAAAACAAAAAAAAACAAGCTTTATGGTGGACAATTTTCCTCCACTAATCTGGAAACGAAGGATTCCTGAACTTATCCAACCACATACCTGATGAAGGATTGAAATAAAGTCCCGAACCTCGTTTTAAATTGCCGCCTTCAACCGAAATACGATAAAACAAACAAAAAAAAGTAGAACTTTGTACTACTATACAAAGATTTAGAAAAACTTGAAAAACAGAAAGTCCACAAAATAAAACACGAACTTGCGCCACAACTCATCGCAGATGGAACTAAACAACGCACAAAAAACAAAAGCTCCCTATTAACCGAAGAAATTAAAGAATCCCTCAAAATATTCCATGATAATAATGACGTCATCGTTAGCCAAGCAGACAAGTCAAACATTTTCGTTTTACTTAACAAAGAAGAATACATGCAAAAACTAAACAACATACTTTGTGATACCTCAAAATTTTTAAAAAATAATGAAAGTTTCAACCGAACAACTGAAGGAAAAAGCCAACAAACTAATATCCGAAAACAACTGTATCCCCAATCAAATTGAACTCTTTCCTATTAAAGGTCAATATAGCCCTGGATACATCTACGGAAATGTCAAATCACATAAGCAAAATAACCCACTTCGACAAATCATTTCTAAAGTCCTAACGCCGACATACAAACTCGCCAAACGCTTGAATTCAATGAGTAAGCCTTTCATCCCGTCAAAATCCTCCATTAAATCGACCAGCGAATTTGTTGATATTCCCCATAATTCCCCACCAGGAGGCACCCCAGACTAACTTGATGTCAAAAGCCTTTTCACCAATGTGCCAATAGAGGAAACAATCGAAATAATTATGAAGTGCGTTTACGAAAACCCCGATCTGCCTCCACCACGAATGGAACCCCAAATATTAAAACAACTTTTAAGAATATGTTCAACCAAAGCTCCATTTCAAAGCCAAGATGGCAAACTTTACCGTCAAATTGACGGAGTAGCGATGAGATCACCACTAGGCCCTACGTTCGCGAACTTCTACATGGGAAACACACCCAAAATTTACACCAGAAAAGAAATCGATCTTAAAGGCTACAAATGTGATATACAAATTCCAATGCCCCCATGAGCACTGCAAACCTCATCCAAATAATCAATATATAGGTATGACCACTACTACCATCAGCCAGCGCCTAACGATGCATTTGAAAGAAGGAGGAATAAAAACACACTAAAAAGAAAAGCATAACGCACAAATTACAAGAGCAACTCTGGTCGAAAACACTACCATACTCAGAAGAATGCCTGACCTTCGCCGCCTGAAAATACTGAAGGCTCTTCTCATTAAAGAGATGGGCCCCAAACTTACGAATAACACCCAACGCTCCAGTTCCGAGCGTGTACTTCACCATTTCTGCTAAAAGAACATGGTAATCTGACTTGACTTTGACCTATAAAAGCACCAAAGAACGAAAATCATTTTCATTCTTCGCTGTTCACGACTACCAATGAGCTACCTCATCGGTAAAGGATGCAAAACCAAGGGAAAACACCAAATCAACGCAGCCTCAACAATAACGAAGACTTCCTTCTCTAGATGGCTTAAGAATGGCGAAAGCTCATGGCTAAAACTCAAATTAGTTGTAAAAAATAGAATGGATCTTCTTCAACTTATTTTTAATCTCCAACCATATACAAAAAAACTACATTCGCCAGTTGGAACGTTACAATGTATATATATATATATATATATATATATATATATATATATATATATATATATATATATATATATATATATATATATATATATATATATGGTGAGAAAAAAACGTTTGGAATAAGAACCCTCCTGGGCCCGTCCCAAAGCCCCCCCCTCTTCCCCCTTCCCAGTGGGGTGACGAGGTATAAATAAGAAACACTGAGGAAAATCGTGGTAGAATACGCCAGTCTCCAGGGAACGAAGTCCCCGGATTAAGACCCCGGGCTACCGAGGCTGGATAGGTAGAATACGTCAGTATCCAGGTGACGAAGTCCCTGGATTAAGACCCCGGGCTACTGAGACTGGACATGTAGATTTCTTGGGTCACCAGACTACGAAGTACCCTGCAAGAGATGTAGGGCTATCTACCTAAGGGGCTAAGAAGCGGCTCATCCTCGAGCTAGTCCCTGGTTATCAAACCGAACGTTAAGTAAACTTTGTTAAGTTCAACTTACTCTCGTCAGAGAGACTCCTCCTATCCTGGTGCATCGGAAACGCCAGGGAAATTCCTCGCCCTTGAGGAATTAAGAAAAGATGAAAGAAAAGGCTTCCCCTCGAGCCCATTGCCCTGTGGCCACAGCAAATTCATAAGTTAACTTGGTTGAGGAACCAAGTTCAACTTATTCTCGTCAGAGAAATCCCCCTCCATTATCCTAGCCCTTGAGGAAGACTGGAACTAAGAATAAGCTTATCCTCGAGCTAGTTCCTTGTTACCAAACCGACCTTTAAGTTAACATATTCAAGTTTAGCTTATTCTCGTCAGAGAAACCTCCCTCCTCGATCCTCACCCTTGAAGAAAACCCTCCCCGAGTACAGTCATCGCTCATGAAGAATTAAGTAACGAAGGAGAAAAGCTCTTCCTCGAGCCCGTTACCCGGTGATCACACCGAACTTTAAGTTAACTTGGTTTAAGAACCAAGTTCGACTTACTCTCGCCAGAGAGACTTCGCCTACCTTGGTGCCGCATAAAGCACCGTGATTGTTCTCGTCATTGAAGACCCCCACATTGAATACCGTGTGGACCCCCTTCTGCTACCCTCGCCAAAATACCTTGTGATCTCGACCACCTCCATCTGGCGGTCGGCACGCGTCGTGGAGACAATAACATTCTTGAGGTATTTAAACTCCAGTAGAGTCAATAAGCCTAAATATTGTATATTGAAGTGTTTAGCGAATTTAGCCCATTTTAGAGGGGCAAGCTAATTAAAGTAATTATTGTGTATTATAATATTCGGAGTATTTCTGTGGTTAATGTTTAGTTTTTGTGTATTAAATTGTTAAAGTTAAAATATAAGTTTATTTTGGGAATTATTGTGCGTTTCTCTATATCCTTACGTGTTTGAGACGGCTCTTCTTCAAAATAACAATATTAGCACTCTTAGAACAAAGTCTTCTTCTTCAAAGAAGTATATCACTACCACAAAGAATATCACGACAAAAGCGGTTTGTGTGTGGAGCGATTAAAAAGGCCCATTCTATTACACCCCTACAGACCAGATCTGGCCCCTAGCGACTACTTTTTATTTCACCAGCTCAAGGCTGCACTGTGTGGACGCTGGTTTGGGGACGATGAAGATGTCCAGCTCGCCGTCCAGGAGTGGATTGAACAGAAGTCGGGAGATTTCTGGTTGTCGGGAATTCGAAGCCTCAGGGACAAGTGGCGCAAGTGCATTGAAGTCGAGGGTAATTATATTGAAAAATAATAAAACACTTTTTCTCATATCTCGTTTCCTTATATCCGAATTGCAAAACTTATTGACCACCCCTTATATATATATATATTTATATATATATATATATATATATATATACATATATATATATATATATATATATATATATATATACATATATATATATATATATATATATATATATATATATATATATATATATATATATATATATATATATATATATATATATATATATATAGGGTTAGAAACAAGAAATGTTAGGTGTTCCAGCACATCCTTATGTGAAATGTTTATTTATTTATAGATTTATACTTATAGATTCATAAGTAACTCTTCACTTTCAATGATTACTATGGAAGCCTAGTCTACTACACAATATTTAGTCGGACACGCTATATGATATCTAAAGTTTCAAGTATTACCCATCAAACGACTCTTTCTCGCGAAGAGCAACGTACTCTTGTACCATATGATTACAAGTCTGGCCAAATTGCTACTCAATCGGAACATTCTCTTCTATGTACAAGCATTTGTAGAAGAGAAAATAAGTCGTCGCAGAGCCTACGATTGGTTTAAGAAGTTTCAGCATGGCCAGTTCGATCTCCAAGATCAGCCAAGAAGTGATCGACCCTCACTTATTGACAATACTTGTTTGTACGCCTATTTCTAATCTGATCCACGCCTGAAATCACGCGAGCTAGCGCTAGAAAAAAACTTTAGCGTCAGTCATACAAAAATTTTGCATCATTAAGTGCAAATCGGCGAAATCAGCAAATTAAACCTATGGATTAAATGTAGATTTAACAGGGCCTTGGCTATCAGCGCCACATTGACAATGGCATAACCATACTCTCCAAGAAACTTCGTTTTGATTGGCCCAAAAAAGTGATTAATGTTGATGAGAAATGGTGTATACACTCGAACATGACACGCAAAAGAAGCTGGACACACAAACGTGCACTTGCACCACTACAGGCAAAGGCCGACGACTTCAAAAGAAGCTTATTGTTTCTATATGGTGCGATGTGAAGGGCGTGATTTACGGGAAAACAGTGGATTGATTTACTGGGAAATGTTGGGACGCAATCAGTGTATCAACGCTCAATTTTACAGCCACCAATTGAATTCGGTGGCAGATGCAATTGTGCAGGAACGACCAGAATTACTGATGTCACATTTCTTCCTGACAACGCCAATCCCAGCCTAGAGCTGGGATGGGTTATCACCCAACCACCGTACTTGCCAGACTTAGCGCCAACAGATAACCATATATATATATATATATATATATATATATATATATATATATATATATATATATATATATATATCCCTCTCTCTCTCTCTCTCTCTCTCTATATATATATATATATATATATATATATATATATATATATATATATATATATATATATATATATATATAACAGGATCATTTTTCTTCGGAAAAAGTTATTTCCTAATTAGAAAAATTCTGTACAGGGATAGGATCGAACCATACGCTGAAGACAAACATCTTTTGAATAAACAAGCGTTTAAGGCACGCTTCGCTAGGTCAATCGGGACTATCGAAGAGGATATTTTTTGTCTTCGGAGAAAAGTTATTTCCTAATTCGAAAAATTCCCTACAGGGGTGGGATTCGAACCAAGCACACTGAGGCAGCGAGCAACCGCTTTGATCTCAATTAAACCTCCCCTTAGACCATTCAGCTGCGCGGAAGACAAAAATCTTCCGAATAAACAAGCGTTTATATATATATATATATATATATATATATATATATATATATATATATATATATATATATATATATATATATATATATATATATATATATATATATATATATATGCAGATTCACCTCGTGTTTACCTCAATTTCTCCTTTGTCCTTTGAATTCCCAATTAATTTCTCTCTTTCATAGTCCTGGTCTGCCTTCCGAAGTATGCCTTTGTAGCGGTTGGCGTGTACGTACAAAATATGAGACACGCGAGGGGCGCCACACAAATAAAGTATACAGGGAGAAAGAGAGAGAGATAGAGAGAGAGAGAGAGAGAGAGAGAGAGAGAGAGAGAGAGAGAGAGAGAGAGAGAGAGAGAGAAAAAAAAGAAAAAAGAAGCAAATTTACAGCTTTTTACGAGAATATCACACAGCAGTAAACGAATCACAGTTATCTATGTTAGAGTTGGTCGAGGTAATTTTAGGCAGAAATTGTAATCAAAGCAGAATCCAGAATAAACCAGATAGCTATCACAATTAAACAAATACAAGAGATATTAGAAAGCTGTCTCCATGGCAACATGCCATCGCCCACAGAGAATTTCACCCAATAGTCGGAGTGCCTCCCTTATCAATATGTTTGGCAGTAGACAATCAAGAGGTGAGTTGTGTCGATGCCGACCAATCAACAAGCCGGCACATAAGAAGGAGGTGTGGCTTAGTTGGACTTGAAACCTGTAGAGCGTGGCCTAAATTGAGTATAAAACTGTGGGAAGCTAGAACAGTAAAAAAGGACTACTATTATTATTATATCGCAGTATATCGCGTTATATATATCGTTCAGTTCGATCTTTCGGATTTGCGTAATAGATCCTTGTATATAGTTGTGTACATAACGCAAACATTGAGGTGAAACGCTTAAAGGCTCTATTCGTCCGGCCTCCTTTAGACTTTGCCCGCAATTGACCTCAAAATAACTTCAGTTATAACTTAAAACTTAAATATAGAAATTTCTGTAGAGTGCAATAAGTTATAGTTCAATAATAATTCTATTATTGCTTTGGTGGCTTCAATATCCTGACGTTCCTCCATCTCCCTGCTTCAAGGTCTTATTAATCGGGAAACCAACCATTACTCATTCTCCTCGCTAATCGCAATTCCTCGCGATTAGTTAACTCCCGAAATACCGATGTTCTACCCTGGTTTGGTCTATCTCCATCCTCCGGGCTATTTGACCGCGTCGCTAGTGTAAGACCGCCCTTTGGCCTAGGGCACCACATAGCGTCAACAAATTACTCTCGTGGGAAGTAAGGAAGGGAAACGCAAACCAACTCTGGCATCTGTATCAAAACTAAAGTCCTTGCCAAAAGATTACACCATAACTCGGTAATTTATCCCCCTTACTGGCAACCAGCGTCCCCCTTCCAAGGTTCTTGGGTTGACCTCACGATTACCTTCAAGGTTCCCCTATAATTAGCGACCACCTTCAATTGCCCCCATACCTTAAACCCTTGTTTATTCGGAAGATATATATATATATATATATATATATATATATATATATATATATATATATATATATATATATATATATATATATATATATATATATATATATATATATATATATATGATGAAAATTAATGCAATATCGCAAGAAAAGATGAGGAATTAAACCACATTCTCCGAAGACAATTTAATTCAGAACAGTTTCGGTGTATCTCACACCCTTTTTCAACTGACACTGGATAGAAAATATAAGAAAAGTCATTATCAGGACCATTTTTTCTAATTTGTATTACCCCGATCTGTTCATATCGTCTGCCCATTTTGCAGCTAGGAAAACATTCTATGGTAATAAGCCTTCCCTCACTAATGACTTGAACAAATGTATAACATTGCCATTTAATAATAAATTAAATAGTTTAAAGGACATATTTGGAAAAGCGGGTATTAATCTAGCCTTTGAAAATAATAATTCCTTAAACCAATTGATGATTGCCAAGAAACCCAAAGAACATCATAACATATGCAATTGTATATGCAATACCATGCAACGATTGCCATAAAGTTTATATAGGGGAAACGGAGAGAAATCTAGACAAGAGATTGTATGAACACAAAAGAGATATTAGAGTGGGCAGCCAAAGCAGTGGAATATTTTGTCATGCTAGAGACTTGAATCATTCTATCGATTTCAATGGAAGTAAAATAGGAATTTAAATCGGCTAACTATGTTAAGAGAAGAATATTGGAATCGAGCTTGATATCGTCAGTTCCTAATTTAAATCTATCTGAGGGTCAATTTTCTTTTAATCCTGTAATACGAAAGCAAATAAACAAAATAGTAAAATGTCAGCCCTTCAATATGTTTAGGCCTAATTTCCGCCCCGGATTAGCCACAAGTAGGGGATTGGGGGAAAAAGAGGGGATCTTTCACGACCTGACCCCGTGTTATGTTTGTAAGCATTTTTCTTATATTTTCTATCCAGTGTCAGTTGAAAAAGGGTGTGAGATACCTTGAAACTGTTCTGAATTAAATTGTCTTCGGAGAATGTGGTTTAATTCCTCATATATATATATATATATATATATATATATATATATATATATATATATATATATATATATATATATATATATATATATATATTCGTACAGTTGGGCAGTAGATTTTCTTCGAAACATATTTTATTAAAGGTGACTGCTAAATTATTGTTAATTGTTTTATTTTCAAGTCTCTCGATTTATCTTATATTCCACTTTTGGTCTTGGCCTAACCCGTGGATTACTTCCCCCAAATTCATTAGAAAGTCGTGACGCACGAGTGCAGAAAAAACTCGTTCACTAAGTAAAACGAAATTCTTTATTCGCCTAACGCTTTTCGATATATACGCATATCATTTTCAAAGACTAAATAGTTGTGACTGGGGAATAATATACAGAGCTTTTATATATGTGGTTAGTTTTGTTAACATTCATACGAACATATTTATAGGAAATTAATTTTCTTCAAATGGTTGAGACTCTATAATGGTCACAGGATTAAGATGAGGAGGTACTATTATTAGGGTCTGGTGGATTGGAGGACGGCAAGATGAATTGAGAATAAATTATCAGTCGCTCTTAATATAAATTTATATATATATATATATATATATATATATATATATATATATATATATATATATATATATATATATATATATATATATATATATTCTATTAAAAGCGACTGCTAATTTATTCTCAATTCATCTTGCATTCCTCCAATCCGCTAGACCCTAATAATACCTCCCCATCTTAATCCTGTGACCATTATAGAGTCTCAACCATTTGAAGAAAATTAATTTCCTATAAATATGTTCGTATGGATGTTAACAAAACTAACTTATATATATATATATATATATATATATATATATATATATATATATATATATATATATATATATATATATATATATATATTAAATTTTCTTTTCGGTAAACATGTAGATTATCGGCCCGGCCTAGGAAAAATTGTTTTGTGTAAATATTATCGTTCACCCGTGTTTGAATCTTCGTTCGCGTTATCGTTCACCCGTTTGAATATTCATGCGCGTTTGAGTTTTGTTCGAATGCTAGTTGCCGCCATTTTTGGGGGGGAAATCTCGAAATTAAACCCACCGAAAATGCTGTTTACGTAGGCTATTTTATTTACCAAATTGCCCGATAAAAAACGAAACACTTTGTTTCCCGTACTTAATTGCATTGGTTATCATTCCGAAATAGCGGAGAGGGAAGCCTATTTATTTTGCGCGCCTGCGTCGTATTCGAAATCTAACTGACGCCATCTTTCTTATCCAAAAATAAAGAACGATAAGCGCTGTTAACTTACTTTATTTCGGGGGGTACACTTCAGAAATAGCGATGAGGAAGGCGTGGAATCGTTCTTTAATTCTCGTTTTGGTCAACGGGAAGCGCTTGCAGAAGATGGCGGTTGCAAGATAGGCGTCGAATTGAGCGGTTTTTCTCCCGTATTTGGGAATTGAACCTCTCGCATCTCGCCAGACGCGTTCAATATTCTGGGGTCACCTCTAATTGCCGGCCACAGATTTCGCATTCACTTTTAGTTGGCACTAAATTATGCACTTCCAAAAAGTTGTTTAATTTATCTCTAGCAGAAACTAGGCTTAATAATTCCGCAATAGACGACGGACAAACTTGACAATTCGATTGCATTTTGAAACTGCGGTGAAGACGTGCGATTGAGAATTTTCAAACTGCGTAAAAGGGGAATGTTTGACACCCAAACTGCTAAAAAACAAGTAGTTCCTTGAAATGATCTAGCTAATTACATTTAATTGTATAAAACAAGGTAATAAAAAGAGTAAAATGGGGAAAAATATATTGAAAAATAAAAATGACTCCGAATGGGGATAATAAAAAGCTATTAAGTATGAAAAAGAATTGAAATTAAGCATTTCTGACGTCATACCCCCCACCCCCACCCCCTATTATAATTTGAAAAGCGATTAAAGACGCTGACATGATGTAGTTAAAGCATTCCCCTCTGTAAACGTCAGAACATTATAACAATTAGGATTATATACTGGGGGGCTGTGCCCCCCAGACCCCCCCCAATTTAATGAAACTCAGGATCATCGTAGTGTGCCCCCCCTTTTGCTTACCCCCACACAAGCCGTCCCCTTAAAAATGAAATCGAGCATTTCTGACGTCATACCCCCCACCCCCCACCCCCTATTATAATTTGCAAAACGATTAAAGACGCTGACATGCTGTAGTTAAAGCATTCACCTCTGTAAACGTCAGAACATTGTAACAATTAGGATTATATACTGGGGGGCTGTGCCCCCCAGACCCCCCCAATTTAATGAAACTCAGGATCATCGTAGTGTGGTCCCCCCCTTGTGCTTACCCCAACACGAGCCGTCCCCTTAAATGTACTCCAAAAAAGTGAAACATTTTGGAACACGTACGAAAAAACTACGGTTCTAAACATAAACATAAACATAATTACACGGATGACAAAAGCCACAAGGGCCTATCAAAGGTCATCCGACTCCGTCAAAACCCACCCACAAAAAGCACCATCACCAGGGGAAGACAAAATCAAAGTCCCCCACAATATAATATAACGGATGACAAAAGCCACAAGGGCTCATCATAGGTCATCCGAGTCAAGCGGCCTCTTTTTCAAGGCACCCAAACTCCCAGGAAAACTACATCCAGAGGATTGCATCCAGAAACAAGGGTATCACCAATCAAGGCTTGTCAAGAACTAAATCATGCAGCTATAGATATATACAAACAATATTAATATATACAAAACTTAGGAACCATTACAACCTTCCCTTCCCATAAACTCATCCAACCTACTCTTAAATACATTTAGATTTGGACTACCTACTACCCTCTGCGGCAATTTGTTCCAAAAGTCTACCACTCTATTGGTGAAAAAATATTTTCTTAAATCCAACCTACACCCTTGCTTTTTAATTTTCAAGTGGTGACCTCTAGTCCGATTTCCATCATCTAACTCAAAAAACTTGCTAACATCCAATTTATCTATCCCGGAAAAAATTTTAAACAGCTCAATCATATCCCCTCTCACACACCTCCTTTCGAACGAGAACATATTTAATACCCTCAGTCTATCTTCATATTCAAGGTGCCTCAGGGAAGGAATAATCTTTGTTGCCCTCCGTTGCACTGACTCAAGAAGGTTAATATCGTGTCTAAAATGTGGGGACCATGCCTGTATACAGTACTCTAGATGTGGCCTAACATAAGAGTTATAGAGTTTAAGAATAACCTCCT
The DNA here is from genome assembly GCA_963969495.1 of Ceratothoa steindachneri. NCBI lineage: Eukaryota > Metazoa > Arthropoda > Malacostraca > Isopoda > Cymothoidae > Ceratothoa > Ceratothoa steindachneri. The sequence continues at coordinate 164,104,116 of OZ018325.1, read as the reverse complement.
TACTTTTGTAACTGACATTTCTCTTAATAAAACCCAGCACTCTATTTGCCCTATTTCTTGCTTCAATACACTGCTTAGAAAACCTTAATGACTTATCTATTACTACTCCTAGATCTTTCTCATCCTCTACTGAGCTCAGCCAATGCCCATCCATTTCATAGTTAAATTCTCTATTATCTTTTCCCATGTTAATAACTTTGCACTTATCAAGGTTGAAAGTCATTTGCCACTTATGTGCCCAGGATAACAATTTATTTAAGTCCCCCTGCACTTTAAAATTATCATCAATATCTTTAACTACAGCTGCTAATTTGGTATCATCCGCAAAAATTGACACTTTATTATTAACTGCCTCCCCAAGATCGTTTATATAGATGACAAATAATAATGGACCGAGAACTGATCCCTGAGGAACCCCACTGATAAAATCCCTCCACTCTGACTTTACACCATTTAGCACTACCCTTTGCTTCCTGTCTTTCAGCCACTCAGCTATCCAATTTGAAACACCCCCACATATCCCAATCTTTTTTAATTTATGAACTAGTCTCCTATGTGGTACCTTATCAAATGCTTTACTAAAATCTAAGTAAATTATATCTACATTCTCTCCCTTATCTACTTGATCTGTTACAAACTCCAGAAAGTCTAGTAAGTTAGTCAAACATGATCTACCTGATCATGTTTTTCGGCCGGGATCGGCCGGGCCGATAATCTACATATTTACCAAATTTTCTCTCTGTAAATGCATAATTCTTCTCTCTAATGTTCAAAACTATTAAATATTACCTACACATTGACCCATATTAGGACAAGACAGTGCTAATACCAACATCAGCTCCAACTTTATCGGGACGATGTTGTTTTTTCTTTTGTTTCTTATAACCTGTTAATTGTTCCTCAAAATTAAATTCTTTACTTATGACTGCAAGTTTAAATTATTTTTCTATCATTAATATCTGGTTATCCATATGAAAATCGTAAAAATTAAACGAAAATTGTGGAAAGGGCAGAGTCAAAATTTGACTTCAAAATGAGTGATGCTACTTTAGAAAACAATGAATTTTATTCCTTCCTTAAAGTAAGTTTGATTTCCTATTAATACCCTTAAAGTTTCCTGACCTATATTATCTTGTAAATATGTAGATTAGCGGCCCGGGCGAAAAAAAATTTGTGTTTAAATATTATCAGTCACTCGTGTCGGAATATTCATGCGCGTTTGAGTCCTTTTCGAATTATTATTCTATAAACAATTAGGATTATATACTGGGGGGCTGTGCCCCCCAGACCCCCCCCCCAATTTAATGAAACAGGATCATCGTAGTGTAGTCCCCCCATTGTGTTTACCCCCACACAAGCCGTCAACTTAAATGTACTCCAAAAACGTGAAACATTTTGGAACACGGACGAAATAGTACGTCCTATCGTTCACGCCGATAATCTACATATTTACCTATTATCTTTATAATTGCATTATTTCATACTTATTTAGTTATCACTACCATCTTTTGATAAAATAATCGGTCAAACCACAAAACTTAAACCATATTCTTAGCATTAAAAAGGGTATTCAGTTTAGGGGCGCAGATAGGGGGCGCTGTTACTGGACCATAATTTTGGCCTTATGACATCAGACGTCAAAAAGCAAAGCCCCTCATTTTGAAAGTATCTAAAAATGTTAATTTTTAGACCCAGGCACATTTTGCTCTGCTCCTGGCCCATCAACATCACCTTCAGCGTGTCCCAAGTCCATAGTCACTCCTGAGGTCGCAGCTGCTCTTGACAGAATGAAAACTAGCGATCAAAATGCTTTTTACGTCTTGCCAGCTAAAGCAGAAGCCCTGGGAGGAGCTGTGACTGCTGCGAGTGACCTCACCATCAACCGATCTACCCTTTGGTGTTCGAGGATGCATCATCGGAGCACTACGGCATCCTCCATCAAGGATTGATTAGCGGCGTGCTAAGGGATGGCTCTCCTCATCCATTGGGATGGAAAGATCCTTCCTGATGCTACTACTGGAAGTAGAATGGTGGATTCTGCCCAATTTCTTGGTGTTCCTTGGCTCACTGGAGAAGGAACTGGTGAGGCACAAGCAAGAGCAGTGGTGTCAGCACCGTGGGAGTCTGGAAGAGAATGTCATGGCTTTGTGTTTCAACATGACCTCATCAAACACAGAGTCCTCCGTGGGCTGCTGTTTTCGACTAGAGAGACTGCTCAGCCGCAAACTTTTGTACTTCACATGTTGACACCACATCCTCAAAGTTGTGGTTGGGCATGTAGGGATAGAACAAGTGGCAGGTTCATAGAATGCTTTGAGGATAATTTTTTGAATCAATTTGTTAATGAGCCAACGAGGGGGGAAAATATATTATATTTAGTACTTTCTAACAGTGATCATTTAGTTCAAGAATTGACTGTTGGGGAAGCATTGGGAAATAGTGACCATCAGATAGTTCGTTTTAACTTGGGAATTGAGAAGGATAAAATAACCGAGAATGCTGTAAAAGTTCCAAATTTTCATAAGGGGATTATGTAAAACTTCGAAGCTTGCTAAATTTGGTAGACTGGGATGTAGAATTCAGAGGTAAAAATGCTTATGGGATGTGGGATACTTTCAAGCATATAATAAATGTAGTCCAAGAGCAATGTATCCCAGTGAAGGCTATTAGGAACAAAAGTAGGAAACCATTATGGTGGAATCAGGAGATAGCTAGAAAAATTTCAGAGAAGAAAAGGGCATATAAAAAATTACAGGTAGAAAATAATATTCAAAATTTAAGTGATTATAGAATGGCTAGGAATGAGTTAAATAAGATTATAAAGAAGAACAAAAGGGTATCAGAAATTAAATTAGCACAGGATAGCAACAAAGATCCTAGAAAGTTCTTTAGTTACTATAAAATTAATAACAAGTGTGGCAGAGTTAAAATAGGACCTATCAATATGAAATGGTTGTGAGAGAAACTGATGAGGAAATAGTTGAGGTACTAAATGGTCATTTTGCATCAGTATTTACAAAGGAGAAACTAAATAGTCCTATGTATAGTACTCATGGGTCAGGAAAAGAGGTGTTTACTAACATTAGTGTGGATTGGAGGATGATAAAAGTACTAATAGGTGATTTAGATACTACCAAGGCCTCCGGCCCTGATAATATTCATTCTAGGATACTTAAAGAAGGGGTAGAAAGTATCTCAATAGCTCTGGACAAGTTATATACTAGGTCATTGGAATATGGAGAAATACCTGATGATTGGAAGAGAGCGAATGTAGTCCCCATTTTCAAGAAGGGTAGTAAAGAGGATCCAAATAATTTTAGACTGGTTAGCCTAACTCCTATAGTCTGTAAAATTCTTGAGAAAATAGTTAAAAAAGGGATTTGCCAACATCTAGAGAGGGAGGGGTTAATCAGCGATGCTCAGCATGGGTTTAGATCAGGTAGATCATGTTTGACTAACTTACTAGACTTTCTGGAGTTTGTAACAGATCAAGTAGATAAGGGAGACAATGTAGATATAATTTACTTAGATTTTAGTAAAGCATTTGATAAGGTACCACACAGGAGACTAGTTCATAAATTAAAAATGATTGGGATATGTGGGGGTGTTTCAAATTGGATAGCTGAGTGGCTGAAAGACAGGAAGCAAAGGGTAGTGCTAAATGGTGTAAAGTCAGAGTGGAGGGATGTTATCAGTGGGGTTCCTCAGGGATCAGTTCTCGGTCCATTATTATTTGTAATCTATATAAACGATCTTGGGGAGGTAGTTAATAATAAAGTGTCAATTTTTGCGGATGATACCAAATTAGCAGCTGTAGTTAAAGATATTGATGATAATTTTAAAGTGCAGGGGGACTTAAATAAATTGTTATCCTGGTCACATAAGTGGCAAATGACTTTCAACCTTGATAAGTGCAAAGTTATTAACATGGGAAAAGATAATAGAGAATTTAACTATGAAATGGATGGGCATTGGCTGAGCTCAGTAGAGGATGAGAAAGATCTAGGAGTAGTAATAGATAAGTCATTAAGGTTTTCTAAGCAGTGTATTGAAGCAAGAAATAGGGCAAATAGAGTGCTGGGTTTTATTAAGAGAAATGTCAGTTACAAAAGTAAGGAGGTTATTCTTAAACTCTATAACTCTTATGTTAGGTCACATCTAGAGTACTGTATACAGGCATGGTCCCCACATTTTAGACACGATATTAACCTTCTTGAGTCAGTGCAACAGAAGGCAACAAAGATTATTCCTTCCCTGAGGCACCTTGAATATATAGATAGACTGAGGGTATTAATATGTTCTCGTTCGAAAGGAGGTGTGTGAGAGGGGATATGATTGAGCTCTTTAAAATTTTTTCCTGGATAGATACATTGGATGTTAGCAAGTTTTTTGAGTTAGATGATGGAAATCGAACTAGAGGTCACCACTTGAAAATTAAAAAGCAAGGGTGTAGGTTGGATTTAAGAAAATATTTTTTCACCAATAGAGTGGTAGACTTCTGGAACAAATTGCCGCAGAGGGTAGTAGGTAGTCCAAATCTAAATGTATTTAAGAGTAGGTTGGATGAGTTTATGGGAAGGGAAGGTTGTGATGGTTCCTAAGTTTTGTATATATTAATATTGTTTGTATATATCTATAGTTGCATGATTTAGTTCTTGACAAGCCTTGATTGGTGATACCCTTGTTTCTGGATGTAGTTTTCCTGGGAGTTTGGGTGCCTTAAAAAAGAGGCCGTTTGACTCGGATGACCTATGATGAGCCCTTGTGGTTTTTCTCATCTGTTATATTATATTGTGGGGGGACTTTGATTTTGTCTTCCCCTGGTGATGGTACTTTTTGTGGGTGGGTTTTGACGGAGGCTGATGACCTTTGATAGGCCCTTGTGGCTTTTGTCATCCGTGTAATTATGTTATGTTATGTTATGTCTTCATGGCCCTTCACTTGTCCTCCACTAGACCAGACGTTCTTCTTTTCAGTTGACAAGAGTGTGTGATATACTGAAACTGTTCTGGAATAAATATATCTTCAGGAAGTGTGGTTTAATTCCTCATCAACCTTGCGATAGTTCATCAACTTTCATCATATATATATATATATATATATATATATGTGTGTGTGTGTTCAAAAACAATTGTTTTTTTCTTGGACAAACTACAAAAAAATGCTTGCTATTGCAATCACATCATAGTTTATTTATATATCATTTTTAAATATAATTTTGACCATACCCCCTACTGCAATTTTTAAATAAACTCATAATATTTCTAATTCAAAAGCCTAACATTAGATTTAAATTCAAAAGGCAATTGCTAAAATACCATTAGGCCTCAAGTTTTTCTACCTCATTGCTTGACTTCAGACATAAATCCCCCAGGATGATGGCCAATCTATTTTTGATCCTAACTTCATAATTAGAAATTTGCCCTCATTAATTAGTGAAAAGCTATATAGAGTATTATCTATGATATACACTATATAGCATTTCCATATTTTTTAAATATAGAGATATTTATAACAAAGCACCCACAAAATTTGACAGTGAGCATAATCCCCAAATTAATCATTTATTTATATAGACTAGGAATAATAATGGGCCTAGAACTGATCCCTGAGGTACACCACTGATATTGCCCCCTACTGGGACCTCACCCCATTCAATAGCTTTGCTAAAATCTAAGTAAATTAATCAACATTCTCTCCCTCATCTAATTCTTTAGTTACATAATCCACAAAATCCAGTAAATATTTTAAACATGATCTACCTCTTCTAAACCCATGCTGAGCATCATTTATTAACCTACCACTCTAGATGGTCAGAAATCCCCTTAACTATCTTCTCAAGAATTTTACAAACTAGAAGTTAAGCTTACCGGTCTAAAGTTATTCGGGTCCTCTTTACTTCCCTTTTTAAAAATGGGCATTACATTTGCTAATATCCAATCATTAGGTCTTTCTCCAAACTCCAGTGATCTAGACCTAGGTATATCTTCTCAAGAGTTACTGCAATTCTTTCTATACCTTCTTTAAGTAACCTAGAATGAATGTCATCTGGTTGAGATGGCTTACTAGTATTCAAATCAAATATAAGCCCTTCAATGATTTCCCTATCTACTTATTCATATTCAACACCTTATCCCCTGATCTAGAACTATCACATTAAACTGCTCGGATTGTCTTCTGGACTGCCAATTTTCTCTGAATACATTTCTAAATAACAAATTATCACCTGAAAAAATTAAATAGTTGATAACCTGTTTGCAGATTTCAGTATAGGTCAGTTTGTTACAAAAAAAATGATGCACAATTCACAAGGTTATCTCAGGGGAGAGGTGTGTATTTGAAAAGAACTTCGTACAAAAGTTACTTTTTTTAAACCTGCACCTTGATTTAGACCCTTTTTTTCCTTTGGGAAATAACAGTTCAGTCACAATGAAAATGAAATTGTTCATTAATAGTAAATTCACTCCCATACACTGGACAGGTGACCTTTCTGTCTAAGCTTTTGTTCAAAAAAGGAAGTAAATAAACTTTGATTTATCCGTAAATGATTGTGGAAGTTGAAACAACAATCTTGACACAATTTCCATAATCAAAATGACATTGTGTTAAAGTGACAAAGGCAAAAATCACAAATTGAGGATTTATAAAGGACAATTGACCCTTTCTGCCATCAAAATATTACTCTGACACCTTATATGATACAAAGTATGACAGGATTTAGTAGCCTAAAATGAGTGTGTCATTCTTGTTAAAAAATTACCATTTAAATAACCTACTGCCCCAAATACTCTACATTGTAGCTTGGAAAATAACTAATATTAACCTTAAAACAAGCTATCTTGATTTGGTATCTTCAAATGAGCAAGCGTGACTTAGGCTCTCTCATGGCCTTTAAAAATGGTATCAAACAAATATGGAAATAATAATAAAAATGAAGTGTAAACAATTGGGACATGGCTATTTTGAAGAATTCTTGCATTGCAAAATTAGGTTGAAATATTGACTTTTTATTTGAAAAGGGATCCCGATACACCTGTCATCAAAATATTACTCTTAGTACACTATTACAATGATAGAAAGTATTATAGGATTTAATAGCCTAAACTGCTTGCATCTGTCTTATTCAAAATTACCCTATAATATTTCTCTATTGCCCTTTCTTTGCTACTTTCTTTACAAATCTCCTCTCATCCATCTTTATTGGGTGGTGGCTAATTTTGCAGGCTAGTTGCTGACCAGCTTTTGTCCATTCATCTCTGGTCAGGGCTGGTTTGCCTCTTTGGTTCCAGTGTGGTGGTAGTTTTTAATGTACTTTGGCTCTTCACTTTCTACTGCCTCCATCTCACTTTTTCTTATATATCCTTTTATCTACTATCAAGGGTATGTCAGGCGCCATAGGCACCCTATATTTGGAAGTTTGAAGAAATTTATTACATAGAGATGTCTAGATTTGAAATTTTATTTATATTTTAAATGCATTTAAATCTATATCCTTTAATTGTTATGACTAATATATTTTTTCTTGCTATAGAATGTTCTTCATGACCATTTATCAAAGTGGATTGAACCATATTGGTTGATATGTGTCCCTGAAAACTCATCTTTAAAAAACCTAGAATATAAATTCTCATTTCCATTTGCTGGTAAGCTGATAGAATTTTTTTTTTTTTAATATAAATTCTCATGCATTATCATTTAAATAGAAAAATTACCTCCTTTGAAATTAAAATATATATTCCATTTGTTTCTTTTATATATTAATCTATTAACATATTATCCTTAATTTATATTAAAGTTTAAGCAAAAAGAATTAAGCAAAGTTAAAATGTTCAATTTTATTAGTTCATTAATCTATTATTTTTTAAGTTAAAAGGTAAGAAACTTTGTCTAACTTTTGATATGCGAGTATTTCTTTCTTCCCTAATAGCATACCTACTGCAGTTCTTGAAAACCTTTCCTTCTCAGTGTATATCTTTATTTTTCTTTATAATATGGACTAGATTCTAAGGTCTAAATTTGTCTCATACAGCAGTAACAGGACTATTTGGTTGGTGATAGTCTTTATAGTGGCAGGCATAGAAGTTTCTGATAATATAATTTGTTTGTCCCTAAGAAAGTTCCATCTTGTTTCTTTTTATAATATTCTTGCTAGATTTTCTTTACAAATAACTTGCTAATCATTTTTGTTACTTTGAAACATTGTTAGTTTCTATAGTTTTCCATCATTGTTTTTTCTCTTGATTAGTTACACAATCATGTACAACAGAACCTTAACTAACATGGGTATTTCATTCTAGGAAAACACTGTTCCAATCAAACATACTAATACATTGGAGATGTTGTAATTGGTTTAAGAATGCATAAAATTGTCAATCATTTCCTGTAAGGTGAAATGTCTGTACACCCCAGAATTGTTAGACCCACAGGAGGCCAATTCCATGAATGTGGTTGTGAGGTTGTCTTTGAGGACTCTTAAAGTTGCCTCTGTAAGGAGGACAGCACCAAAAGAGCGCCTCAGCACCTACACTCCTACTCAAGGCTGGACAGGGTGACTCAGGGATGTGGGACCTTGCAAAAGAGTGATCCCTGCTTCTGAAGGTACCCTGCCCACCAAAGGTTTTGAGGTGGAGGGAGTAAAAGGCTCACATAATGAGCCTAATCTATCCTGATAAGTCCTCAAAGGTGACAGCGCCTTACTCAACCACCATCAGCAACCATTTGCTTTTCAGTAATTTCAATGAATAAAACTTTTTCCATGTCTCTAAGTATCTTGACCTTTTAGTTGCAAGAATTTTTATACCTTTCATCACATTAGACTTTGATTGTGACATTTTATTATTATGCCACATACTGTGATTCTAGGCATGTCAAATTAAATCACAAGATCATTAATACATTTTTCACTTTCCCACTCTGCATTAATTTCTGTTTGTCTTATTGTGTTTCTCACAGCATTCTTTTTTAGGTTTCTTTTCCTCATTGCCTTTTGGGGTCATCAGCATTTATATTAATAGTATAAAGATAACTCATAAGAATTACTTGGTTTCATTGTACCTACTGAAAACAAAGAATGACAAACAATTGCGCAAGGCAAACTGCATGGCCTACTTTACAAGATAAATACTGAAGCAATTGTTTCTTAAAAGAAATGGTTAAATATTAGATTTGGTGAATAAAGTGTTGGCTGACTTAAGAACTTCCACTGTACATACTAATTATTTTTTCTGCCAAAATTTAGTAGTTATATTTTTGGCACAGCCTTATATGAAATATGAGCAAACTACTTCTGCTTTCATACTTTTATTCTTGAAGCTTTTAAAAGGCTAATTATTGGATCCTCAAACATTCATGATAATCTTGTAAAATTTAAAGTATTTCAAATTTTATACATGCAATAGCTTAGTTTATTTTATTTTTATCTTCATAAAATCTTTAAAAATAATATCTTTGTGTTTTTCAGCTGCCCAAGCTCTATTAGCTCAAGATGACAGAAGGTGAGGAATTCACTTTTGGTTTCTACCCGGCAAGACTATTAAATTTGCCCTTAGTAAAATTATGCAAAAAATGATTATGAAAACTGTTGCAAGCTGGGTCAGGAAAAAGAAAGGGGTGGGGGCATTTTTTACTAAAGCAATGATAGGTTTGCTAAAAAAATGTAGAATGGAGGGAGATTGAAATGGGTGGAAGGTACATGTAGGTAGCTCATATACACAATTTGGGGGGGTTTGCATCTCATTTTATTTGCAGAAGTGGTGATCAAGAAAGTATTTGTACCTTCTCCACAATACTTATAGCACATTCCTAACAATTTTCTTACATTATTCAGCAAGGGGGTACCCAAGATATATAACTTCCACACATTTTTCTTCCTAGCCTCTCACAAACATTATGCTGTAGATGCTCTTGGTTACATGTCAAAATTGTTGTTTTCCCCTTTTACTCAGAATCTCACCCCATAACTAGGTGTTGAAATCCATGCCTTATCCAGAGGTAGTAAGAGCTATGAGAAGTTTCTGAGAGGGATGTTGCTCACTACAAAATATAGTGTCTGAAAAGTTACTGTGTAGTGGAAAAAGGCTTGAGTAAAGTATTAATAAAAGTGAAGTTTTATTTACAATATTGCAGTTTCTCCTACAGTAAATGCCCCCCAAAGGCCTAAAGACAAGTCTGCACACATTGCTGCATATTATTGAACAGATTCTGGAGGGTGGCCAGAGTGATCTGTTTGGTATATTGAGTAATTGCTGTTTTTAGCTCTTCCACATTGTGCAGTTTGTTCTCATACACCCATCCCTTGAGTGTACCCCACAGATAAAAATTCAAGGGTGTGATGTCCGGAGATTATGTGATCAGCAAAGAAGTCTTAAAAACTGTAGTGCTGCGCAGGCTGTGTATGCAGTTGCCTCTTGTTGAAATCAGCTTTCTCCAAGCTCATGCTCATTGAGCTGGTCTATGAAGGGTTCCAGAATGGGAGTATGGTAATTATGCATTTAGGGTGTTGTCCAAGAAATTTAGGCCAATGATACACATATGAATTAAAGCACACCATACTCCAACCTTCTGATCATGTAGAGGAATTTGTTTATCTATCCAGAAAGATGAAACCATGCCTCATTGGTGAAGAATGTCCTCATCTTTCTCATGAAAAGAGTACTGAAACCAATTACAGTAATCAAAGTAGGACTGGTGAGCACTCTCTTTCACCTCTTGCACTATGGGATACTTTATATGGAAGGAACTTGAACTTGTGCAGAATGTCATGTGCTGTACTCTTTGGTAAATGGACCTGCTGAGACAACAGACTTCTTTGGACTCTGCAGAATCATTTCCTGGATCTCAACAACTTTGTCTTCTGAGATTAAGTGCTCACCAGTAATTAAGCCTTTTTCCACTGCACAGTAACTTTTCAGATACCTTGTATAATCAGGGGGGGGGGAAGGGGGAGCTAGGTTAGTTTTGATTCTTTGTATTCCACATCCCCATTACCTGCAAGAAAGGATTTCTTATTCATTTTTTGGAGGTTGTGTGAGATCTGGACAATTTTGTTCCTTCCCATTTCTGAATGCCTGCAAAGAATAAGGATAGAATGCATAATAACTATGATTGTTCACTATAATAGAAGGAGGGGGGGTCATATACTACTGCTGTTTCTTTGTTTTTTAATTTTGATTTTCCTTTATAGATGTCAATACACAAGTGAACTTTGTGGCTCAAGTATCATATATGAAATTAATGATGGTGATCTCAGAGTAATAAAGTGGCATGGCAATGAAGATATGTGCAAGGCTTTTATTAAAAATGAGTACCTTGTTAGTTTAAAGGTAAGTTCTTCTCAAAGAACTTTTTTTCCTTAGCAAATCGTTGAACAACTGGTTTTGGTTATGGCATGGTAGATATTTCAACTCTATTAGTGGTTTATACTTCCTGCTTTCAAACTTGTCTTAGTCATAGATGAGCATGAATAATTAAGAATTGCTGTTTGAACCTGTGTGAAATGTGTTTTTTTCAAGTACTAGTACATTTTGTTTTTAAAGAGTTCTTGTAGGGTGAAAAATTTATTAATTTGATATGGGTTTAACAACTGATGTGCATACTTTTTAAGGTCTTTTATTTCTCACTAGGGACCTACAGTTTAATGGAACAGCCAAACCTGGGGTATCTAGAGCATATGGCAGCCACTGTGAAGTTGACCCAAATCGGAAGTATATTCGGTGAATTATCACACTTAATGTGGCTTAAGTTGTAATTGGAAGCAGTTTTGATGAGTGAAATGCCCTTTTAAATTTTTTTATTCTGAATCTTTCCCTCTTTTAAATGGCTAAATAAATCTCTAATAATTAAATTTGATGCTTTTAATTTCTATTTTTCATCAGTTATAAAGAGGAAATATGATTGTCATTTTCATTTTTCCTGGGCCATGACTTAACCCCCGCCCCTCCCTTCACCTACATATGTCCCACGTAAGTTTCCATCCTCCAACAAATGGTACCATCTCTGATGCACCAACCTACTCCCTAGACAATTGCTCACCCTTAGTGCACTTGCAATCGTTTTGTTTTAATATAGCTTAAAAATAGCATCCTCCAACAGACACCCTGCATCCCATCCCCTCCATCAACATTCTCCAATTCAGCACCGATAGCATCTGAAACAACTAGCGAGAATGAAAAAAAAAAACCTAATCCAGGAATCTCACTTGACTCCCATTACACTTAAAAACCTTCCACAACTACACTACATTAACCCTCTACCTACGACCCTTGAAAAGTGTTACAAGTAACAAAACATTACTTTTACCTCCCTCAAAACCTCAGATTCTGTGGGGGTTTTTTTCAAAGTATTATTAAAGCAAATTATAAATAAAATGTAGCACTTTCTTATTTCTCTACACCACTTGGACCTACGCTGCATTACCCCATAAGGGGCATGGCGATTTGCCATCATGGCCGCCGTGCTGATGGGACTCAGCACCCCGTCCAGCCCCATCTTAGCCTCTTCTCCTTCCTTCAAAACACTTGTTTCCTCACTTTTCATACAACCTCTCCCACAACTTTCTCCAGTCAGCCTCTAATTACACAGGGTAGATGCTGATCTTCTTCTCAGCCAACCGTCCCGGATCGGGGCTGAGGGGGGAGGGGACAATGTTCCCTAACCCCTGAGCTCCGGTCTGGGTGGTTGGTTTCTAACAACCTGCTTCATCCCCACCCATACCTTCCTCACCTCTTCACATTCTATCAATTTTACGCTGTGTTCAAGGTGGAGCCGCCATGCTGATAGACTGCCAGACCACCAGGCGGGAGGGGTGGTCCCAAATGGCGGCGCCTGGCTCTGCCGGGCCTGTAAGCACCTCTTGCAGTGCGGGCTACAGCGAGAGGTGATGCACGATTGCATCCTGTGTAAAAAAGAGGGTCACCATGCCCATGAATGACAAAATTACCCCCCTCCCAAATCGCTCCCCAATACCCCTTGCTCATCAACGGAGCCACCCTCAGGCAGCTCCATGGAAAAAAATGGAGGTACCCCCTCCCCCTGTGCTTGCACAGTGGACCCTCCATATTTCTTTAACCGGAGAGGAGGCTTACTCCTCTGCTAAGACTATGGGTGTAGGGGACTCCCTCTAACCCCCTTCTCTGGAGGTGCTTTCGGGCACCCTGTTGGCAGCGGCAGTCCCTCCTTTTCTTTCCAAGGGGACTGCCAAGAAAGCCAGCAGGCAGCCCATAGCCGACCGCTTCCCATTGAAGCGGCTTGGTAGGGCAAACTCCCTTAGGGAGGAGAGGGAAACCAGGCCCCTTCAGTCGCTTCCCTCAAAAGACCTGCTGGCAAGAATATTGAACCTTGCCGGGGTCAAGGCCTGTGCCTCCCCACACCACCTGACTAGTGACAATAATGCCAACGGGACCTGCGATGTCTTGGTGGGGGATAGCCCCTCAATTTTAGAACATTGAAAACAATCAGTGGTAAAACTTGTACCAAAAACAATCATTTATATAATATATTATAATAGTTTCCAGAATAAGAAAGTAAACAATGTGAATTATTATATTTTCTTAAAAAGCTCTCATTTTGAGATGAAATCCATCATCATTTCTTTCAAAATTAAATAAAGTCTTACATTTGAATTTTTTTTCTCATCTGTATTTGGCCAGAGCACCCCTGTTGTGTGTGATAGAAAAGTTACATCAAATAAACTTAAAGTTCTACTTTTCTAGCATGGTCATTAAAACGTTTTCCATTGTGTGCAGGTATGTCAAGAAGTAAGTGAAAAGAATTTAGATCTCTTTTCTCCAGCGTGCTGGCCACAACAAGTCTTACTGCCAAGCTGCTCAATGTCAGCAGGATGATTCGACAGAGTTACGCAGAGGCTCAAGATTGGAGACCTCAAAATTTGACCTTGTTCAGGCAGACCTCAAGTTGTCAACCATTTGGCTGTGAGAAAGGCCTTTGAAAGTGCTCCAAAGCTCAAAATGATTATTCTCATGAAGAATAAGAACATCTCATGGCCACAGTGTTCTGAGCCATCAAGGAGGATGGCAGTGAAAGCTATAAGTGCGTGAAAAGGCCTCTGCTCACTGACTGTATGTGAGAACCATGTTGGGAGTGCTGTTATCGAATTCTCATTTTTCTGATGAAAAACATTCACAGTTGATATGGTCATCAACAAGAAGAATGACTGCTTGGTAATCTTCTGCCAAGATGTCTCTGAGGTCCACTACATCTCCACAACCAAACACCCGGCCTCTGTGATGATGCTCAGCATTGTGGCTTTGAATAGTGCGATGATGCTGCCAGTGTGTTCGAGGCTGGTTACAAGGACATCCTAGCCACAAAAGTGGTATCCTTGGTGAGAAAGATCACACAGAAGGTGGGGTACATCTTTCATAGGACAGTGTCATGGCTCCCACGGCCAAGACCGTGCAAGAGTTGTTAGGTTCAAACATGAATTTCTGGTTGAAGGACTTTTTGTTGCTGTAGTTGCCTGGCCTCAATCTCATCAATTAGAGAGTGGGTCCATGTCAAGGGCAATGCCAGCTACAGCAACATCGATGGGCTAAAATCCTCCGGCAACCCTGTGTAGGCAAGCATTAGGAAGGATTTCATTTGAAACATGTGCATGGCCTTCAGATCTTGCCTGGAGCCCATGGTTGCTGCCTAGGGCAGCTACATTAATTAATATTAAATTTTAACACATATTTATATGCTAAAACAATAAAAACATGTCTAACTGCATCAAAACACTATCCTTACATCCTTTGTTGAGAGCATCGTAATCATTGTAACAGGACTTTTGGAATACCCTATAGGTAGTGAATTATTGATGTTTTGGCTCATAATTGTTGACTATAAGCTTGCTGTCTTGCAATCATTTGGTAGTAGAGTAATAATGTCTTCCCTCATTTTTTGACAGCCTTTTAATTTATTTGTTTTATTCTTTCAAATATAAATGCATTGTCAGTAGTAAATAGTTTATTTTATATTCCATTCTTTCCTCCATACGCTGATTTATATATCAACTTTTTATTAGACTTAATCTTTTAATTGATTTTTTGTCCTTAATTCTGATTGTTCAGATTTATATATGAATTAGCAATCATTTCTTCATCTTAATTTGAGATATTTTGTTTGAAGAAATGTGGGCTATGAGTCTAGATAAGAAAATATTAAACACGATCTTGCATATTGTATGATAAAATGCTCATGTTGTATTGTGGAGTATTATCATTAGTCTTAAGAAATGATTCAAAATTTATAAACTATTATAGGCCAAATAGGAATAATTTCTTTATTTTTTACTAATACAATTAGATTCTGTATGAAATATTGTCTTCATCTATGTAGCTAAATGTCTCATGATTATAATTGTAAAATAATTTAAGATAGACATTACTACAGCACTTTTCCTGCATTGTCTGATTGTTTTCATACTTAGCTGTTGTTTGTTTGTGCCCTTTGTCAAGATTAAAAGGGGCTTTGACATTAGTTTATAAAATTGGTGTTAGCTTTTTTTTCACTTGTTTAGTTTTGTGCATCCCTCCATTGTTCTTGCCATTTTATGTTTTTATATCCTGTGCTCCTTTCTTCTTACAACTTACAATCTAGGGTCAGTTTCCTTTGTTTCTAAGAAAGCCCCAGCTTGTTTTTTGTTACAAGATATTTCCTGTTAGATTTAGTTAAGAATAACTTGCTACCCATTGTTGTTAGTTTGAAACATTGCTAGTTTTTGTAGTTTTCCAGCATTCTTTTTTTCTCTTGATATTTTTTGTAATATTAGCAGTTTGTAATATGAAGTCAGTGTTTGAATGTGCTATTTATCGTAATTTCATTTATTGTGTGTGTGCATTTATCATGTGCAATACTGTATTGAATGATTAGGCATTTGTTATTAATTTTGTAACTTTTTCCTTCTAAGGAGCATGTTCTGCATGTACTATTAATTGATCGTCCTCTTCCCTCCATGATTGAAGATGACCATTCTATCTTACCTCAGATTATGTCCGTCTCTGTCACTTCAAATAAACAGTAAGTTCTATTAATGGTACTTTATCTTTTTTGGATTGGTATTCAACCAGGCACTAAGTAATTGAATGGTAACTTTTATCTTTACACGTTTGAGACTTTCAAGTTTTAGAAATTTTAGTTACCCTTTACATATAAAGTAATAATGGTGGATTTTAATTATTCCCCTCTATTGGCATTAAACTTCCCCTAAAATTCCTCTGTTAATTGTGGACTTTGTTATATATTGGTGCCATGAGTGGTGAATAAAAAAGGTACTTTGATAAGTAACCATGGTTGGAATTCAGGGTTTCTTTTGCTACTTGTATTTTATCCAGTGAATTATTTTTTAAAATTGATTAACTGAATATGTGTTACAAAAGCATTACACAATTTCAATGTCAATTCAGTTTAACTTGTCATCTTTATGGGAGAAGCAAAGGAAGTGTAGATTCGTTTTGTACTGATGGAGAGAAGCTCACAAAAGACTTGTAAGTCCAAGGTCCAGCCTGAAGATTACCCAAGGACACATTCACAGAATCCCTGAATAGGGGCTTGATAAATAAAAGCTGGAGTGCTTACCTTCATGTGTTTCTGGTTTCTCTGGGTACTTACCTACTACCGCTATCTTGGATTAAAATGAAATGAATAGAAAGGAAAGTAGTGCAAAAAAGGAGGAGGATTGGTATAGCTAGTCTTCTAAACTAAATTCTAGAGTTGTGATGGTGGCTATGAAGAAACAACTTTGTAGCATGTCTTGGCACTATTTGCATTCTGGTTATTTTGCTGGTACCAAAATACTTTTTTGTTTGAGCAGCCATTCTTCAAGATAGTGCACTGCCAATTCCCCTTTCAATCTTTATTTCAAAAACTTTCTGTATAGATGGCCTTATTGGTTTTTCCTTTTTTAATGAAATAACAATGGTGGCTGATAAATCAGAAAAATATTTATTCAGCTGTGGGCTAAAAAGTGTAGCTCTTCTGACTCTTATTCAATGCTGAGTAAAGAAATTAGCCCATCACTACTTGAATAAATAAATTTAAAGTCTGTCTTTTGTGCAGAGCTGAAGAATTTATTCAACGTTTTCACTGTCATTTCCCTGTGCTGGAATGGATCAAAGATGAGGTGCAGAGAATTAAAAGTGATGTGATTCCTTCAAGTGATGTAGATCATATTCAATGCCACTTACATGGCCTTATTCTGCAAGCTTGGGATGCTCTCATCAAAAGGCACCTTCCAGAACTTCAGACAAATACACATTTTCAGGATCTTCTGTACAGAGCTTTAGATTTGTAAGTTTTTAAGCTTTTTTTTGTTGTCTTTTTTCAGAAATTCGAGTTACCATGTTATTTCAAGACTATAGTGAAGTGTCAAAAGTCACGAGGTAATGGTGTGTGCCACTGTGCCATTACATCATGGAAACCCAGACCTATATCAGTTGCCTTCGATATCTCTTGGATCAGTGAATACATCCTCATATCACTTTTCCTTCTCAATTCACTGTCTATCCTTGATTTTACGCCGTGTCTAAGGTGGAGCCGTCATGCCGATGGACTGCCAGGCCACCAGGCGGGGGGGGATGGTCCCAAATGGCGGCGCCTGGCAGAGCCAGACCTGTAAGCACCTCTTGCAGTGCGGGCTACTGTGAGAGGTGATGCGCGATTGCATCCCGTGCAAAAAAGAGGGTCACCATGCCCATGTATGTAAATCAAAAACCCAAATCTCTCCAGAATTCCCCTTCCTCATCAACGAAGGCGCCCTCGGGCAGCTCCACCGAAAAAATGGAGGTCCTCCCTCTTGTGCTTGCGCAGAGGACCCTCCATACTTCTTTAACCAGAGAGGAGGCTTACTCCTCTCCTACGCCTACGGGTGTAGGGGACTCCCCCTCAACCCCTTCTCTGAAGGTGCTTTCGGGCACCTCCATTTTTCTAGCGGCAGTCCCTCCTTTTCTTTCTAAGGGGACTGCCAAGAAAGCCAGCAGGCAGCCCATTTCCGACCGCCCTCGTGTAAGCGGCTCGGTATGGCAAACCCCCTTAGGGGGGAGATGGAAGCCAGGACCCTTTGGTGCCTTCCCTCAAAAGACCTGCTGGCAAGAATTTTAAACCTTGCCAGGGTCAAGGCCTGTGCCTCCCCACACAAGACTGGCAACACTGCCAAGGGGACCTGCGATGTCCTGGGAGGGGACGGCCAACTGGAGGCCCCTTGTGTGATAGACATGGTCCTTGAGGAAACCCAGTCTCAGAGGGTAGGGCCTTCCATGGGGGGGAATCTTGGCTCGGCGCCAAACACTGAAACTAAATCCGCGCCTATGCAAGGTCATCCTCAAACAGTTAGGGTTTCTGAGACAGTACAAGGAGGGGAGGGATCTCCTCCGACCGGTGGCCCTTCGACCACCAGGACCTTCTCCATTTCGGAGAAGGACCTGGCTGAGGCCGGTCCATCTGGCCTAGGGGCTTCTGCCGGCGGAGGTGAGAAGCGGGTTCATTCCCTGCCTTCCTCTCCAAAAAAGAAAAAGACTTTTAAGACCAAAAAGATAAAGAAGACTCGGGGCTCCTCTCCATCCGCGGGGGCTGCGGGGATGGATGGGTCTGCTGCCACTGTGGCAAGCAACCCAGCCAAGATCGGCACATCCGGCCCCTCTGCCCCCCCGGGTGCGGAGCCCCTGACTAAGACCAAACGCGCACAGGGCGGAGCCTCGATGACATCGGGGCCCCTGATTTAGAGGTTACTTGACGTTTTCGAGCCTGCTGGCTTCAAACGCTTCCTCGTCATTCGCTCCACAGATGACAGCATGTTGGCCAAGGGCAACATGATCCATCAGAGGAGAGGATTAGCTAGTGTAATTGGTAGAGAGCCGAAGGTGACCCGTTTCTCGGACAGGAGCCTTCTGGCGAATGCGGCGAATCCCGCCGAGGCGGCCAAGATAAGTGCTCTTCTGACACTTGATGGCACCCCGGTGAGTGTGACGCCGCACTCTACCATGAACTTTGTGAAAGGAGTAGTTTATGCGAGGGAACTCTTTGACTACTCCATAGAGGACATCACCTTAGAGCTGGCCGACCATGGGGTGGTCACGGTCGAATGTGTGATGAGAAAACAGGGAGGAGCCTCGAGCCTCCCGCTACACTCTTCGTCACGTTCGACTGTGACAAGCTCCCTGAGTCGGTGCGTGCCGGTTGGTACCGCTACCGCGTGAAGGCATTCGTGCCACTTCCGCGGCGGTGCTATTACTGTCACTGCCATACGAATCGTTCTTGTAGACGTGCAAATTCGGGGTCACCCGAAGTCTGTGTAAATTGCTCCAAGGCCACACACGATAAGTCTAAATCATGTGTGGCCAAGTGTGTCAATTGCGGAGAGCCGCACCCCGCTTCTTCGAAGCAATGTGGTGCTTATCTCCTTGAGAAAGAAATCCTGGTCATTCAGGCCCAGGATCGACTCTCATTCCGCGAGGCTAAGGACTTGGTCCTGGCGTGCCCGGCTCTGCCTGGGACGTCCTATGCCTTAATAGTTAGAAAGGCACCCTCTGCTCCTGGCCCATCCAGGCCAACGAGCACGGTTGTTTCCGCGCCCATTCGGAGCCCTTCTGCAGGCTCTACTCAACCTAGGCGCACCCCTGGTAAAGCTGGCGGCAAAAAGGGTTCGCACCCAGCCCCGGCTAAAACCAGGGCTCCCCCCTCTTCCCCCAGCGTGACAGTTTCCCGTAAGGCGAAACGGCCACGCGTCTCCACCGAGTCGTTAGACTCACAGGAGGCAAAACCCCTGAAGTTGGTTGCTAGGCCATCTTCCGGGGTTCGTAAAGCTGTCCCCCATAAGGAGGACAGCAACAAAGGAGCTTCGGCTCCTTCGCCCACGCCTAGAGGTGGAGCGAGTTGCTCGGAGACGGTGGTTCCTCGAAAAGAGAGCCCCCCGCCTCCAAAGCCGTAACGATCGCGCCTAAGGTTTCGAGGCGGAGGGAGGAAAAGACTCGCATGGCGAGCCCAACCTCCCCCAATAAGTCCTCGAAGCCAACAGCGCCCGGGGTTCTGCCTCCGGGAAGCGTACGGCCATTCCCGTGAGGGTCTTCTGTTCGAGGAGGGCCCCCGCGTCTCCTCCGAGCCTGGCCTGGAGGGCATATTCCTTCAATGGAATTGCCGTGGACTCCAGGCTAACTGGGAGGAGCTGCGGAAGCTCGTCTCGTCCCGTTCCCCGGTAGCTATCTTTTTGCAGGAGACGATGCTAGGCGCGTGCCCCTGCCCTTCCTCCCGGGGTATAAGGGTCTTGCGACCCCACCACCACGGTATGGCCGGGCTGGGGGATGCGCGGTTTACACCCGGCATGATGTCTCCGTTCTTCCTTCTCTTTAGATACCTCCTTTCAGGCAGTGGCTGTGCAGCTGCACCTGGATAGGAGGTATACTATCATTTCTGCGTACATTCCACTGTCAGCTGACTTTGACGCGGGGGACTTCCGCCGCTTCGTGGCATGGTTGCTGAGGCCCTTTCTCTTGCTTGGAGATCGGAACGGCAGGCATCCTCTCTGGGGAGATTACTCAATAAATCCCAGGGGACAAGTCCTTGCCGATCTGATCGAAGAGCTTGAGATAGGTGTTCTAAACGTGGATGAGTTTACGCATCACTGTCCGAGAACCGCTTCATTTTCTTGCCATGATCTATCTTTGTGCTCTTCGGATGCACAGCCTGATTTTGATTGGGGGGTGGTCGATGACCTCCATGGTAGTGATCACTTTCCCATTTAAATATCATTTTCAGGGCAACTGCCGTCTGAGACCCCATCTCGGTGGTGCTTGGCGCGGGCGCGGTGGCCTGCATTTCAGGAAATGACTGAATTCTCTATCCCAGTCGAGGAGTTTAGGTCGGTAGATGAGGCCGTTGAGTTCTTCTCCGGCAACCTCATCGCCGTGGTCCTGACTACTATTCCTAGGACGTCTGGCCGTTTTGCACGCCGACCACTCCCATAGTGGTCGGCCGAGTGTGAGACGGCAATCAAACAGAAGCGTTATGCCTACATGCACTATAAGCGCCGCCGCTCTGCGCCGCGTGCAGTGCATCACTCGCCTGTACGCGCGAGCCCGGCGCCTCCCCCAGTCGCCAACAGCTCTCACTGCATCCGCAGCTGATCTCGATGGTGCCTATGCCGCCGAGAGACGCCAGTCATACCCTAAGCCCTTTGGGTTTAGGGCCAGGAAACTCCTTCGAGAGGTAGATATAGCTCTCGGGCCGGTGGCGCCCCTGGTTCTGCCCAGGACGCCACCCTGGAGGGTACCACATTTGGCTATTTGTCGCCACGCCTCTGCTCCCAAAGCTTGTACTGCGCCGGGAGTATTGCGTTCGATCTTTTTGGAGCACACATCGTGTCACGCTGGTACCGTGCCAGTGTATACGGATGGCTCCAAGTCCCAAGAGGGGGTCGACTTCCACGCCGTATCCCCTCTGTTTGAAGTCAGCGGGGCTCTACCAGGCGCTGCGTCTGTCTTCACGGCCGAGCTGGTGGCAATACACCACTCGGTACGGGAGATTACGCGACGTGCCCGGTTCGGAGACCGGATTGTGATTTATAGCGACTCACAAAGCGCCCTGAGTGCTCTCGGGGCATTGGAATCTCCGCATCCCCTGGTTCGCGAAATCCGTGACGCCACGGTTTTGGCGAGCCGGGCAGATGTCGAGATTATCTTCTGCTGGGTTCCTGGACATGTAGGAATTGCGGGGAATGAGCGCGCCGATGAGGGCGCCAAAGAGTCCGCGAGGACTCTGCGACCGGACCAGCGTTTCGCTCTTCCTCACACCGACTACATGGCAGGAATACGGGCAGCTCTTCGGACTGCTTGGCAAAGAAGATGGGAGACGGTCGAGGGGAACTTAAAGTTGCGTGCCATTGCGCCGCGACTGTTCCCATGGACCTATCCCCCAATGCCGCGGCGGCTTCAGGTT
The DNA here is from genome assembly GCA_963969495.1 of Ceratothoa steindachneri. Lineage (NCBI taxonomy): Eukaryota > Metazoa > Arthropoda > Malacostraca > Isopoda > Cymothoidae > Ceratothoa > Ceratothoa steindachneri. Next base: position 164,082,192 of record OZ018325.1, on the reverse strand, counting down.
GCTTTCTGTCGTCTTCGAATCGGACACACTCGTGTGACGCATCGTTACTTGGTGGAGCGCTCGCATGTGCCCTATTGCAACGACTGCGTCGTCCCCCAGACTGTTCGGCATATTCTTGTCGAATGTCCCAGTCTGGGTGATCTTCGCGCACGATACCTGTCTCGGTACCGGGATGGGCGGGGTCGCTACCGCCTGTCCCTTGTACTCGGGACGAGTGCGTGCACCATGACTGGTGGACTTATTGACTTTTTGGGGGAGGCCGGCCTTCTCCCCTTTATTTAAGGTTCCTTTTTTTGTTATTGTTTTGTTTTAGATTGCACTCTCCTGCACCGGGGTGAGGGGGACCTCCCCCCGCTGCCGGAGATTGCTTCGATTGTTAAGTTTTTCAAATTTATATTGATTGTTAAGTTTTCATATTTTAACTTTAAAGTAGCCTAATTCTAGGCTGTCGTGTTTTTCGGCGACTTATGCCCAAGTGGGTAGTTGCCAGATGGGCTCTAATAAAAAAATAATAATAATATAAGCGCCGCCTGAACGATTTCACTGAAGCTGAATTTCGTCGGGCTAGGAGGGCTAGGTTCCGGTATATTTCGAAGCACGCCCTCCGCTCTTCTTGGCGGGCATACGTGTCTTCACTTAACTCGAAGACCCCTCTAGCAGAGGTGTGGAAGCGAGTCAAAAGGATTCGGGGCAAGTTCTCGCAGGCCTCCCCTCCCGTTCTCCAGGAGAATGGGACCGCAATCTCGAATCCCGCGTCCGTGGCGGAATCCTTCGCGACCGCTTTCTCCGCATTCCCTTTGCCGGGATGCTGCTCCGCTAGCATTTAATGTACGTCGTGATGTCGTGGAAGGCCGCCGGCTGGACTTTACCTCCAGAGGCGGAGAACCCTTCAACGACAGGTTTACTGTGAGTGAGTTGCGCTCCGCTCTTGCTTCGTGCGCGGACACCGCCCATGATCCGGGCGATGTCCCGTATGCCATGCTTCGACACCTGGGTAACCGAGGCATGGCCCTTCTGTTCGATTTGTTCAAGAGAATCTGGTTGGAGGGTCTTCTCCCAGATTCGTGGCGAATCGCTACTGTGCTCGCCTTTTGCAAGCCGGGGACAGATCCCTCTACTCCGACTGGTTTCCGCCCAATCTCTCTAACCTCTTGCGTGTGCAAGTTGATAGGGAAATTGGAAAATTTAGATTAGCCTTTTTCCTGGACAGCGGAAGCCCTCTGTCTTCTGCACAATGTGGTTTCTACAAGTTCCACTCCACGTCGGATACTTTGCTCCGACTGGAAAATGCCGTCTGCGAGGCTTTCCTTCGTAGACAGCACTACGCCACGGTGTTTTTCGATCTGGAGAAGGCCTATGATAACGCCTGGCGATACGGTATCATGGAGCCTCTCCACACGATGGGGGCGAGAGGACGCGTCCCAATGTTTATATCTGAATTTTTGCGAGATCGTCGATTCCGCGTACGGGTGGGGGGAGCTCTCTCCGGCCCAAAGGAGCAGGAAGAAGGTGTCCCGCAGGGAATTGTCCTTAGTCTCACACTCTTTTTCCTGAGCATCAATGGCATCACCTCGGGTACCACATTTGGCTTTTTGTCGCCACGCCTCTGCTCCCAAAGCTTGTGCAGCGACGGGAGTATTGCGTTCGACCTTTTTGGAGCACACCTCGTGTCACGCTGGAACCGTGCCAGTGTATACGGATGGCTCAAAGTCTCAAGAGGGGGTCTGCTTCCACGCCGTTTCCCTTCTGTTTGAAGTCAGCTTGGCTCTGCCAGCGCTGCGTCTGTCTTCACGGCCGAGCTGGTGGCAATACACCACTTGGTACGGGAGATTACGCGATGTGCCCGGTTCGGAGACCGAATTGTGATACAGGAGCTGCCAAGTGTAGGCCATGAATGGTCTTTTGCAGTCTCCTTCTTTTCTAATGTTCTTATGTTTTATCTCCAAATCCTCTGGTTCACGATATCCCTGACGCCACGATTTTGGCCAGCCGGGCGGATGTCGAGATTATCTTCTGCTGGGTTCCTGCACATGTAGGAATTTCGGGGAATGAGCGCGCCAAAGAGTTCGCGAGGACTCTGCGACCGGCCCAGCGTTTCGCTCTTCCTCACACCGACTACATGGCCGGATTACGCGCAGCTTTTCGGACTGCTTGGCAAAGAAGATGGGAGACGGTCGAAGGGAACTTAAAGTTTCGTGCCATTGAGCCGCAACTGTTCCCATGGAGCTATCCCCAATGCCGCGGCGGCTTCAGGTCGCTTTCTATCGTCTCCGAATCGGACACATGTGTGACGCATCGCTATTTGATGGAGCGCTCGCCTGCGCCCTATTGAGACGACTGCGTCGTCCTCGAGACTGTTCGGTACATTCTTGTTGAATGTCCCAGTCTGGGTGATCTTTGAGCACGTTACTTGTCCTGGTACCGGGATGGGCGCGGTCGCTACCGCCTGTCCCTTGTATTCGGAACGAGTGCCTGCACATTGACTTGTTGACTTTTGAGGGGAGGCCGGCCTTCTTCCTTTTATTTAACTAGGTTTTTTTGTTGTTTTTGTTATTTTTCTCTTTCTAGGTCACACGCTCCTACGCCGGGTGGTGGGCGACCTCCCTCCGACGCCGGAGCATGCTTCCTGATTGTTATCTCTTTATTATTGTTGTTTCTGTTCAAATATTTATTTTAAAGTAGTCTAAAACTACGCTGTTTGTTTCGGCGACTTATGCCCAAGTGGGCAGTCGCCAGATAGCCCCTTTAAAAAAAAAAAAATGGAGTATAACTATTCATTTTATGCAACAGTGAAAATGAATGGAATGGCTATAACTACAATTTTTGCATTTACTATGGAAAGGACAGAAGTTTTTTACCTGAATACCCTGATGCCCATGAACTAAGTTCCAGTTAGTGTATAGTTGTACATTTCTCAAAATGTATACTTGAACAAGGATGGCACATCTTTGTTGACAATTGGTATGCAAGCACACATTTAGCTAACTTATAGACTCAAAAGAGTCTATGCTGAGTGGTACCATTCATCCCAACAGAGGACCTCCCAAAGAATTGGCTTCTGAAAATCTACAACGCTCTGAGTCTACATTCATCAGAAGAGAAAATTCTTTGACTGTGAGATGGGAGGATAAAAGAACAGTAAATGTCATAACACCTTACTATTCCAATGAGCCGATTGAAAAGGATAAGACTTACTTTGGTGGAACAAGAAAGGTTTTCAAGGAGCCTTTTCAGATTGAAAAATAGAATGAATTCATGGGCAACGTTAATATGGCTGACCAATGATTGGAACCTTATAACCCCAGCCGAAATAGCCATGCCTGATTCAAGAAGATAGGTCTCCATCTTAATATGAGAATGCTTCTCAATAGCTTTCTACTTTATAAAAACTCACTAAACAAAGCTATGAAAATGTGGAACTTCATTGAGAAGTTAGTTGAAGAACTTTTAATTACTTATAATGCGAATGGCAAAGACATTTTTGAAAAGTTTGTTGCTAATAACCCAAGAGCAGGATGAAAAAAAAAGTGAGAAGAGGTTTTCCATGCATTAGCAACGATCTCTCCAAAACCAGGCAGCTCTGTATATTGTCGCATTTGCTACCCAAAATGTAAGGATACGAGAACCCATTGTATTGGATATCGAGACAAGCTTGGACTTTGTTCAATTGAACATTTCAAAAGCTTCTATAGTGGTAACAGTGGTAAATAAACGTGAGTTAAATAAATATATTTTTCTTTTTCTTTAGTAATCATTAATAGGTTAACCATTTTTGTCAATAATAATTAATTTGAAAGAATGCAAAAAATGTTGCAATGCACATTTGCAACTTTTTCTCCACCTTTTGCCACTGGCAGATGCCAATACCCATTTCCAGGCGATGGCTTAGCTGAGTGGAAATGCTGCTTGCAATTTTAGTGAAGTTAAGACATCAGGTTTGGTTAGTTACCAGAGTCCTGTTGCGAGTCGCCTTGATGGCAGTTGCCATACATTGTAAATACCCTTGGCCTGGGTTCCTCATTAATTAGTAGGTCCCCGCTGAGAAATAAATTTCAATCTGAGTGCAGATCCGTGGTAAACCCCAAACTGGTTCAATATTAAATACCTTAGTGTGCATTTTTACCATGAGTGTGTTCCAACATCAAGACAGGTTCAATCCCAATGAGTACCAACACACAACTATTGCCACGGCAAGCTAGTAGATAGCCTGATAATTACATCCTTTGTGTGTAAATAGATCCACACACACAGTCAATCACAACATTGCTATCTTGCCTTTCGTCCTCACAACACAATATACGCACTCCTCTGTTTTGGAACCCTGCTGATGGAGTATTATTCTCCCTTATGGGAGGTACTATACAGGGTTACCCCCCAAAAATGGGCCTGCACACACTTTTTGTGATATATCCTTCATTCATTCACTAATCACCCTTACTTTGCAGGACATGTCAGAAGCAACGCCAGTGAAGACAACTAGATCTCAATGGGAACTCCAGCAAAGAATATACTGCGTCAAACATTACTACAAGACAGGCTCATTCAAGAAAATGCAAGAGACTTTCCTGCATCAGTTCAAGAGCAGAATTCAAGACTGGGTGGACCAGTTCGAGAACTATGGGACAGTGGAGAACCTCAAGCAGCCAGTGACAACCGTCCAAGCCATTCAAGACAGCCCAGGAAGCGTACAGCTGAGCTGGTCGAGAGCGTGAGAGAGTTCAAAACGTTCTGTGCGCAAGTGAAGTCAGTCCCTCGGTATAGCCCGTGAGACTTGCAAGAGTGTGCTAGTAATGGATGTAAAGGCCTACCCATACAGAATACAGACGAAGCAGACCCTTACAACCTCAGACAAGGAGCAGAGAAAGGCTATGGCAGTCTAGATACTAGAGAAGATTCAGGAGACCCCAACTTTCCTTAACCTCCTTTGGACCTCAGATGAAGCTCACTTCCATCTTGAAGGAAAGGTAAACTCGAAGACAAATGTCTTCCGGAGGACCTCCAGACAAAATGAGGTAGCCACTAAGCCCCTACACTCCCCTAAGTGCACAGTATGGACTGCAATCTCAGCCAGAGGCGTCATCGGACCATTCTTCTTCGATGAATCTGGCGCGACAGTGACAGTCACCAAGGAGTGGTATGTTGAGGTCCTCAAAACCTTGAAGAGGGAGCTGCAGACCCTGTTTCCGTCGATTATGGGGAAGTTGTGGTTCCAGCAAGATGGAGCAAGCTCTCAAACTTCAAACCTCTCCCGAGATTGACTGAAAGAGAACTTTGGTGGCCGTGTGATCAGTCTCAAGACTGATTTTGAGTGGGTACCTCACACCCCAGACCTTAGCCCCCCAGATTTCTTTCTCTAGGGCAACCTTAAAGACAGATTGTACGTAGGGAGATCGAGGACAATCACGGAACTCAATGAAGCCTTCAGGCAGGAGATCAGAGCCATTAGTCGGTCGGTTTGTAAGAACGTCATGGACAACTTTGTGCTGCGCCTCAAGAAATGCCCAGAGCTAAATGGAGGTCATCTCGAACACGTGCTCTAGAATAAAGAAGAAAAGTCCAAAGACTTTCATGTTTTGATATGTTTTTAAACACAAACTAGTTAGCACCAAAGTTTCATTCAATCCTTGCCTAAAATTAAGAAATGATGCCTATCGAAATTTGGGGCCCGTTTTGGGGGATGACCCTGTATATCCACATACTTAAGATGCAGAACCACGTAGGGTTCGTGATGTCTAGTTGGTATCCAAATACGCTACTACCTGACACCTCCCCACCTGTAAATAAGGACTGGCCTCTAATGCTTTTATTAAAGATGGTTTATAGCTTATAAATTGACACTTTGTCTTTGTGTACTATTTGTCTCTAACTACTGAATTGTGCCCTATCAGTCAAAATATATTTTGACTTGGTAATTTTTGCAATCTCACATTTCTTTATTCACCCCCTCCCCCCTTGAATGCTGTTTCCAATGGAGATCACAGAGCAATGACCCACCCAATGGAAACTGCCACCTTTGTTGCTCAAATTGGATCTTGTATCAAACTGTAAAATATTTACAAAATAAAATTAAATGCAACATTTTTTTATCAAATTAAAGTAACTAATGATAAATTTGCACAGTTATGTTGTAGGTATGTGCCATTCCAAGCTTTGGACTCAAGTATTGAGCCGATGTCACACAGTTGACCTTATGGTGAAAACACGGCTCAGTTTTTTGAGGTCAACAGACATCTCTCCCTCACAATTTGGGATGCCAAGCGATTACTGTACTCCTCTACCAGCTGCTGTGAGTGTAGTATTTAGTATTTTATGGTATTTAATATATTAGCAACATTCAAACTGATAAATTGGTCATTCAAATAATCATAATTGTCCTTCATTCCCTATGAACTTTTGAGTTGATTGTTTGTTGGGGACTTTAGATCCCTGTATGTGAGCTCTTTTGGTACAACTTTGTTCCTAGATGTCTAAAGAAGACATCTCAAGGCATCCAGCATTTAGGGGGTGGGGTGTTCTCACTGACTCTGAATCTTTTATTTCTGTCCCTGTCATTCATGTTCTATTTTTCTCCCTCTTATGGTACACCAGCCTTCATTGCAGAATGGGGGCAGGTGCAGGAGATTTGTGCTCCTTACCGTTCCCAGTGCTCCAAGTACTCATTGTTTACCTTTTGCATATTTTGAATTTATTCAAGGATGTGTCCGAGGTGTAGAATGTGCCAACCCAATCCCATCAAGCTCTTTGGGATCATTAATTGTGTGGGTTGGGCACATCTGGCTGAGTCATGATCTCTTCTATGCCGCAAATAGTTTCCTAACATTACTTCTCCACATTTTCATTTCCACAACCACTTTATTTACAAACCTTGTTAGTGTGGGTTGGAGCAACTGGCATATACTGTAGCTAACCTATGTTGTGTTCCCTGCTGAGATCGGCACAAGATGGTGTGAATTGGTGGTAAAAAGGTAGCAAAATAATAACCGGTTGTATTGGCAAATTCCCCGGATTTTTCAGTTGGTTGAGATGGCTTCCATCAGCGGGCGATCGAGTCCCATTGAGATGCTGCATTGCGTTCGCGATTCCATAGAGTTCATTGAAGCACAGACAAAAGAGGCAAAGGCACTGCTCTCTCAATTCAAGGATGCTGGTAAGCGATGAATGTTCTTTGCTGTTGTTGGAATGTTGGTTTGTGTGTGTTTAAGAGGATGTTTGGATTGATTTGACGAGTATACACTAATCAGTGCAGGTCTGGGGCACATCATATGATGTATTTCTCATAAAGTACCTCATCACTTAATTGTTCTTCATAGTCCTAATTCGACTTGCTGGAATTATTATTTAGGGACTATACAGGTTCTTTTTTTGGTGTGCGCTTCTTAAGTAGAGGAGTCCACAATGGAGTCTTGAACGTTTATGGGTGGCTTACACATGCATGCTTTTAGTGTGCATGAAACCCCAGAAGAGCAAAGTCTCTGGGTTCTGTTATGCAAATCAGTCTTTATAGCTGGTTGCAGAGGTGAATGGCTAATTGACTCACTCTCAAGGAGTGTGTTATTTACTGTTGTCTGAATCTTTGGTGAGTGTATGGGTTTAAATCAGAGTATGAAAGCTATAAAAGAGGTTGTTAGTGGTGTGAGAGGTCTGATAAATGTGAAGGCAGTTGAAAATGATAGTTGCTTGGATGCTACAAAGTGTTGCTAAATGTGTTGTAAGACATGAAAGTATCTTTTACACAATATACGAGGGGCGGTAAATAAGTTTTGCGAATCGGTAGGGCAAAACAGAGAAAGGGGGATGGCTGTTTGTGGGGGTGTTAGGACAACTTATGACAAGTCAGGACCTGCAGCCTCACGCTCCTGCCTCGTCTATTTAAGAAGTAGTAGCTGATCGCAGATCGTCAGTCACAATTTTTTCGACAGTGGAGAAGGTTGAGCACCGTGCAGTGATCAAATTTTTGAGCGAGGAAGGCAAGAGTGCAAAAGAGATCCATGAAGGCATGGTTGCAGTGTACACCCACACCGCCCCTTCCTATGCAACCATTGCTCGCTGGAATAGGGAGTTCCGCCATGGTCGTGAGTCCCTTGAAGATGACCCCCCGTCCAGTACGCCCGTCAGACGTGACCAACGAGGACAATGTGGCCCGTGTGGAGAGGATGATCCTCGAAAATCGACGGGTGAAGGTCGAAGAATTCGAGCGAGAACTTGGAATATCACATGGAAGTATTATCAACATCATCCACGACAATTTGGCCATGACCAAGGTCTCTGCCCGTTGGGTCCCTAGAAACCTCACGCCCCATGATCGACTTCAACGTTATGAAAGTCCACAAGGCCATAGTTGCACGAGCTGCCCTGTGCGAGTGCGGATTCGAGGAGCTCAACCATCCCCCCTACAGTCCAGATCTGGCCCCCAGCGACTACTTTTTATTCCGCCAACTCAAGGCTGCACTGCGTGGACGCCGGTTTGGGGACGATGAAGATGTCCAGCTCGCCGTCCAGGAGTGGATTGAACAGCAGTCGGGAGATTTCTGGTTGTCGGGAATTCGAAGCCTCAGGGACAATTGGCGCAAGTGCATTGAAGTCGAGGGTAGTTATATTGAAAAATAATAAAACACTTTTCCTCATATCTCGTTTCCTTATATCCGAATTGCAAAACTTATTGACCGCTCCTCGTAGCCTTGCTACTTAAAACTTTGTACAAGTTCAAGGGTAACACCTCAAACTCTATCACACCCCACCTCATAAACACAGACTACTACTTCCCTCTTTCCCTTACCTGCAAGATGTCATGTTCAGCATGCATGGGTAATTTTGCTACAGCTGAGATCTGGATGAGTCTGCTCTCTAGGCCCCAAGGCCTGCAGGAGAACCTGGAGCTATATTTCATCTACCTTCACTACTTTCTTTACAGATCTCCTTACTAAACTTTCTGCATGATCCAGCCCATTTCTATTCTCTAAATTCAAGAGAGAAAAAAAATTTCCCTTACACACTTAGCCTAATTTCACCATTTGCTCAATGGAGCACTCTTGAAAAATTACACATCCTAACTTCATCACTTTCTAGCGCTCTTTAAAAATTTCACACATCCTAATTTCAGAATTTTCTCTGGACTGGGCTTTGGAAAATTTCCTGCTGGTGATGTCATTATTTATCTTAAAACCCTTTTGAGAGATTTCTGTTGGACAACCGCCGTTTCTTCCTTTCTGCAGATACCACTTTGAACGAATGGCTCCTAACTGAAGAGGAGCTTGTGACTTTGATGGTAGTGGTTGTGGTTCAGGCACGCTGCTTCAATCTTGTGGCGAATATTTATTATATGACCCATTATGTGTTCTCGGTTCCAGATGAACTTCATCCATTGTGGTACGTTGTAGAATTACATTTTGTACATTCACTTCCCTTATCTACTTCTCACTGCCTTCATGTGGGGTAGGAAGCATACCGATACCGTCTTCCAGCATCTGCCATAAAAAAGTGACTAAACCCGGATAGTGGCCACTCTTCTGAGAAACTGCACACACAAAGTTTTGTTACTGCAATAGTGAAATGTAATGAGACACTGGTGTGCAGCAACCCCACTTTGTGGCAAGCACTTTTATGATAATGACTACCTTCTATGTAGAATGGATGATGAGGAAGAATACCACCATTCTGATGTCAGCTGTGTCATATGCGGGGAAATGTGGCTGCTTTACATGTGTGAAATGTTAGTTCTGTTGGGAAATCAGATGTCCAGTATGATTGCACTCACTGCTCTTGGATCAGTTCAGAGGTTGGGATGTGTGTGTGTGTGCCTAATGCTGACTCGAAGCAACCTTTTTATGTATCTAACACCAATACCCATGGTTTTGACATGGTAGTTATGTCACTACCACATATTTGTCTAAGGCAAAAGGTAAAACCTATTACTTATGTAGGAAGGAGGCAGCTCAAGGAAGTAGATTGTGTCTGATATTTAAAAATGGATTTTTTGGGGCGTGGAAGGAGGCATGTGTGATAGTGCCCAGCATTTAATATTTTTAAGGTGGGTATGAAATACGGCGTTGGATTTATAGTGTTGAGGCATGGGCTCATCCCAGTGAAGCCGCACACAAAACTTTCAGCCACACATTAGCCAATGCGCTGAAGCTTACCACAATTAAGATAAGGTAGCTCCACATGTAGCATGTACATAGCCAAACCATAATGCTATCACCCCTTTTCCCATTTTTACAGTTCAACATACCCACCCACTCCCTTTGTTCTGTAACCCTGCTGATGGACTACTTGTACTTCCTAAATGGGTACTTACATCTGCATACTCATGCCTTGGATTTCTAGAGAATCCCTTATGGGGTACTCAAATCTGCATTTCCCTGCTGACGGATGGGCCTTGTCCCCCTCCCGGATCACAAAGGGGTCCTTGATCCCCAGTCGGTGTCTAAACCTCACAATATTCCCCTCATCCCAATGAGGACTCCAGTCCCTGGTGCATTCGTGTTTGCCAGCTATTGTCATTCTACTCTTTATGTGCATCCATCTGTTCAAGAGATCTTGTCCAAGATGCGAGGGATGGATGGTCCAACTTACATATTGTTAAAAAATTGGAAGAGGTCACCTGTCTACTGAGTGTATTCGCACTGAATGGGTATTTATCGTAACATGAATGCATATCAATTGTGGATGAACTGAGTCTTCCTTTTCCTTAGGCAGAGTCTCGGTATCGTTCGTAAATGCCTGGAACAGATAATGAAGTTGGACATCGCGAGTCTTCCTCCTGTGGCGCATCCAATGAGACGAGAACTTTCTCTTCAAGACCTGATGAAGGTTGGTTGTTGGAGGAAGAATAGAGCAAGTGGGGTAGAATACAGCTTCTTTTTTTTAACTATACCGAGTAGAGTGGTAGATTTAGGATAGGGCCGTGGTGGTGCCTTTCCTGGGGGGAGAACGCATGCTGCCTTTCCATAGCGGTGTGGTTAGTTGCCGGATGGAGTCCCTATTTGGGTCACCTTCACGGTAGCTGCCATACCCTATAGATACCCCCTGGTTCAGATCTCGCATTAATCAGTAGTTCCCCACTGAAAAATAAAAGACATCTTAAATAAGTGCAGATCAGTTGTGTAAACCTCTACCATTAAAAAGAATATATATATAACGGTAATAGATGGGGCTGTGACAAACCCCGTCCATTTATGCTGGTAAATAGAGTGGATGTGTGGAAGGTGAAGGGTATATGTGAGTCAAGGGAAGAGAGAAGTTTCAGGTGAGAATGAGACGAAAGTAAGGTCTGATTTTAGGGTATGTATTAAAAATGAAAATATTAATCCTAAACATAACCTCCATTGCTTTCTAGAACCTCATTCTTTAGTTTATGAAGCAAGATACGAATCCAGCTCGTTTTCATCCTCTTCTCTCGATGACGCCCTAAGACCATCCAAATGGTTCTGTAATCCCCGCAACACGTGATAATCAGAAGGAGCAAAGGCAGGAGAATATGGAGGGGAAAGCAAAATTCCCTAACTGAGCTCCTCCAAGAGATCTTTGGACATTAGAACTGTGTGAAGATGGGCATTATCGTGATGGAGGATCACACCCCTTCTGTTGACTAAAGAGGGTCACCTTTGGCCCAATATGGCTTTCAAACGACGAAGTTGATTGTAGTAGAGATTAGCATTAATTGGTTGATTGTTGTCTAACAGTTCCCAATTGACATTTCCTTCAATATCCCACCATACCCTCAACATGATCTCTTTTGATGAAGTCCTTCTCTCAGTTCTTATGACATTCTGCCTCCTCGACTGAGCGACGAGCAGCGGCGTTTAACGCTATGATAAAGAAAGCATCCACTTCTCATCACCAGTAACAAGCCTGCCCGACAATGGTGCCTGGTGGTATCATGAAAGCAATCACTCACAGTAATCAACACAGCTGTTAGTGTCTCTGTGGACAGTTAGTGTGATACTCTTTTTTCCAATCCTTTTTTTGGTCCTTCTTTTAAACTGAAATTCCCACTTCGGGAATGCGAAAACCACCTCCTGCCACTTCTTTCATTTACTGCATCATCCCCATAAGTGCTCTGAATGGATTTTCCTGCTGTTCTTGCATTGCCACTTTTATGAAACTCATAGAGTAAAATATTTCTAATGTAATCTTTAGATGGCAGGACATAGGGATGAATACCAAAGAAGATTATGAACAATATTTTTATAATCTGAAAAAAAAATGATATAAATTACTCATTGTAGTATCCCTAAAAGATAAAAAGAGGCACTACTTCTTTAATAAATACTATCTAAAACTTTATTATAGAAAATTGGATATTACTTTCGTTATAACCAGATAGTAACTGTTTAAAAGAGGGAGATTGTATCGGCATGTCAGGGGGTGAGAAGGATTGCAAGATGAGTAAAGTGTGGGTTGATTATGTATGTTTGAAAGAGCCAGGGTTGATAGAGCAACTGTATAATAGGTGTGTTGGGAGTAGAGATTTCCCCACTAGGTTGTGATGTCCTGGAGTTCTTAGAGGAGGTGGGCCTCTATTATTTAAATTTTTGACTGCGCACTTGGGTCCCTGAGTAAGATGAGACCCCCTAGGGCATCTGTCTCTGCTTCTTAATTTTTACAGTGTCTTGTCAAAATGTATAAAATAAATTATATTTTCTTATTCCACACTATGCACAGTTTAAAATCTTCATTTTAATATTTGTATAAATATTAAAGACATGAAACCCACTCATACCCCTCACATATATTTCCCCCAATTTGGTATATCTATAAATATGCATATACATCTTATATTTATCATATTAGATGTTTTAAAAGTAAACTTGTGGTCATATCAAATATATCTATATGAAATTTGGTTTAGCATCCAATCTGTCTGTTTCCTGATCAGCTAGCTGCTAAATCTCAAGAAAATTCACCCTGCAAAGGTTGCTAATACCCGTAAACAGAATCCTTTGGCTTTGTTTCCTAAGAAAGTTCCGCAAAAAGCCTTAGAGATCTTATAAAAATTATAATGGCAGCTAATGCTCAAAATTGATTTTTGTTCAAATCCCATCCAAAGATAAGCAATAGAGCACATAACTTTTGGTATATGATTAAAGTATTCAGAAGTTTGAACAATCAATGATCGTAAGGAAATTATGGAAAATGCACTGCAAAGTAATTAATACTTTGCCCATCTCAGGAACATTTTATTTACTATGTCGATAAACTCCAGAAGGCTTATCAGAGACCATACCATTCAGAGCACCATTCAAGGAAGAACTATGAATCCTGATTGTATGAGAAACTTTGAACTGCCAAAACCACTTAATTTTTAACTTTAATATTATATCAATATAAATTTTGGGAATTAGGAAATTATTACATTTTCCCAATTTTGTGGAATTTAACGAATGATAACCTAAACCACTGCAAATTATTCCATTTCCGTTATAGGCAAAGCGTAGAACATGCAATAAATTTATCTTAAATGAATCAAGAAAAAATACGTTTTAGCTTGGAAAAGTCAATGGGTTGTAATAAAAAAGGAGAGGATGAATGTATTTAAAGCATGAAAACTAAAATTGTGAATAATATTGGGATGGAGAGGGGGAGGGGGAGGGCACTAAAAAATCAAGAGAGAGTAGTGGGTACTCTTTGACACTACATTTGTTAGCTACCCTTATCTGCATATTTAAGCAAAGAAATTTGAAAATTCTTATTTGGCCCGGCAATGTTTTTTTCTATATTTTTGAAATATGGAAATAAGGGGGTGGGAGGGTGGTATGCAATTCAAATTTTACTGTTTCTACAACCAATTGAGCTCCCGGCAATGTGGAATGAAATACAAAATTTTTCAGCCCTAAAAAAACATGTGCTTTGTTATTTTGGCAGCTGCCACCAGATGAGAGCAGGAAATTAAATAAATACAACCTCCGAAACGAGAGTAGTGCCCATAAATCACTACCACAGATAGCAGTTCCTTATCACACAAGACACTTTGGCCCCTCTATGCAAGACTTGTCCGCCATTATGATGGGACTCAGCGCCCCGTCCGACCCCAGCTTAGCATCCTCTTCTTTGTAACACCCTGTCTTCTTATCCTGCTTCGTCACTTTCTATACAACTTCTCCCACAACTTTCTTTGGTTGGCCTCTAATTTTACATGGTAGACACCGACCAGCTTCATCTCACCCAACTATCCCAGATCGGGGCTGAAGGGTGAGGGGGCAACGCCTCCTCACCCTTCAAACGCGTATGCATCTTGTGATACTAATAGGGTCCCTATGCCTGATGATGAAAATAAAACCCCCCAAACACTCCCGTTCCCCTTTACCACCATCAGAGCCGCCCTCGCATTGCTCCAAAGTAGAAAAGGAGGTACCCTCTTCCCCTGTGCTTTCTCAGGGAACCCTCTAAACTTCCTTTAGCAGAAAGGAGGCTTACTCCTCTCCCACATCTACAGTGCAGTCTCTCTTCCCTTTACTTTTCCAGGGGACTCTCAAGAAAGCACGCCAGCTGCCCATAATTGACCCTCGATAGGGCTAACACCCTTAGGGGGGCAAGGGATGACAGGGCGCATCGTCCTGTGCCCTCTAAATTCCTGCTGGCATGCTTAGCAAGTTTGCGGGTGATCACTGTACATGCCCTCCTCTCCTTCCCGACGGATGCCGGCTTGCCATCCCAAGAGAAATGAAGGTTCCTCGAATGTGATCTATGATGTCTTGGGTGGAGGATGGTCACATGGAGGCCCCCCTCAGGTGACCTAGCCCCAAGCGGTAGAATCTTCCATGGGGTCGAACGCGGTCTCAGTGCCAAGCCCTCATGCAAGCTTCTCCTCAGATGGCTCAGGCCCCTGAGGATCCCCCCAAAGAGGAGGGACCTCCTCCCCCGGCTAGTGCCCCTTTGACGGAAAAAAACCTCCATCTCACAGAAGGCTCTTGCTGAGGGCGGTCCATGCGGCCTAAGGGCTCCTTCTGACGGAGGAGTGAAGCGGGTTCATTATTCCTCACCTAAAAAGAAAGAAAGACTAAGGGCTCCTCTTCCTCCGCGGGAGCCACGGGGACGGACGGGTCCGCTGACATTTTGGTAAGCGACCAAGCCAAGATCGGCACGTCCGTTCCCGTTGCCCCCCCCTGGTAGAGAATCCCTGACTAAGACTAGAATTGCAATTCGGAGAGCGGACCCTCGATTACGTCGTGGCCCCAGCATTCCGAGATTACCTGTGGTTTTCGAGCCTGCTGGGTTCAAACGCTTTCTAGTTATTCACTCCATTGATGGTAGCATGTTGGCCAAGAGAAGAACACTAGTTTGCCTGATTAGTAGAGAGCCGAAAGGGACTCGTTTCCTGGCCGAGAACCTTCTGGCGAATGCGTCAGATCCCTCTGAGGGCGCCAAGTGCTCTTCGCACACTTGATGGCACCCAGGTGTTTGTGACGCCGCACTCTACCATGAACTTTGTGAAAGTAGTAGTTTATGTGAGGGAACTCGTAAACTACTCTATAGATGACATCACATTAGAGCTGGTCCACCAAGGAGCAGTCAAAGTGGAATGTGTGATGAGAAAACAGAAAACAGGGAGGGTCCTCGAGACCCACGCCTACACTCTTAGTCATGTTCGACTGTGACAGGCTCCCTGAGCTCGTGCGTGCCGGTTGGTATCGCTACCGCGTGAAGGCATTCGTGCCACTGCCGTAGAGGTGCTACTATTGCCACTGTATCGGCCACATGAATCGCTCCTGTAGACGTGCAAAGTCGGTGTTACCCGAAGTTTGTAAATTGATCCAAAGCCGTACATAATAAGTCGAAATCCTGTGTGGCTAAATGTGTGTATTGCGGACAGCCGCACCCCGCTTCGTCGAAGCAATTTAGTGTGCATCTCTTTGAGAAGGAAATCCTGGCCGTTCAGACCAAGGATCGTCTCTTATTTCGCGTGGCTAAGAAATTAGTTCTGGCGCGCTCGGCTCTGCCTGGGACTTCCTTGCCCATTCAGAACCCTTCTGCAGGTTTTAGCCACCCCGGGCACTTCCCTGGTACAGCTGGCCGCACAAAGGGTTCGCACCAGGTCCCGGCTAAATCCAGCTCACCCAGCGTGACCATTTCCCGTAAGGCGAAAGGGCCGCACGCCTCCACCGAGTCGTTAGACACACAGGAGGCAACACCTCTGAAGTTGGTTGTGAGGCCCTTTTCCTCACACCGATCAGATGACAGGAATACGGGCTGCGTGGCAAAGAAGATGGGAGATGGTCGAAGGGAAATTAAAGTTGCGTGCCATTGCGTCGGGACTGTTCCTATTTACTCCCCCTTCCCCCAATGCCACGACGGCTTCAGGTTGTCTCCGAATTGGATACACTCGTGAGACGCACCTCCATTTGATGAAGCGCTCGCCTGCATCTTACTGTGACGACTGCGTTGTTCTCCAGACGGTTTGTTCGGCACATTCTTGTTTTATGTCCCAGTCTGTGTGATCTTCGCGCACGTTACCTGGAGCGGGGTCGCTACCCTTGTCCCTTGTACTCGAAACGTTCCTGCACACAGACTAGCGGACTATACGACTTTTCGGAGGAGGCACTTTATTTAACTTTGTTGTAGGTCGCATGTTCCTGCGCTGGAGAGAAGGTGGGCCTACCTCCGACGCCGGGAGCCCGCTTTCTTTTTCTTGCCTTTTCTTTTTTGTTGTTTTTTTAGCCTTTGTCCTTTTTTATCCTTATTTGTTTTTGTTTTTTTAATATAGCCTAGTTTTAGGCTGTGGTGAGTCCGGCGACTTATGCCCAAGTAGACAGTCGCCAGATGGGCTCCTTAAAAAAAAAATACAAGCCTTGTAACTTCCTTCATGAAACAGGTGTCTCCAAGACTCGTTACACCAACAAAGTCCACACACATCACACGGCAGGTCATTCACATTCTCCATCGCCCAATGCTAATACACCTAACATTGTCCCAGTAAAAATATCCCCCATTCCCTAAATGACCACTGGTCAGCCTCCAGAATCTCCACCCTAAACTTAAAAACTACATATACCTCATCACTTGAGCAACATAGATCTCAATGATTCCAGCAGGAATCAGATGGACTTAAACAGTCATGACTTGCCCAGGAATTGCACTTCGCGAGGATGACAGACATGGAGTGGTAGACCTCAGGGAGAATCCTTCTTGGGCGATTGGGTTCATTCAAGCCACTGGATGTCAGATAAGACTTTTGGTCAGGGACTACAATAATCCAGATGTTGAGGTCTTAACCAACAGACCAATGAAGGCTTTAAATGGATAAATGTCATGTCTATAAGGAGCTTATATGAGGAGGTAAAGATGGTTTCCCGATTCATCATCCCATGACAGTGGATGTCAATACCCATTGCATGGCATAGTGGTTTTCATGATTAAAACATCTTGTTCCTCCTGAACAAACTTGAATTACCTTTCCAGGTGAGTGCTGAAGTGGAATCACGTTTCGAATCCCGTCATAATCGGGAAGGAAGTCGTAGCACGTCGGATATCACTTCCTTAGATCTTCTCCTCAAGCACCTGACGCAGCAGATTCGTCTGTCCACGCAAGCACATTCCGAGACTCATGTGGACGAGAGAGATTCTCCGAGTAGACGCGTTGAACCTTCCCTAGTTCCTTTCATGCCATCTCAAAACATGGGCGCCCAGAGCAGGATGCAGACGTTTATGTGAGTTTTCGCGTTCTTTTGTGGGTGGGTGGGTGTGGGGGTTGCTTTTATTTAGGATAGTAAATGGTTGTCAGCATGAAGAATTGCTGTTTGCCTCTTTGGTCTTAATTTCATGTCATGTGATGCTTCCCTCCAGACTTGAAAAAAATGTTGTCATGTCCAAACTGGGTGTTGCTGTGCACTAATACATTGGTTTGGAAAAAAGGAATTTGGGTACACAATGGGTAGAGCAAGCCACTAACACCTCAGGTCAAGGTGGGCGAGTCCACACCTCCGTGCGACAGACAACTGATATCTTAGTTATAAATTTGGCTATTTCCCAAATTAAATGCAGAATATGTCGTTAATAAAAGAGTAATTTGGATGCATTGATCGTGTAATGACTGGATTTTTTTCTTGCTTCCACAGCGTGGGCGGAATATACCCTATACTATTTATAATATATATTTTTGTCGGCCACAGCTTGGCCGAGTGGAAACACCGCTACTATTTTTACAAAAATTAAGCCACATTGGTTGTGGTTAGTTGCTGGAGTGAGTCCTTTTGGGGTGGCATTCATGGCACTACCATCCACTGTAGATACTAGGGGTTCGGATCCTGCATTAATCATTCTGTCTTCACTGAGAAAAAAAGGAATTTTAAATCAGTGAAGATCAGTTGTAAAAACCTCACAAGATTCTACCCACACGAGGGTGCCCTGCGTAGCCTGTTACATTTGGTACCGGGAGGAGCTGCACATCCTCCCAACCGGAGCACTAATTAGGAGAGCCCCGTCACTGAGTTGACACTAACTGGGACATGAGGCTTGGGAAAGTTGTTGGTGTGCTTCTCCTTCGCTCCCCTCTTATCGTTACTTTATTTTTATTTATTTATTTTTGCGACGCTCCCCTCAAACTTTGGTATACCCGCACTTTGTACCAGGAGGAACTGTTCTCACCTGGATAGGGTTCTGTTTGCAAGATATGGTGCCTGGGCGGACTGCATGCCATCCCAGGATCAAGATTACCGTGGTATTTATAAAAATAATAGGTGATCACCCTCCCTACCCCCTTCCAAACTTACTCTTCTTTCGACAAAGGTTCTGTGGCTGTTCGGTGCACGTTCGTTCTCTTATGGGTCCTTAGTCGAGTGTCATTGTATACCGTGAGGTTCCTACCTGCTGCCAGGGCCGAAAGCTCGCCGATTAAAGTAATTGTTACACGCTGTGTTGGTCCGTCGACTCAGCTCACCTTCTTCTAGTAGCATCCTTTATGGTTCACCTCGAGGAAAATTTACCTGAATGACGGGCCTGGTTGTAATGGGCCCATCTTAGCTTAAACGGGTGGGCCGAGTATGTGTAAATGATCACAGTCTGTGATTTTCTGATCTCATCGACACTTAACCTCCCAAGGGATTGAGAAGTCATAGTATTTACTTTCCATGCACGATTACTTTTAACTGGTGCTATGGCTACAACAGAGGAGAATAATGGGCGACAGCAGGCGCATGGGATCCACCTCCAAGCGCAGTCTCACCCTGCCTAGGTGCTGGGGATGATGGGGGGGAAAAAAGGAGATACCCATTTGACCGGTGGAAGGGCTCCCATCTCACCATTTTCATTCGGCGACAGCCGGCGGCCAGATGCACCTCAGAAAAGGTGGCGGTCCAGAATTAACCGCTCCCGGTGTGAGTCGTTCGTTAGCACCAACCCACTTAAAGGAACAAGGGGATAGCAGGCCCCGCCTGGCTGTGGCCCCATTTTCCTAAAGGCATTCATTCTGAACTTACAGGGTCTTGTCGTGCCTGTCCCCGTCTCTTCCCCAAAGGAGGTCGGTTTGTTGGCCCAAGAGGAAAAGACGTTTCATCAATTGGGAACGACGACACCGTGGGGGAGGAGGAGCAGGGCACCAGGATCTTCCATGGACACGAACCTGTGTTTAGTGCCAAACAATGAACCTAAGACCTCCTCTCTTGACTTCCCCGTAAGGGGCGCCGCGATTTGACATCCTGGCCGCCGTGCTGACGGGATCCAGCGCTCCGTTCGGTCCTAGCTTAGCCACTCTTCCTTCCTTCAGATAGCTTGTATTTCTCCCCTACTTCGTCGCTTTTCAAACAACCTCTCCCACAGCTTTCTCTGGTCAGCCTCTAATTCCACAGGGTAGATGCTGACCTTCTTCTCAGCCAACCGTCCCGGATCGGGGCTGAGGGGGGAGGGTACAAAGTTCCCTAACACCTGAGCTCCGGTCTGGGGTGGTTGGTTTTTAAAAACCTGCTTTATCCCCACCCATACCTTCCTCACATCCCTATTCCTCTCGTCTTCAAAATCTATCTTTTTTACGCCGTGTTCAAGGTGGAGCCGCCATGCCGATGGACTGCCAGGCCACCAGGCGGGAAGGGTGGTCCCAAATGGCGGTGCCTGGCTCTGCCGGGCCTGTAAGCACCTCTTGCAGTGCGGGCTACTGCGAGAGGTGGTGAGCGATTGCGTCCCGTAAAACAAAGAGGGTCACCATGCCCAATGATGCAAAAAAAAACCATCTCCCCTTAATTTCCCCTATAACAACGACGGAGCCGCCCTCTGGCAGCTCCACCCCAAAAATGGAGGCCTCCCCCCCCTGTGATTGCGCAGGGAACCCTCCACATTTCTCTAACCGGATAGGAGGCTTACTCCTCTCCTTCGCCTACGGGTGCAGGGGACTCCCCCTCACCCCCTTCTCTGGAGGTGCTTTCGGGCACCTTCCTTTTTCCAGCGGCAGTCTCCTCTTTTCTTTCCAAGGGGACTGCCAAGAAAGTCAGCAGGTAGCCCATTGCCGACCGCCCCTCGTGTAAGCGGCTCGGTAGGGCAAACCCCCTTAAGGGGGAGAGGGAAGCCAAGCCCCTTCGGTCGCTTCCCTCAAAAGACCTGCTGGCAAGAATATTAAACCTTGCTGGGGTCAAGGCCTGAGCCTCCCCACACAATACTAGTGACAATACAGCCAACGGGACCTGCGATGTCTTGAGAGGGGATGGCCAACTGGAGGCCCCTCCTGTGACACACATGGTCTTTGAGGAGCCTCAGACGGTAGGGCCTTCCATGGGGGGGAATCTGGGCTCGGCGCCAAACACCGGACCCGAATCCGCCCCTATGCAAGGTCCTCCTCAAACGGATGGGGTCTCTGAGGCAGTACTAGGAGGGAAGGGATCTCCTCCGACAGGGGCCCCTACGACTACCAGGACCTTCTCAAGCTCTTCGATCTGATCGAAGAGCTTGAGATGGGTGTCCTAAACGTGGATGAGTTTACGCATCACTGTTCGAGAACCGCTTCATTTTCTTGCCTTCATCTATCTTTGTGCTCTTTGGATGCACAGCCTGATTTTGATTGGGGGGGTGGTCGATGACCTCCATGGTAGTGATCACTTTCCCATTCAAATATCATTTTTAGGTCAACTGCCGCCTGAGAGCCCATCTCGGTGGTGCTTGGCGTGGGCGCGGTAGCCTGCATTTCAGGAAATGACTGAATCCTCTATCTCAGTCGAGGAGTTTAGGTCGGTAGATGAGGCCGTTGAGTTCCTCTACGGCAACTTCATCGCCGTGGGCCTGACTACTATTCCTAGGACGTCTGGCCTTTTTGCACGCCGACCACTCCCATGGTGGTCGGCTGAGTGCGAGACGGCTCTCAAACAGAAGCGTTATGCCTACATGCGCTATAAGCGCCGCCCGAACGATTTCACTGTCACTGAATTTCGTTGGGCTAGGAGTGCTAGGTTCCGGTATATTTCGAAGCACGCCCGCAGCTCTTCTTGGCGGGCATACGTGTCTTCACTTAACGGGAAGACCCCTCTAGCAGAGGTCTGGAGGTGAGTCAAAAGCATTCAGGGCAAGTTCTCGCAGGACCCCCCTCCCGTTCTCCAGGAGAATAGGACCGCAATCTCGGACCCCGCGTCCGTGGCGGAATCCTTAGCGACCACTTTTTCCGCATTCTCTAGCCGGGATGCTGCTCCGCCAGCATTCAATGCACGTCGTCATGTCACGGAAGGCCGCCGGCTGGACTTTACCTCCAGAGGCGGAGAATCCTTCAACAACAGGTTTACTGTGAGGGAGTTGCGCTTCGCTCTCGCTCCGTGCGCGGACACCGCCCATGGTCCGGACGATGTCCCGTACGCTATGCTTCGACACCTGGGTGAGCGAGGCATGGCCTTTCTGTTAGATTTGTTCAACAGGATCTACGTGGAGGGTCTTCTCCCAGACTCCTGGCGAATCGCTGCTGTGCTCGCCTTTCGCAAACCCGGAAGAGATCACTCTACTCCGGTCGGTTTCCGCCCAATCTCTCTAACCTCCTGCGTGTGCAAGTTGATGGAGAAATTGGTAAATGTTAGATTAGCCTTTTTCCTGGACAGCGGTTGCCATCTGTCTTCTGCACATTGCGGCTTCCGCAAGTTGCTCTCCACGTCTGATGCTCTGCCCCGACTGGAAAATCCTGTTTGCGAGTGTTCCTTCGTAGACAGCACTACGCCAAGGTGTTTTTCGATCTAGAGAAGGCCTATGATACCACATGGCGATACGGTATCATGGAGACTCTCCACACGATGGAGGCGAGGGGACGCCTCCCAATGTTTATATCTGAATTTTTGCGAGATCTTCGATTCTGCTTACGGGTGGGGGAAGCCCTCTCCGGCCCAATGGAGGAGGAAGAGGGTGTGCCGCAGGAAAGTGTCTTCAATGTCACACTCTTTGCCCTGAGCATCAACGGCATCACCTCGGTGCTGCCGGAAGATGTTCTCGCTACGGTCTACGTGGACGACCTTTTGATCTCTTTTTGCGCGGCCTAGATGCCAACTCTGGAGCGTCGACTCCAACAGGCATTGAACCGCGTCTCTTGCTATGCGAAAGCGCACAGGTTTCGGTTTTCTTTGGCCAAGACTAAGGTGGTGCACTTGTGCCGCCATCCACGGCTCCACCCCGACCCAGATTTGTTTCTTAATGGGGTGCGCCTGGAAGTGGTTGAATCGCACCGTTTCCTCGGTCTTGTATTTGACCGACGCCTCACCTGGGAGGCACATATTCGCAGCCTTAGGGTCTATTGTACCCGCGCCATGGATATTCTCTTCCGTGATGTTCAGCGCAAGAATCGCTGCTAGGGTTACTGCCTTACTTTTTTATCGATCCTTTGTTCGTCCGAAGCTCGACTACGGATTCGAGTTTTATGCATCCGCAGCCTAACGTTTATTGCGAAAGGTGGACTCGATCCACCACACCGGCCTTCGCCTTACGACCGGTGCTTTCCGCACTTTCCCCATGGATAGCCTACTTGTCGATGCTGGGGAGATGCCACTCGCTCTACGAAGTGTACAGTGCATTATTCGCATGTACGCGCAAGCCCGGCGCCTCCCTCAGTCGCCAACAGCTCTCACTGCATTCGCAGCTGATTCCGACGGTGCCTATGCCGCCGATAGACGCCAGTCATAACCTAAACTCTTTGGGTTTAACGCTATGAAACTCATTCAAGAGCTAGGTATAGCTCTCGGGCCGGTCTCGCCCCTGGTTCTGCCCAGCACACCACCCTGAAGGCTACCACATTTTGCTATTTGTCGCCACGTCTCTGCTCCCAAAGCTTGTACAGCGCTGGGAGTATTGCGTTCGACCGCACACCTCGTGTCACGCTGGAACCGTGCCAGTGTATACGGATGGCTCCAAGTCCGAAGACGGGCTCGGCTTCCATGCCGTATTTCCTTGTTTCTAGTCAGCGGGGCTCTGCCAGGCGCTGCGTCTGTCTTCACGGCCGAGCTGGTGGCAATACATCTCTCGGTACTGGAGATTACGCGACGTGCCCTGTTCGGAGACCGGATTGTGATTTTTAGCGACTCACAAAGCGCCCTGAGTGCTCTCGGGGCATTGGAATCTCCGCATCCCCTGGTTCGCGATATCCGTGACGCCCCTGTTTTGGCGAGCCGGGCGCATGTCGAGATTATCTTCTGCTGGGTTCCTGGACATGTAGGAATGAGCGCGCCGATGAGGGCGTTAAAGAGTTCGCGAGGACTCTACCACCGGACCAGCGTTTCGCTCTTCCTCACACTGACTACATGGCAGGAATACGGGCAGCTCTTCGGACTGCTTGGCAAAGAAGATGGGAGACGGTCGAAGGGAACTTAGAGTTGCGTGCCATTGCGCCGCGACTGTTACCATGGTCCTATCCCCCAATGCCGCGACGGATTCAGGTCGCTTTCTGTCGTCTCCGAATCGGACACACTCGTGTGACGCATCGCTATTTGATGGAGCGCTCGCCTGCGCCCTATTGTGACAACTGTTTCGTCTCCCCGTTTGTTCGGCACATTCTTGACGAATTTCCCAGTCTGGGTGAGCTTCGCGCACGTTACCTGTCCCCGTACCGCAATGGGCGGGGTCGCAACCGCCTGTCCCTTGTACTCGGGATGAGTGCGTGCACCTTGACTGGTGGATTTCTAGACTTTTGGGGGGAGGCCGTCTTTCTCCCTTTTATTTAGCCAGTTTTTGTTTTTTTCCCTTATATGTCGCACGTTCCTGAGCCCGGGAACCTTCCCCCGACACGGGAGCTTGCTTCCTGCTCATTGGCTTTTCCCTTTTTATATTTTTGGTGTTGGGTCTGGGGGGAGGGGGGTTGAATTTTATTTTAAAGTAGCTTAGTACTATGCAAGTTTTTAATACGGCGACTAATGCCCAAGTAGGCAGTCGCCAGATGAGCTCAAAAAAAAAAAAAAAATAGTGTTTGTGAAGAGTTCCGTTTTGCGTTATAC
Source organism: Ceratothoa steindachneri (assembly GCA_963969495.1). Classification (NCBI taxonomy): domain Eukaryota; kingdom Metazoa; phylum Arthropoda; class Malacostraca; order Isopoda; family Cymothoidae; genus Ceratothoa; species Ceratothoa steindachneri. Next base: position 164,057,821 of record OZ018325.1, on the reverse strand, counting down.
CTGGCGATGAATCATTACTAATTGGCCAATAACTTGTAAAATGAGGAGGGTTATTTTTTTTGTCTTTTGATGCGCGCCTTATCGCACCATGTAGCGAAATGTTCTCAGTTGAAGGTTGTAAAGTTATGTTTGCCTCATTCCAATCGCACTGTTGTTTGGTAGTGGTCATGATGTCCTTCGACCATTTCGTTTCCAATTATATATCTTAACCCTTTGATGCCCGAATTGAACTCTATATATTAAATAACCCTTAAATCAATATATATTAAGAGTCAAAGTGGCTTGAAATTGTGTTTTCACATGACAACCTATGTTTGTTTTGTTTTTTTCTAATAGGGAGTTTGTGTCCACTATCCCCTCAACTATCAGGGCAAGCTTTCGCCGGAGACAGTCTGAGCAACGTTCTGCTATTCACTCCATTTATTCTTCCAATGGCAGCTGAAATTGGCGTTGAATCGCAAGAACGGATATCAAATAGAATACTTGAACATGTTCTACGTCGGGGTGAAATGTTTAGTCACAATGATTTTTGGTAAACTTTTCTTGTTAAAGTTTATGGTGTCGTTTACCATTTCGTCTCGAGGTCCATTTCCGTTAAGATAATGATTACCTTATTAAATTTGTGATTAGTTTGGCAACTTTTACTTGTATTGAAATAGAATGTTAAATTGGAACCATATATTTTACGAATATTTTTCCTGGTACAAATAATATTTGGAGTGTTTAATGAGTGTATATCTCTCGGGGCGGGGGGAGTTTCTTTTTATCATTTCAAACACTCTTATTACTTACATATCATGGTATTTTTAATAAGTGATCAGTGCCACACCTTGGATTTCCTTGGGCTTCATAAGTTGGATGAACAAATTATATCGTTTAACCCATTTATTCTCGTAGTTCAAAATTTCTTTTGTATCGTTGGTCACCGTTGTTTACATCCATTTTTACTTGAATTTTCTAAATTTAAGTTTCTTTCATTTCAAAAAGCAAGTGTGAAATTTCAAGTTTTTCATTCTTTAAATCGTTCTGATGCTTGAATTCTTAATGTTGATATCTAAATGCATTTTTTTATGAATTTGATTTAGTAAAGTTTGCATTGTTGGGAAGAGAAGTTATCATTGCTGATAAATTCCATAAGAAGTCTTGTGATATATTTTTTAGTGTTGATACCGTATTCTCATTTGTATTTTAAGGTGTATTTTTATTCCTATAAGTAGAGAAATGTGATAGATTAATTATTAGTTAAATTAATCAAGGTTTATTGTAAGCAGATTGAATTTATGAAAAAAATCATCTTTAGTACACAAATTGGAAAATCACTCAACTGATTTGCCGTTCTTACAAAAAAGATTTTAAAATCAACTTTTAATAAACCACTAATTAATTGTCTGGATAAAGTGACAAGATACCTCGATTCTTAAATAATTCTAAGTGGGACTAGGCTACTTTTCACTTAAAATGGCCACTTGTATTCTGCCTGTTCCTGTTAGTCATTTTCTGGAGATTAGTATATTAGCCTGCAAAGGAGTAAAGGTTCATTCCTTTGAATTCTCTTGCATGCCCTTGTTCTTTAGGGCTGAAAATCCTTTATTATTTTCTGTGTTGCCTCATCCACCCCCGAATTTAGAGGTTATTGCCGCATTGAATCACCCTTTCCAACTTGTCTTCCTGCGACCTGGGATGCAGTCTGCCAGATGAACGTTGTGGCGCGAATATGAAAAAAAAGCATATCCCACATGTGGGTAATTGTGTTTGTTACCACGACGCTCAATATGAGTACTGCTACCATTGAAGTTCATCTTAAGTTCGCAAATGAATTTCTTTTATTAATTTTAATTTGCGCCAACCCATAGTCTACATTCTCTAAGGGATATTAATAAAATTCTTAAAGCTTGATTTTCTTGGGCATTTTTGTGCATCAATTGATTCTTATATTCAACTTTGCTCACCAAAAACCCGGCATCTCTTGTCCGTGTATGGTAAGGCTTTGACTGGTCCTCTTAGTTTCCAAAAATAAGGACAACTGGATATATTTACACAATACCCGGCTTTGCGACTCTCCTCTCGTTCCCCATCCACTAAAATAGTCAAGCTATGTACTTTTCACTTACATCCAGCTTTACATATACATTTTGTCCGCTACTTTCGTAGGTTCTTTACATACAAAAATTCGCATAACTTACGCTTAGACCCTATGTCGCTATGTTCGTCATACCTTCTTTTGGAAGGAGAATTTACGTTAGTTACCACTTGAAATTTTTGGAGCCTCCTAGACGAGTAGACACAATCAGCCCTTTCTGTCTAGCGTGGGCTATGCACCCTTTCGCATTGAGCCGGGCAACGCCTTTCCTACTCTGGTTAATGGGCCTCATCCATCCAGTGGTCCCAGATATTTACTTTACCTTCGTCAGCTACCACTGAAGTTTGGAATCCCGTTTCTTGGCCCAGTATTTTAAGTCTGGCTTCCTTATACTTTAATTAGGTGGATTAAATTAGAATCATCGAAGGAACTTTAAGCTTTTAGCCAAACTGCAGTTTAAGAGGGTACTTTCGAAACGTACACTTTTTGGGCTGGGTAAAGAGGCAAATAATGGCTGTAAATCATATGTTGACAGTATTTAAGCTCCTCGGTTCCCTCTGAGACATGTCCTGGAAAGCGGGTACAAATTGGTGGCAAAAAGTACAAAACGCTTAGACGCTTAATGGGACGATCCTAGAGTAATAAAATAATCTTTATTAAAAGTACTTTTGTTATTTAAATTTGAAGTCTATTTACAGGATCCTTGTGCATTTTACTTAGGTTGTAGTTTCCCAACCTTGTGGTTCAGCTCCCTTTGACCTTTTCTGGTATGTAAAAGTGTGTACAATCATGGTTTATTTTTTTATTGCTTATATTTTTTGTGATGAAGGAAATTTATTCCGTCCGATTTAAAATGCATTTATAACGCACCGACTTAAGAAAATTTCTACCGCTATTAAAATTTAACATGAAATTGGTGACAACTTTCAACAGCTATACATTAGGGTTTTTTCAGGACAAAGGTATTGGAGGTGTGAATTAGATGAAAGTGTAAACTTTGTGAATAATATACGGCAACACATTTTGTTTGTAGTCATTATGCTCCTATGTGCTTTTTATGATTTAGAATATTCATGTCCCTCATGAATCTCTGCTCCTGGGAAGCTAACAACGACAATGAACATTAACGGGTCAGTCAGACTGGTTAGTGGGAATGAAATCAAGGAAGAAAAATGAGGCCGAGGAAAATGATGGGAAAGGTTCAAGCTCATGTCGAGGAGGATCTGAGAAAGGTTCAAGGAGTGCAAGGAAGGCTTTCCTACAGGAGCACCGATCGCTTTAAGTCTTCTTCCAAAACAGTGCCTTGGTTCAGGAGACTATTGATTGGTGTTTAGGGAAGGTCTCGCTACATGGGACATCCCTAGCCGCCTAGTCACGAGAGGTAGCGGGGATTTATCATGCCTGTCCCATTTCTCGGAGTGTCTCCTGCTCGAGAGGCGCGGGGAGAAAGGTGGCGCCGCTCATGGTCTCGAGTTAGTACATTAACTCCATCCCGCTCTGCTTCTGTCAAATCCCACAATCATCAGGCACCCTCTTCTTCCCGGACCCCGCTCTCGTCCGACCTTATGTAGCTCTTCTGAGTTATTTACCCCAAAGCCACACTGAGGAGATACCTTGGCCAGTGTGACCTACGGGTCAACCAAACAGCGCCCCGCGCTCCCCGTCGAAAACAGTTTTCGACTGAAGCTCTGCCCTTCTACTCCAGACATGGAAGGGGGGGGGGGGATTCTAATGATCTCACAACTCACGCTTTCCCGTTAAAGGGCATGCAGATGGTACCCCCTCCCAGTTATTCCCCCTAACTGGGAGAGCATTAAATTTCTGTATTTACCTAAGCAATAAAGTGGTAGTATTCCCTATGTGAATACTCTCATGAACATACCTCTGCTGCGGAATGGGGCTCAACCACAGTTAGGGTGAAAAAAATGCTACCCAAACATTCCTCCCAACGAGGAGGATCCCCTGTTCGTTCGGGCTCATCGGTGATTGGGATTCTAATCCCAGTTTTATTATCCATTTGGAGAGCTCCGCGCGATGCGAGGGACGAAATTGCGTTATTTGCTTAGGTACCTATATCAGACAGTCGAGCCAAATCGAGCTACCATTCTGCGACTCACCATACCCACTCGTTTTTTAACTTTAGCCATATTAAGAAGAGACTTTCCCTCGACTAGCCTCTTATAAATGCTTAGTGCGACAATTCACTTGACAGCGATTTTTTTTTAAGTATGTGAGATGTGGGGTGCAAAGCGACACACTTTGCACTTTGAAGGAAATTCTGAGAAGCAGTAATTAACACTAGCTAAGACTACTACCAACTTTTCGTCAATGACTCCATCTTGAAATTTTAGTCTTTTTACGCAATTGCTAGTTCTAGTTCAAATTTTTTTTAATGGTTTAGATATAGCCATTGGATCGCAAATGTCGGGCTCATCCTAGAACTATGTTTGTTATAATTTTATTAGTTTTTATTTTTCCTTTCATGCTCAGATATGTTCTGTTATTCTTCACCTGTTCGGTTGCCCCTGGACGCCGGGTTTATTTTTTTTTTCCTTTCCTTTCCTTTAGAGTTGCTGGTTTTTGGTAGTTTGTTTGCTGGTGCTGCGACTTATGCCCACTTATATAGTCGCCAGGAGAGACCCCCCGCTAATTCAAAAGCGCCCCCCCCCCCTCCAAGCTTCACCTTTGCCCTTCAATTTATGCTCCATTTTGAGTGAATAATATTCACCCATAAAGCAGAAAATTTGCATCGTGTAATGCGATAGGACAAGAATTTGCAGATGAATAGCAATGAATCGGTATTTTATTAGTCTCCACCGTTCCTTATTGCGGTTTGGAGAGGAGGATTAAAATGGAGGGGTCCAGGAACACCCAAGGGTGTAGATAATTTTTAAAAGACTTACAATTCACCCCTTTGAATGATTTGCTCAGAAAGACTTGTAAAATTGAATCTTGGATCGCCAGCCAGATTTTTCATTTCTTTGAGATTCATCGACAGCCAAAATTCTCGACTCTGAAAAAGTTAAAACCCGTTCATTGATTGTCAGGAAAGATGAGTAAAGATGATCTTACAAATGTATTAAAAATCTTTTTTCGTAAAAGTGACGTTAGGGTAAAAGAAAATTGGGAAACGGGTAACTCTTAATTACGACAGGCCTAAGTGCACTAAATGAAGGAGTAGGATGAAAAAAAGGCTAAAATTTTGAAATTCTATCTACACAAAAGCTGTAGACTGCAGTGAATGAATAAATTTCTTTAACAAATTTAACCGAAAATAAAATCAACTGTTCGCCTCCCTCTTTGTATTAAATGGCTAACATTTTCCATACAATTATGCATATAGTTATCCTTTTGACCAATAAACGTACATTAAATCTTAGAACAGGTCATTAACGTATTATGATTGGGATAACTGCATAACATCATCATCATCCATTTGGATACGTGTCCGGACAAACCAAACCTGACGAAATAGTTTAAGCTAGGAGCAACCTGAAATAGCGATTGCCAAGCCATGTGGCAATATTCCAAGTCGATAAATGGACCAGAAAAATTACCCATTGGACTCCACTTTATAAAAAAAAAACAAGATGTAGAAAATTGAACAAGATCGACAAAAAGTCAGATGAGAAAGGGTTTCTCTCGACAGGAGGAAAATGTCCGAAGTGATGATGATTAACCAATTATATGAACGAATAAAATACAGCAGTCACTTGTGGCCTTCATACAAAAAATTAAATAGAGGGCGATTTACGGTTGACAGGGTTTTTTGTTGTTTTTTTACTAATGGCTTGCGGATGCACAAAACTCGCATCCGTAGTAGAGCTTCGAAGGAAGGAAGGAAGGATCGATAAAAAAGTAAGGCATTAGCTCCAAGGTGTTGAACGTCACGGAACGAAGAACATCATGGCGCGGGCACAAGATACCCTAAGGCTGCGAATATGAGCCTCTCAGGTGAGGAGTCGGTCAAATACAGGACAAAGGAAACTCTGCCTGGCCGTCACTTCCAGGCGAACCCCATTTACAAACAACTGAGTCAGAGTGTAGCCGTGGATCGCCGAAGAAGTGCATCACTTTAGTCTAGGCCACGGTAATCCGAAGCCTGTGCGCTTTGGAATATCGAGAAACGCAGTTCAATGCCTGTTGGAGTCTACGCTCCAAAGTTGGCATCTGGGCCGCGCCAAGAGAGATCGAAAGGTTGTCCACGTGGTGCGTAGCGAGAACATCTTCCGGCAGCACCGAGGTTATGCCGTTGATGCTCAGGCCAAGTAGTGCGACAACGAGGACACTTGCTTGCGGGACACCCTCTTCTTGCTCCATTGGCCCGGAGAGCGTTATTTTTTTTTATGTTTCCTTTACGTCACTACTAAGCCTAAGAACGAGAGACTTCCAATAAGACGAGGCTAGAAAAAGCTATATAGTTTGCTTTCTTTAGTCTGACGTCGAAAATAAAATATAGCTTTTTAACTGGTAATATCACATCACCTATGAAAAGTTGGAATTCATTGAGTATGTTTAGTCGACGTATGGGAACTAAATTCTGGGCGGCTTTGCGCTTCTGCCACAGGTCGTTACCACTCCTCGTTCGGAACCTTTTAAAGTGAAAATCCTGTATCCATGCCCAGTGTTTTCCGAATCCTAAACTGTCGTAAAAACTGTATTTAGCAAAATAACTGAAACCAACGAGGAAGAGTCCACCAGAAAACATTTGCAAGTTTTGCACAAAACTTTTTGAGTTAGGGAACATTAAAAATGTGTGGTAGGTAAATTAGCCGAGTAAACTGAATGGTTAGCTAGGGAAAAAGCTGTGAACTGTTTCGCAGCCACGGAGGTTCCATGGACAGGCTGAATCGAAGTAGGACTGATTCAGGGTTCGAGCTTGTATTCTTTTAACTCAATTCGAGTTATTCTTATAAGTGCTATCGTTTCAGATGTACAATATACGTGTGGATCTGCTTTTAATTCCACTGATAAAGCATTCTGCAGATACGTACCTCTCTCCTGTTGTCTTCCATCATAACTGGCTCGGTCTGTAAGCTCAGGTGTCTATATTTGTCCAGCCTTGCTCTTTCCCACGCACATTTATATTTCGGGCAGGATGGAACACTAGAGAAAAACAGGTTTGTAAGAAAATGGTTTAGTTAAGAGGATTGACAAAGTACATAGCTATAGGTAATATCGAGGTTCCTTGAGGTGTTAGGGATCGGTAGGCGGCAACTCTTGAACCTGTGTACCATTCTACAATGAAAGGTGTTCTCTTTGTAGTATCATTAGATAGAACAGTCAAAATGAGATGATAAATTGAAATCTTTTATTATGCACAGTGAGGAAAATTATTGAACATGCAAAAATTTATTAAGCAAATGATAAGAAAAAGGGGTCACTAAGAAACACTAAATATTTATACACCGTATCGTGATGAAATAGATGTATCGTAAGGTTAGTCAAACCCCACGTATGAATTTACATTACAATAATGTAAACCCAAAGCTAAGGTAGTAGAACACCTTAGACATGGTTCAACAGTTTTAAATTAAATAGCAAGCACCGCGCACATAATAAGAGGAGCGGTCAATAAGTTTTGCAATTCGGATATGAGGAAACTAGATGAGGAAAATCATTATTTCTCAATATAACTACCCTCTACTTAAATGCACTTGTCCCCGAGGATTCGAATTCCCGACACCCAGTGTAGATAGAAGGGAGTAGGAAAATAGGCAAATAAAAAATAATAGCGTAGGCGAGTTGCGAACAGCTTCCCGCGTCGCTAGACCACTCTTAGCCAGCAGCGAATCCACTCCGCTATCCTGAGTCTCAAAAAGACTCATTCAAACGAAGCTTTTAAGCCGCTCGCCTGCACTTCTCGTACGCTATACCAGAAATCTCCCGACTGCTGTTCAATCCACTCCTGGACGGCGAACTGGACATCTTCATCGGCCCCAAACCGGCGTCCATGCAATGCAGCCTTGAGCTGGCTGAATAAAAAGTAGTCGCTGAGGGATCCCAGTGATGGACCTAAGTTTCATCACCTGTCACTGCGTGACTCGAATCCCGCCGGGTCTTGGTTGTACAGGAGCAACAGCTCCTCCGAAATTTGACGACGTGTTAGTCGATCATGGGGCGTGAGGTTTCTAGGGACCCAATGGGCAGAAACCTTGGTTATGGCCAAATTGTCGTGGATGATGTTGATAACACTTCCATGTGATATTCCAAGTTCTCGCTCGATTTCTTCGACCTTCACCCGTCTATTTTCGAGGATTATCCTCTCCACACGAGCGACATTGTCTTCGTTGGTCACGTTTGATGGGCGTCCTGGATAGGGATCATTTAAGGGACTCACGACCATGGCGGAACTCCCTATTCCAGCGAGCAATGGTTGCATAGGAAGGGGAGGTCTCTGTGTACACTGCAACCGTGCGTTCATGGATCTCTTTTGCATTCTTGCCTTCCTTGCTAAAAAATTTGATCACTGGGCGGTGCTCAACCTTCTCCATTGTTGGAAAATTTGTGACTAACGATCTGCGATCAGCTACTGCTTCTTAAATAGACGAGGCAGGAGCGTTCGGCTGCAGGTCCTGACTTGTCCTAACACTCCCACAAACAGCCATCCCATTTCCTCTGTTTTGCCCTACCGATTCGCAAAGCTTATTGATCGCCCCTCGTACATTACTATATCGTATGGAGCCCACTTGCAGCTATCATAGGCTGGATTCTTCGTGGCATGGATTCTACCGTGTCCTATCGTTTCAGACTATTTTGACAAATTACTCTTGTCAACGATCTGTAATTCTGCTTTGCCGAAAACCTACGTTTTGAATTTTAGATAAAAAAGAAAAAAGTAAGTTTTCAATATGATTAAGATCCGGAGATTGAAGTTTTAGACGGATGTTTATAGTTAGCACCATTGTTATACGAGCAGTGAATTTTAGGTAGTTTGTCCTGTTGCAAGATAATGACTCAGTTTGTGTGCACTTTCCAACAAAATATCGATAAAGTGCGGTCGAATTCAAACGAGGGAGATATGTGAAAACAGACTCCCTCGTTAGATTTGCAGTAGTCCTGTATATCGACAGAGATTCTTTTTCTGAATTTCCGTCCATCTGGCGACTGCCTAAAAGGGAACCAGTCGCCCTAAGTATGTAATAGCTTAATGCTAGGCTACGTTAAATAAACAATTACACACTGAAGCAAAGGAAAACAAGAATCAAAACCCAAAAACAAATAAACGAGGAAATAACCAGGCTTCAGCGTTGAAAGAAGGCCCACATCTCTGAAACGGGAGCATGCGACCAAACCAAATAAACAAAAATGGAGGCCAAGCTCCTCTAAAAAGTCGATAAGGCGGTATCCGTGCACGAAGAGAGAACGGAACGCAACTCACTCAATGTAACTTTTCGCTGAAAGGTTCTTCGCCTCTGGAAGTAAAGTCCAGTTGGGGGCCTTCCGCTACATCACGACGCGCATTGAATGCTGGCGGAGCAGCATCCCGGCAAGAGAATACCGAGAAAGGGGTATCCTTGGATTCTTCCACAGGCGCGGGATCCGAAATTGCCGTCCCATTCTCCGGGGAACAGGAGGGACGGGAGGGGGGGTGCAAGAACTTCCCCCCAATCCTTTTGACTATCTACCACACTTCTGCTAGAGGAGTCTTACTGTTAAGTGAAAAAACTTACGCCCGCCAAAAAGAGGAGCGGGCGTGATTCGAAACATACCGGAACCTAGCCCTAGCTCAATGAAATTTACCAACATTGAAATCGTTCCGTGGGCGATTATAGCGCATGTACGCATAACGCTTGTTTGAGGGCCGTCTCGTACTCGGCCGACCATCACAGGAGTGGTCGGCGTGCGAAACAGCCAGACGCTCGAGCTTTGTCAGGCGATAGTGGCCATGTTGTTAAAGCGACATCTGACAACCTCACTGTGAACTGTACAGTAGTACTTGGTGAGTCACAATGGAAGGTTATAGCGTTAAACCGTGTGCAAATCATTAAATGTTATCAAAATCAGTGCTCCATTCGACAATCGTCCTACCGAGTCGACTGTTCGACGCTTGGTGGCCAAATTCGAGGCAAAAAGAGTATCAACAATCACCCAACACCCGTACGTCGCCGAAACGAAAGAGCTGCTGAAAACATCGCTGCCGTAAATGAGAGTGTACGGGAAAATCTGAGGCAGTCAATTTCTCGTCGTTGACAAGAACTAGGCCTTTCCGCGACTTTAGTTTTTCGAATTATGCGTAGGGACTTGGGTCTGCAACCGTACAAAATCCAACTTACCCAGGAACTTAAGGTAAACGACCATAGACAAGGCCGTGTGCTCGCTGATTGGGCTCTAGAGCAGTTGGAAGTTGCCCCAAATTTCCCCCGCAAAATCATCTTCAGCGACGAGGCCCATTTTTGGATGAATGGACTTGTGTCAAGCAAAATTGTCCGATTTGGAACGAAAACAATCCACATGAGATACACCAGCACCAATTGCATCCCAACAAAGTCACCGTTTAGTGGGGATTTTCGTCTAACTGAATCATCGGTCTGTATTTTTTTGAGAACGAAGATGGGATTGCCATAACCGTCAACGGCGAGACTTACAGATCGATGATAAGTAACTTCTTGTGGCCTAAACTGGATTATTTGCCTGCTATGGATTCTGACGACATGTGGTTCAAACATGACGGTGCTACGTACCACACTGCGCACGCCACGATAGACATTTTGCACCATCGATTTCAGGGCAGGGTCATCTCGCGTAGCGGCGACGTCAACTGGCCACCGAGATCATGCGATTTAACACCATTAGACGACTTTAGGGGGCGGGGCTACGTTAAATCGCAGGTCTATGCAAATAATCCGCAAACAGTTCATGTCCTCAAAGTCAACATAACGAACACCATCCAGCAAATTCAGCCAGATTTATGCGACAAAGTCATCGAAAATTGGGCCTCCCGAATACGTTCCACCAAGCGAAGCCGCGGCGGACATTTGAACGACATCATATTCCACACTTAATGCCATAAAATGTAATTTGAAATTTCAAATAAATTGAGTGCATATATCACACAAAACTTGTTTTATTTACATTTAAAAATTGAACGACCATATTGAAAGACCCTTTAGTTAGGTCTACAGCAACGAGTTTGCCGTAAAAGAATTCTACGGTCTCAGAAATATCTCAGATTTCCTGAAATGCGGACCACTGCGCCCACTCCAAGCAGCACCGGGGCGGGCTCTCAGGCGGCCTTTTTTATTTTAAGAGCCCACCTAGCCACTGCCTACTAGGGCAGAAATCACCGTACTCATCAGATCCTACTACTAGGCTATATTAAAAAACAACTATGTAATTAACAAATTTACGATCCAAATTTAAGGCTAAATAAAAACAACAAAATAAAACAAACTTATCAAGGAACCTTGCTCCGGCGTCAGGGATAGGTCCCCCCCCCGCGCAGGAACATGCGACCTACAAAAACGCACATAAAGGGTCAAATAAAGTGGAGGAGGCTGGCTTCCTCCCAAAAGTCTATCAGTCCACAAGTCGGTGCGCACGAACTCGTCGCGAGTACAAGGGACAAGCAGTAGTGACACCACTCGTCCCGGTACCAAGACGGGTAACGTGCGCAGAGATCACCCAGGCTGGGACATTCAACAGGGGGGCTGAAAACACTGTCGGACAATGCAGTCTTGACAGTATGGCGCAGGCGAGCGCTCCATCAAATGACACTGCGTCCCGAGTGTGTCTCCAATTCGGGGACTCTGGTCTGGTCTGTTCGTCAAGTCCTCGCGGAACCTCTGGCGCCCTTAACGGCGTGTTCATTTCCCGTAATTTCTACATGACCAGGAAACCCGGCATAAGGTAATCTTAACATCCGCCCGGCTCGCCAAAACCGTGGACTCGCGCATAATTACGAACCAGAGGATGCAGAGATTCGAATGCCTCGAGAGCACTTGGGGCGCTTTGTGACTCTACATAAACCGCAATCTGGTCTCCGAACCGGGCACGTGGCGCTATCTAGCGACGGCCATGAAGGCAGACGCAGTGCTTGGCAGAGCCCCGCTGACTTCAAACAGAGGGGACACTGCGTGGAAACTGACCGCCTATTGGGACTTTGAGCCATCCGTATTCACTGGCACGGTTCCAGCGTGATAGGAAGTGTGCTCTAAAAAGCCGAACGCAATACTTCCGGTGCTGTACAAGCTTTGGGAGCAGAGGCGTGGCGACAAATATTCAAAGCTGGTACCCCTAAGGGTGGCGTCCTGGATAGAACCATGAGCGCCACTCGCCGGAGGAGTATACCTAGGTCTCATAGGAGTTTCCTAGCCCTAAACCCCAAGGGCTTAGGGTATGACTGGCATCTCTCTGCGGCATAGGCACCGTCAAGATCAGCTCCGGATGCGACGAGAGCCGTTGGCGACTGAGGGAGGCACCGGGCTCGCGCCTACAGGCGAATAATTTACTGTGCTCAGCGCAGAGCGCGTGGCATCCCCCAGCATCTGCAAGTAAGCCCTCAATGGATTATTGCAGAAGGCAGCGGTCGCCAAACTAAGTCTGGTGTGGTGGATCGAGTCCACTTGCCGCAATAGACGCTAGGGTGCGGATGCAGTAGCTCCATCAGCGCTCCAGGCGCTGAACATCACGGAACCCAGAATATCCATGGCGCAGGTACAAGAGACCCTAAGGCTGCGAATATGAGCCTTCCAGGTGAGGCGTCGGTCAAATACAAGACCAAGGAAACGGTGCGAGTTCACCACTTCTAGGCGCACCCCGTTGTAAAACAAGTCTGGGTTAGGGTGGAGCCGTGGATGGCGGCAGAAATGCACCACCTTAATCTTGGTTAAGGTAAACCGAAGCCTGATCGCTTTGGCATAGCGAGATAAGAGGCTCAATGCTCGTTAGAGTCGACGCTTCATAGTTGGCATCTTGATAGCGCCAAACAGATCTAAAGGTCGTCCACGTAGAGCCAAGCTAAAACATCTTCCGGCAGCACCAATGTGATGCCGTTGATGGCAGGACAAATTTTGACAATGAGGATACTTACCTGCGGTACACCCTCTTTCTGCTCCATTGGAGCCGGAGAGGGCTCCACTCACCCGTATGCAGAATCTACGATCTCGCAAAAATTCAGATATACAAATACCAGCACTTAAATGACGTACGTGATTTAGTTTTACTCGATGGTCTGGGTGAGAGTTGGTTGTGTCAGATGAAATGCTTTAGGAGTTTTTTTACTGCTTGTCTGAGATTAAATGAAATTGTTCCAATATTTATTTTGCAGTTGCTTTTATATTTCATTTGAACTTTCGAGGCTTTGATTTTGTTGACTAAGACACACAATGTTTTACTATATTGTTTATAATTTTGTTTCATAATATCTTTTGGTTATGTTGCAATTAATTTCAGAAAATTAGCTTGTTGAAATACGTTTATTTTTACTGTAGTTATGGACGTGTTTGGTGTGTTCTTATGCGGAGATATGAAGAGCAGGAATCAGAATTATTGAAGGAATAAAAAACCGCTAGGGTAATTTTGTCCCTGGGAACTTTTTGACCACTATCAACTATACTTACAGTAATTCTACCAATTTTATCTATACTTCCAAGACTATCAATTTATTAACTTTAATAAACTATTGATTTGAGTAGAAATAGGATTACGTAATTTAATATCCCCTTCCTAAATCGAAACTTTGTATAAAATTTAAAATTTTGTTAACGCCCTTTGCAAAAATGATACAATTCAGAACGGCATCATTTTAGGATGTTACAGAAAAGGATAAGACAAAGGGGGCAAACTCAGTAAATATATGGGGTTTCGAAAGTCTTGTCACCCCTGTAATTTTTTTAATTTTATATTTCAGATGACAAAGTCTTTGTACTCCCTGTTAATGTTTTATTTTTTTATTTCAGATGGCTGGCGCGAACCCCTGCAGTGTGGAAGAGAGGCCGATTGCAAGTGTATGGCCACATACATGATCGTGTACACTGGCAAGAGCATGGAGGATGTGCGACATGAATCCTCCAAGATTCAGCAGAATAAAACTAGTACACGTCTTAGATATTATATTTTTCTCTATTATTCTTATCTTCGGTAATGAGTGACAAGACTTTCGGACCCCTCTGGATAGTAGAAAAACGCAGTCTTATTAGGGTAGAGAAAGGATAACGAGAAGTAAAGAATTTCCTTAATCAAATTTGAGGAGCGAGTGCTGAATCGTAACTGCAACAAGTTTGTACGAATGAACAAAGGTCTTTTAAATACGAACTGATCGTTTGGGAAGTGGGTCTAAGAAATACAAATTAATTTTCTTCCTTACCCAGTCTTCGCGAAGCTGGTCCAGAGAGCAACCATTATTTCTCTCATTTTGATGTCTTCTTTTCTTTCCAAAGGGTGAATGAAGTACTGCTGACCATAAAACAGGTAAACCAAATCATCTCCATGAGAAATATCTTGAATTGGGAGACAAGTAGTTATTAAGATGCTGGTTCTCACAAATTCTAGAGTTGAATAACAAATCAAATAGGCCACAAAGAAAAAAAAAGTTGAACGATACAGAGTTTTTGAGGAAAGAAAAAGAATTTAATTTTATAAAACTGAGATAACCACTGTCCCATTTCGCATCAACCTCACAAATTGAAAAGTTCAAACCAACAAAACGGGGGGAAAATTAAGAGAAAACATTAGGGACCGAGACAAAAACAAAAGAGACTACAAAGAATCCGGAAAAAGTAGTCCGAGGCGCATGGGACGAAGCACATTTGCTAAAAGAAGAGATGTGCCACGACTTACAAGGATAAGAGTCAACTAGTAGTTAGGCGGCCATGCAATGGACCCTTTTTGAGTAGCAAAGGAGCTCCTCACAGGGGCCAAATAATAATAATAGGCTAGTCGGTTATGGCCAATTCGTAAGTGGCAAAGAGAATTCTAGGATCGACACTTAATACACTAGAGTAACCCATTTTAATATCGATGCATCCACCCCAGTCACTCCCACAAACGCACATACAGGGTGGACCCCCTTTCACCAATAAAAATGGGCTCCAACTTTCAATTTGATTCATTTAGTAATTGGATAAAAATAAAGCCTATCGAAAGTTGAGGCCTCATTTTTGGGGGGGATGCCGAGATATCAAAGGCAGTTAAACGAGCAGCTCGGTCGGTCCTTTTAACCTAAACTATAACGACCAACGGTACAATTTCGGAACATTTCACACTGAAATTTTAGGTTCAGTAGGTCACTTTTTTTAAACCATTTCGAAATCCTACAAGTCAATAAGTTTTCTTCCACTCACCTCTTCCCTCCTCTCAACCATAAACAATTACTCGCAACGCCTATTCTCTCATTAATGTCACTAGGTGGGTGCATTTGAGGGAGGTTTCAAAAAGGGGGGCTTCCATGCCCAGCTACCAAGTCTGGGTCGAGTCAACACGCCCCGGTAAACTGGCGATTTTCTGGGTACACATCCAATCCATGAACACTTCATTCGATCTTCTCCCAAAGGAAATGGAACCTATTATTTCGTTTTCTGTAGATTAAATTTCCCACATGGAGCCTTCATGATTGATAAGCTTTTCTTAGACTACGCTCGAGGGATGAATTCAGGTTAGAAATTGCCCCAATTTTTAGCCTGGATCCACAACTGGGACTTATCCCAACATTGCACGTCTACACAAACGATTCTTATGGCCCAAGCAGTGGCAGTAGTAACACCTCCGCTGCAGAGGCACAAATGCCATCACACAGTATCGATATCTACTGCCAGGCACGAACTCGAGGCATGTCACGGTCAAGCTTGACGAAGAGCTTAGGGGTGGATCTAAGCCTATCCCCGTTTTCTCA
Source organism: Ceratothoa steindachneri (assembly GCA_963969495.1). NCBI lineage: Eukaryota > Metazoa > Arthropoda > Malacostraca > Isopoda > Cymothoidae > Ceratothoa > Ceratothoa steindachneri. The sequence continues at coordinate 164,041,910 of OZ018325.1, read as the reverse complement.
TCACATGTTCGACCTTGACCGCTCCATAGTGCAAGAATTGCCTCGCATAAACTACTCTTTTCATGAAATTCATGGGAGAGTGAGGCGTCACACTCGCCGGCGATCCATTAAGTTTGCGAAGGGCGTTAATCAGAGTCTTCTCAGGGATTCGATGCATTAGCAATTATCTCCCGTTAAGAAAAGGGGGCACTTTTGGCTCTTTACCAATCAACCAAGCTAATGCTATTCTATGATACATCATGATGGCAAAATGATGCCATCAGTGGAGCAAATTACCAGAAAGCGCTTTAAGCCAGTTGGCTCTAAAACACCAGATAATTAATCTAAATGAAGGGCCCCGGTGTAATAGAAGCTCTGCTCAGCGTAATTGCAAGTTTAGCTTTAGTCTGGCCTTGCCAACCCAAAAGCGGCAGGGGGAGGACGTGCCAATCTTGGCCTATTCTGTGGTCGAAACGGCCGCTTCCAGCACCATCACAATCTCGATATTCTTGTTGTTTTTTTTAATTTAAGAGCCCATCTGGCGACTGCCTACTTGGGCATAGGTCGCCGTACTCGACCTAACCTGTTACTAGGCTATATTAAAAAAAGAAATAGCAAAAACAAATGTAAATAAATAACAAATATGACAGGATAAAATGACAAAAAGAAAACCCAAATAGGGTAGAAGGAAGCACGCTACGCAGTCAGGGAAAGGACCACCTCCCACCAGCGTAGTGAAGCGCAACCTATAACAGAGTCTAAGTGGAGGAGGCCAACCTCCACCAAAAAGTCTGAGTTCACCAGTCAGTGAGGATGAACTCGTCCGTGGGAAAAGGGACAAGCGGTAGCGACCCCGCTCGTCCCGATACCGGGACATACAACGTGCGCGAAGATAGCCAATATTGGGTGGGACATTCAATGAGAATATGCCACACTTTTTTTTTTAGGCGCTATCTGGCGACTGCCCACTTGAACATAAGTCGCCGTAATCAAACAGCCTAGCTCTAGGCTACTTTAATAAAAAAAAATGCAAACAAAACAATAAAAAGAACAATCAGGAAGCAAGCTCCGGCGTCGGGGGAGGTCCCCTTGCCCCCGGCGCAGGAGCCTGCGACCTACAAAGAAACCAACAATAACAAAAAACAACGACAAAACCTAGTTAAATAAAAAGGAGAGGGCCGGCCTCCCCCCAAAAGTCTATTAGTTCACCAGTAAATGTGCACGCACTCGTCCCGAGTACAAGGGACAGGCAGTAGCGAGCCCACCCATCCCAGTACCGGGACAGGTAATGTGCGCGAAGATCGCCCAAACTGCGACATTGAACAAGAATGTGCTGAACACTAGGGGTCAACGCAGTCTTCACAGTAGGGCGCTGGCGAGAGCTCCATTTAATGGCGGTGCGTCCCGCGAGTGTGCCCAATTCGCAGACAACAGAAAGCAACCTGAAGCCTTCGCGGCATTCGAGGGGTAGGTCCAGGGGAACAGTCGCGGCACAATGGCACGAAAGGCTAATTTCCCTTCAACCGTCTTCCGTCTTCCATCTTCTTGCCAAGGAGCCCGTATTTCTGCCATGTAATCTGTTGTGAGGAAGAGCGAAACTGGTCAGGTCGCCCAGTTATCGCGTACTCTTTAGCGCCCTCATCGGCACACTCATTTTTACATGTCTAGGAACCAACTAGAAGATAATATCTCTATGCCGGGAGAGCAGTGAAAACGAACGCAGCGCCTGGCAGGGTCCCGCTGACTTGAAACAGAGGGGATAGGGCGTGGAAACCGAGCCCCTCTTCAGGCTTCGAGCCATCCGTATACACTGGCACGGTTCCAGCGTGACACGAGGTTTGCTCCAAAAAGGTAGAACGCAATACTCCCGGCGCCGTACAAGCTTTGGGAGCAAAGGCGTGGCGACAAATAGCCAAATGTGGTACCCTCCAGGGTGGCATCCTAGGCAGAACCAGGAGCGCCACCAGCCAGAGAGCTATACTTAGCTCTCGAAGGAGTTTCCTGGCCCTAAACCAAAAGGGCTTAGGGTATAACCGGCGTCCCTCGGCGGCATAAGCACCGTCGAAATTATCTGCGGATGCAGTGAGAGCTGTTGGCGACTGAGGCAGTCGCCGAGCTCTCGAGTACAGGCGAGTGATGCACTGTACGCCGCGTAGAGCGAGCGGCATCTCCCCAGCATCTGCTAGTAGGGTCATAATGTGGAAAGTGCGGAAGGCACCGTTCGCCAGGCGAAGGCCGGTGTGGTGGATGGAGTCCACCTTCCGAAATACACACTGCTGCGGATGCATAAAACTTGCATCCGTAGTCGAGCTTCGAACGAACACAAGATCGATAAAAAAGCAAGGCAGTAGCCCTATCAGCACCCCAAGCGCTTAACGTCACGGAATGGAGAATATCCATGGCGTCGGTCAAATACAAGACCGAGGAAACTGTGCAATTCAACCACTTCCAGGCGTACCCCATTAAGAAACGAGTCTGGATCTGGGTGGAGCCGTGCATGGCGGCAGAATTGCACCACCTTAGTCTTGGCCATGAAAACCGAAACCACCTGTGCGCTTCGGCATAGCGAGAGACGCGGTTTAATGCCTGTTGGAGTCGACGCTCCAGAGTTAGCATCTTGGCAGCGCCAAGAGAGATCGAAAGGTCGTCCACGTAGAGCGGAGCGAGAACATCTTTCGGCAGCACTGAGGTGATGCCGTTGATGCTCAGGGCAAAGAGTGCGACACTGAGGACACTTCCCTGCGGCACACCCTCTTCCTGCTCCTTTGGGCCGGAGGGGGCTTCACTACCCGTGAGTGGAATCGACGATCTCGCAAAAATTCAGCTATAAACATTGGGATGCGTCCCCTCGCCCCCGTTGTGTGGAGAGTCTCCATGATACCGTATCGCCATGCGGTAACATAGGCCTTCTCCAGATCGAAAAACACCGTGGCGTAGTGCTGTCTACAAAGGAAGGCCTCGCAGACGGCATTTTCAAGTCGGATCACAGCATCTGAAGTGCAGTGGAACTTGCGGAAGACGCACTGTGCACAAGAAAGATTGCCTCCGTTGTCCAGGAAAAAGGCTAATCTAACATTTACCAATTTCTCCAGCAACTTTCACACGCAAGAGGTTAGGAAGATTGGGTGGAAACCGGCCGTAGTAGCGTGATTTCTCCCAGGTTTGCGAAAGGCAAGCACAGTAACGATTCGCCAGGAATCTGGGAGGAGGCCCTCCACCCAGATCCTGTTGAACAAATCTAGCAGAAAGACCATGCCTCGCTCACCCAGGTGTCGAAGCATGGCGTACGGGACATTGTCCGACCATGGGCGGTGTCCGCGCATGAAGCAAGAGAGGAACGCAACTCGCTCACAGTAAACCTGTCTTTGAAGGGTTGTCCGCCTTTGGAGGTAAAGTCAAGACGGCGGGCTTCCGCGACATCACGACGTGCATTGAATACTGGCGGAGCAGCATCCCGGCTAGAGAATGCGGAAAAAGCAGTCGCGAAGGATTCCGCCGCGGACGCGGGGTCGAGATTGCGGTCCCATTCCTCTGGAGAATGGGAGGGGTGTCCTGCGTGAAATTTCCCCGAATCCTTTTGACTCTTTTTCACACCTCTGCTAAAGGGGTCTTCGCGTTAAGTGAAGACACGTATGCCAGCCAAGAAGAGCGGCGGGCGTGCTTCGAAATATACCGGAACCTAGCCCTCCTAGCCCGACGAAATTCAGCGACAGTGAAATTGTTCGGGCGGCGCTTATAGCGCATGTAGGCATAACGCTTCTGTTTTAGAGCCATCTCACACTCGGCCAACCACCATAAGAGTGGTCAGCGTGCAAAACGACCAGACTTTTAAGGAATAGTAGTCAGGTCCGCGGCGATGAGGTTGCCGGAGAAGAACTCAACGGCCCCATCTACCGACCTAAAATCCTCGACTGAGATAGAGAATTTAGTCATTTCCTGAAATGCAGGCCACCGTGTCCGCGCCAAGCACCACCGAGGTGGTCTCTCAGGCGGCAGTTGCCCTGAAAATGATATTTGAATGGGAAATTGATCCCTACCATGGAGGTCATCGACCACGCCCCAATCAAATTCAGGCTGTGCATCCAAAGAGCAGAAAGATAGGTCAAGGCAAGAAAATGAAGCGGTTCTCGGGCAGTGATGTGTAAACTCTTCCACATTTAAAACATTTCTCAAGCTCTTCGATCAGATCGGCAAGGACTTGTCCCCCGGGATTTAATGAGTAATCTCCCCAGAGAGGATGCCTGCCGTTCAGATCTCCAAGCAAGAGAAAGGGCCTCGGCAACCGTGCCACGACGCGGCGAAAGTCCCCCGCGTCGAAGACAGCTGACGGTGGAATGTACACATAAATGATAGTATACCTCCTATCCCGGTGAAGTTGCACAGCCACTGTCTAAAATAAACTATCTAAAGTGAAAGGAAGAACGGAGACATCATGCCGGGTGTAAACCGCGCATCCCCTAAAACCGGCCATCCAGCGGTGTTGGGGTCGCAAGACCCTTATAGCCGGGAGATTGGGCTGGGAGCACGCGCCTAGCATAGTCTCCTGCAAAAGAATAGCTAACGGGCAACGCGAAGAGACGAGCCTCAGCAGCTCCTCCCAGTTGGCCCGGAGTCCACGCGGGGGCCCTCTTCGAACAGTATACCCTCACGGGAATGGCCGTACGCTTCCTGGGGGCAGAACCCCATGCGCTGTTGGCTGGACAAAGCGCTGAAGGCGCTGTCGCCTTCGAACACTTATTGGGGGAGGTTGGGCTCGCCATGCGAGTCTTTTCCTCCTTCCACCTCGAAACCTTAGGTGGGCGTTGCGGCTTCAGAGGCGGGGGTCCCTCTTTTCGAGGAACCACCGTCTCCGACCTACTCAGTCCACCACTAGGCGAGGGTCAAGGAGCCGAAGCTCTTTTCTTGTTTTCCTCATTTCATGGCACACCTTTAAGAACCCCGGAAGATGGCCTGGCGACCAACTTCAGGGGTGTTGCCTCCTGTGAGTCTAACGACTGGGTAGAGGCGCGTGGCCGTTTCGCCTTACGGGAAACGGTCACGCCGGGGTAAGAAGGGGGAGCCCTGGTTTTAGCAGTGGCTGGTTATGAACCCTTTTTGCCGCCAGCTTTACCAGATGAGCGCCCGGGTTGAGTAGAGCCCGCAGAAGTGCTCCGAATGGGCGCGGAAACAACCGTGCTTGTTACCCTTGATGGGCCAGGGGCAGAGGGTGCCTTTCTAACTATTGAAGCATAAGACTTCCCAGGAAGAGCCGGGGGCGCGAGGACCAAGTCCTTAGCCTCACGGAATGAGAGTCGATCCTAGGACGAACGGTCAGGATTTCTTGCTCAAGGAGATATGCACCACATTGCTTCGAAGAAACGGGGTGCGGCTCTCCGCAATTGACACACTTGGCCACACACGATTTAGAGTTATTGTGTGCGGCCTCGGAGCAATTTACACAGACTTTGGGTGACCCCGACTTTTCACGTCCACAAGAACGATTCGTATGGCCGAAGCGGTGACAGTAATAGCACCACCGCGGCAGTGGCGCGAATGCCTTCACGCGATAGCGGTACCAAGCGGCACGCACTGACTCAGGGAGCTTGTCACAGTCAAGCGTGACGAACAGTGTAGGGATGGGTCTCGAGGCCCCTCCCTGTTTTCTCATTACACGTTCGACCTTGACCGCGCCATGGTCGGCCAGCTCTAAGGTGATGCCCTCTATGGAGTAGTCAACGAGTTCCCTCGCATAAACTACGCCTTTCACAAAGTTCATGGTAGAGTGCGGCGTCACACTCACCGGGGTGCCATGAAGGGTCCGAAGAGCAGAAGGCTCCCCGTCCGAGAAACGGGTCACCTTCGGCTCTCTACCAATTGCACTAGCTAATGCTCTCCTCTGATGGATCATGTTGCCCTTGGCCAACATGGTGCCATCAGTGGAGCGAATAACGAGGAAGCGTTTGAAGCCAGCGGGCTCGAAAACGCCAGGTAACGTCTGAATGAAGGGCCCAGATGTTATTGAGGCTCTACCCTGCGCACTTTCGTCTTAGTCCGTCTCCGCAGCTGGGGGGTGGGGTGGGGGTGGCAGACCGATGTGGCATCAGACCAATCCGTCTCCGCAGCCACCACAGAAGAGCCCCTAGTCTTTTTAAAAAAAATGTTTTCCTATTTTTTTTTTCTTTTTAGGAGAGGATGGCGAGGAATGAACCCGCTTTTTCCCTTCACCGGCAGGAGCCCCCAGGCCAGATAGACCGGCCTCAGCCAGGTCCTTCTCCGTGATGTAGAAGGTCTTGGCAGTCGCAGGGGCACCGGTTGGAGGAGACCCCTCCCCTCTTTGTACTGCCTTGGAAACCCAGGCCGTTTGAGGAGGACCTTGCATTGGGGTGGATTCGGGTTCGGTGCTTGGCGCCGAGCCCGGATTCGCTCCCATGGAAGGTCCTACTTTCTGAGGCTAGGTTGCCTCAAGGACCATGTCTATTTCACGGGGGGGGGCGCCTCCAGTTGGCCATCCCCCCCTAGGACATTGGAGGTCCCGTTGTCAGCGCTGTCACACGTCACGTCTGGGAAGGCACAGGCCTTGACCCCGTCAAGGAAAGCGACCGAAGGGGCCTGGCTTCCCTCTCTCCTCTAAGGGGGTTTGCCCTACCGAGCCGCTTCCATGGGGAACGGTCGGCTATGGGCTGCCTGCTGGCTTTCTTGGCAGTCCCCTTGAAAAGAAAAGGGGGTAGTGCCGCTGGAAAAAGAGGTGCCCGAAAGCAGCTCCAGTGAAGGGGGTGAGGGGGTCTTCTACACCCGTAGGCGAAGGAGAGGAGTAAGCCTCTTCTCCGGTGGGAAAAATTTGGAGGGTCTCCTGCGCAAGCACAGGGGGGGGGGAGGAACTCCATTTTTTTTCTGTTGAGCTGCCCGAGGGCGGCTCCGTCGATGGAGTAGGGAAAATTGAGGGAAGATTTTCGATTTTTTCATCATTGGGCATGGTGACCCTTAATTTTTCACAGGATGCATACGTTCATCACCCCTCGCAGTAGCCCGCCCTACAAGGGGTGCTTACAGGCCTGTCAGAGTCGGGTGTGCCATTTAAGACCAGCCCTCCCGCCTGGTGGCCTGACACTCCCTCAGCATGGCGGCTCAACCTTGGACACTGCGTAAAATCGATATTGTGTGAAGAGAAAAGGAAAAGGGATGTGAGGAAGGTATGGGTGGGGATGAAGCAGGTTGTTAAAAAACTACCATCCCAAACCGGATCTCAGGGGTTTGGGAACATTGTGCCCCCCCCCTTACTCAGCCCCATTCCGGCATAGTTAGCTGAGAAGGTCAGCCTCTACCCTGCGAAATTCGAGGTCAACCAGAGAAAGTTGTAAGGGAGGTTGTATGGAAAGCGACGAAGTAGGGGACAAATACAGGCTGTCTGAAAGAAGAGGCTAAGCTGGGGTCGGACTGGGAGCTAAGTCCGGTTAGCACGGCGGCCAGGATGACAAATCGCTGCGTCCCTTACAGGGGGATGGGAGATCACCTATTATAAACCCTGGTGCTAGGTGATCCCAGGATGGCAGGCAGTCCACCAAGGCACCTTCGCAACCGGACCGAACTCTGTCCAGGGAAAGAAGAGTCTTCCTGGTACAAAGTGCGGGTAAAAAAAAAGTTTGAAGGAAGAGCCGTAATAATGATACTATTAAATAACTTAGTAATACTAATAATAATGAATAATACTCAGTAATAGTAACCTACAATAATTAAAATGCACCATGATAAAATAAATAATCACTAAATAAATACTAAATAATACTACTACTACTAAAAATATGGATTGCAATAAGAATAATAATAATACTAATACTAAAAAGTAGGTGAGAGGGGAAAGCGCCTTAACAACTACTCTAGGCCCAATCACAGTTTATGGCAACGAAGTGACGGCTCTTCCCAAATTTGCACTACGGCCGGGAGGATGTGCAGCTACTCCAGGTATCAAATGTAGCAGGCGACACAGCATAGCCTCTCGCGGGGCAACTGCACAAAGGTCAGATGACAATCACTGGTAAACTCTAAGGCACCACGGTCCTCTATAAGGGAGGGCGAGACATTCAGGTACTAGCGATTCTTTTGACAACAATCGACGGACTTAACATTTCGTGATCATTTTATAGCATAAATAAAACTATTTTGCTCTTTTATCAGTGATGGTAAGGACAAAGCTTCATCATGATCATGCTCGCTCAAGAGTGAGTACGTATGACCAAGCAAACTATTATTATTTAATTCTTGATGGAAAAGGGTAGGGAGTAGTTAAATTTCAGTTTCTTTCTCCCCTTTGTTCATTTATCGGGTCATTCTTGTATCCTCAATAGCAATCTAGCTGCTAACAGATCTGCAATTTCTTTTAGCTACTTATACGGAATTACGGCTATGCTTTTCAGTAGCAGAGTCACTATCAACTTTAATGAAGCCTCTTACTAGAAAAAAAAACTGCTACTAATTCTCATGGCCAGAAGGTTTAAAGTTACCCATTGTACAGTGTATTTCTTTTCTTAAAACGTGGTAGAGTAAAAGATTTGCGTACCTACCTAGATAGGAACGATCATTGAATAAAAAAAACCAAAAACAAACTAGGGATTAAAAATTAGATTTACTTACAATTATTATTATTAGTACAATTCGTGTACAAATTGCTTAAAGAGACTCCTCCTTCGTGATTCAATTGATACAAGTAGAGGGAAATTTCATCATCACTTGCATGGAGTATGGAGGCCAAATCGTGACAAGTTGATATAAAACGATCGCCGAACATCTATGGGTCGGATTGTAATAAAAGAAAACTTTAGTTGCAATAGCGAGCATTATTAGTGGTCAACATTACCTCTAAACTAATATACTTCCCTTCCCAATAGATATTTTACATCTTTACACCCGGAAACACGCTAATATCTTGGTAAATTATGATTTCTCGGTTCTTCTTGAATCACTTTTGATGACTTTTCCCACCTGGTCTGCACAATATAGCAACACTAATGTTAAGTTTTCATTATACTGCGTTGTGTCCTTTCATTTTTTATTTAAGATTCTTAGTTTTGTAAATGAACCATGCTAATAGGATCCATCCTCTTTAAGAACAATGGGACGTCGCAGAGGCCTCATCTATGAAGAAAATTATTTTAGCATAAAGGAAATGGCTAAAAGCACCTTTGTTTATGTTATTGCGGTGAAGTTGGTTCGCCATGTAGACACTGTTAGACAATTTCTGAAGGATCCTTCGCTAAGATGAAGGGATCCGATTGTGGGACCTATAAGACTGACAGCCAGGGATGAGAAATATTAGCCGCCAGTTACGTGGAAAACTGGGGCAAACGAGCAAAGTCATTTTCATCGCCGCTGGTCGTCCCGATGTACCGAAGACCACCAGGAGCCGTATCATGGGGTCCATGGCTTCCGCGCGACCTGCCCTGAAACTGCCTCTTTTAATGCCCCGTCACACAAGACTAAGGCTTCAATGGGCCCGAGGGCAGGCATCTGTCGAAAACGAGACCAAGGAAATGGAGAGAATCTACGACTTCCAGACGAACCGCGTTTAGGAGCAGATCCGGCTGGAATGGAGCAGTGGTTGGCGGCTAAGGTGCACCAGCTTAGTCTTGGCCAAAGAAAACTGAAAGCCGACATAGCGAGAAATGCGGTTCAAAGCCTATTTGAGTTGCCATCTGGACCGAGGGAAAGATCGATAGGTCGTCCATGTTGAGCGTAGCTAAAACATATTCCGGCAGCAGCGAAGTGATAACTTTGATGCTCAGTGCAAAAGAGCGAGACACTTCGCTGGAGGACACTGCACTTCCTTCCTGCTCAAATGCAGCAAAAAGGGGCTCACTTCATCTGTACTCTGATTCTAGGATTTTGCATAAACTGATATACAAATTGAGGAGCGCTCTTCGCCCCACATAGTGTGGAGAGTCTCCATGATGCCGTATCGCCATGCAGTATCAGGCTTAATCCAGATTGAAAAGAAATCGTGGTATAGTGTTGCCTAGGAAAAAAGGCTTCACGTCGGATGAGTTTCTGGGACTGGAAAAGGCCGTCTGAAGTAGAACTTGCGGTAGTCGCACTGTGCGTAAGGCGGCCTCCACTGCCCAGGAAAAAATAGTAGTTTAGCATTTAACAATTTCTCCAACTTGTATACGCAGGAAGTTAGAGATTAGGTGGAAACAGGCCTGGGTAAAGAGATCTCTCCCCCACAGGGCGAAAAGAGAGCACAGTAGCAAATCAAGGAACCCGAGAGATTCATTCAACCCAGATCCTGTTTTAACAAATTTAACAGAAAGGCCATGCATCGCTCACATAAGGGTAGAAACATGGGATACAGACCATCGTCTCGACAAGGGGCGGTGTCCGCGCACGAAGCTAGAGCAGAATGCAACTCACTCCTACTAAACCAGAATTTGAAGGGTTCTCTGCCTCTGGAGCTAAAGTCCAGTCGGCGGTCTCCCCGATATTACAACGCAAATTGAATGGTGGTGGAGCAGCATCCCGGCTAGAGAATGCGAAGAAAGCGGTCGCGAAGGATTCCGCCACGGACGCGGGGGCCGAGATTGTGGTCTCATTCTCCTAAAGAACGGCAGGGGAGGGGTCCTGCGAGAACTTTACCCGAATCCTTTTTGACTCTTCCACACTTCTGCTAGAGAGGTTTTCCTAGCTCTAGCTCTACGAACTTCACCGACAGTAGAATCGTTCGGGCGCGATTTTAGCCAGAGGTTCTAGGAATAGTAGCCAGACCCATGGAGATGAGGTTACCGTAGAAGAACTCTACGGCCTCATCCATCAACAAACTCCTTCCATGGGACAGTGAACTTGGTCCTTTCCAGAAAGGCAGACCACCGTGCCAAACACAACCGGAGCGGGGGCTGTCAAGCAGATTGGTCCAGAATTTCTATTTGTATCCGAAATTTATCACTACACTCAAGGTCATCGAGCAGCTATGCCCCCAAATCAGGCTGCGAATCCGGAGAGAATAAGGATTGAACAAAACTGGTAAAGCAACCTGTTCTAGGCCAATGATGCGTAAACTGTTCCACATTTGACACCCATCTTTAGCTCGTCGATCAAGTCAGCAACGACACGACCCGACCCCTGAGATTGACCCAGTAGGCTCCCTAGAGGGGGTGTCTACCGTTCTAATCTCGCGGCAACACTGTCATGATTTGGCAGAAGTTACTTCCCCCATCGAAGTCTGGAATGTAGGCAGCAATAATGGTATGCTTGCTATCTAGCTGTGGCTGCACTGCTACTGCCTGAAAGCAGCCATTATACCACTTAAAAGGGAGAAATCATGCCGGATGTAAATAGCACATCCACCTGACCAACCGTAGTACCGTCGTGGTTGGGTCGCAAAATTCTTTTTCCATGGGAGGGTGGGGAGGAGGCACGTGGCCGGCATGCTCTCTTGCAAAAAGATTCTTAATAGGGAATGGGAGGAGACTAGCCTCCGCAGCTCCTCCCAGTTGGCCAGGAGCCAACGTTAATTCCAGGCATAGCTTAGAGGAGATACAGGGACCCTCTTCGGAGAGAAGACCCTCACGGGAATGGCCGCACGCTTCCCGGAGGCAGAACTTCGGGCATGTTGGCCGAACAATGCGCTGAATGCGCTCTCGCCTTCGAGGCCTTATCGGAGGAGGTTGGCGTCGCTATGAGTTTTCCCTCCCTCCGCCTCTAAAACTTAACCGGAGCTACCTCCTTTGGAAGATCCACCTTATTCGAGTCACCCAGCCCAGTCCTGGTGTGGGCAAGGGAGCCAAAGCTCCTTTGGTGCAGTCCTCCTTATCTTGTGTTCGAACGTGACAAAGGTTGTAGGAGCGAGTATTCTTTTCCCAGTTTTCACCCGTTCGACCTTGACCGCTCTATGGTGGGCCAGCTCTAAGGTGATGCCATCTATGGAATAGTTCTCGAGTTCCCTCGTATAAACCACTCCTTTTACCATGTCCATTGTAGAGTACGGCGTCACTCACCTGCGAGCCATTAAATGTCCGAAGAGCACTAATCATAACCGCCTCGGAAGTGTTTGTAGCATTCACCAGAAGGCTCTCATCCTAGAAACTGCCCACCTTCGGCTCTCTACCCGTTTAACCAGCTAATTCTCTCATTTCATAGAACACGTCGCCTTGTTCTAAGATACTACAATCCGAGGATCGAATAACGAGCGTTTTAAGCCATGGGGTTAAAAAACGCCAAGTAGTTTCTCAAAGAGGGGAGGCGATTTAATTTATGCTCACACTCACTTGGGACTTTTGTTTTTGTTTCGGCATCCCCTCCCGAGGGCGCCTCGGGGCCGGACGTGCCGCGCTTGGCCAGGTGGCTTGCCGAAGCGGCAACGGACCCGTCCTTCCCTGGTGCCCCTGCGGAGGGAGAGGGTCAACTAATCTTGGATATTTTCTTCACTTTCTTCTTTGGAGAGGATGGCGAGGAATGTACCCACCTATTTATCTCTCTCTACTCCAGGAAGGAGCCTAAAGCCTGGACTGGCCGTCAAAGGAGCAGCATTCGGGTAAGGAGGTTCCTCCTCTTCTTGTTGCGTCCTCGGACGCAGGTGCGATCTGAAGAGGCACTCATGTTCGCCGTCTGTCACCAGACCAAGGTTCGCTCAATACAAGACCTTACCTTCTTGGGTGGGGTCACTTCCGGAAACATCTTCACCTCAGAGGGAGCACCTCTTCAAAAGAGATTGAAGCTGCCTGAGGGTGAGTAAAGAAGTGATCAAGGGGATACTCTTTATACTACCCATGGTTATAGGAAAGGGGAAGGTCCCTCTTCGCTAAAAGATTCTTGGTGGGGCAGCTGAGAGCGCTTAGAGGTGGGGCATATTAAAAAAAATAGTCTGCCTGAGGGCAGATCTCTCTCAGCACCCCATACCCTTGGTGATGGAAGGCAAGCTTTTCATTAGGGTTAAATAAGGAGTTAAGAGGGATGGTCTTCAAAAGAGATTGGCCAAGTGGAGCCTCTTGCGTTTCCGGGCAGATACCGCTGGGGCGGGTAGTATACGGCATCGCCAGACAAAGTCCTACCGATTGCATGGAAAGTAGGTCTGAATGGCGGAACTGGCCTGGTGTGGTGACAGGGCTCGGAGAGTTCGATATTCACCCCCCCCCCCGCCAAGACATTAGTGAGAGAAGATCAAAGTATGAAATCGAAAGGATAGCAGTAAGAGATTGGGCCATTGAAAGGAGTAAACCGAGGGATTGTCGGAGTGGACAGGTTGCATAAACCTGTCAGGTAAACTCATCAGCTTTCCCAGACCTGGACCCAGGAGTTTACTTCTGTGCTTGGGGTCCATCCTTCCGGGCACTGACGCAGGGAGTACGCGCTGCTCTTCCAGGTAGAAAGTTCAGTAATCAACTGGGTACCTCACTGCGGTGGACTGGTGACGGGAGGTTTTCTCGTCCAGGTTTCAATTGTAGCAGGGGGTTTCACCTTGAACTACACCATCCACATTCTTTTAAGAAAAGAGGTGCTGAGAGGGCAAATGAGGAACCACACCAGCTTTCCTACGTAGCTTCAGAGAGCTAGTCAACCCAGTAATGGGGCCGTCCCTATTTTCACTAAAGCCTTGAGGGCCATCAGTTCCTTTGGATACCGGGTGTAGTAGTATACACAGGGTAGCCCTCCTCACCCTACAGGGATTGGAATTAGGCCATGCTGGCCCTCTAGGTTTCAAATGTGGCAAGCGTTAGCTCTGACTAGACTATCCACAACCCTGCGGGTGAAGAATGGGTTGAAGGCATAGTGAAAAAAGAGGGATACTGAGAGGCAACGCGGAAGAAGCGCACCATCTCCCCCAGGTGCCGTCAAGTTGACGTCAACACAGTGATCGGGCCTCCCCTATTTGCACACAAGTCGAAAGGACGTGGAGCTCATCCGCGTACCAAGTGTAACAGACTACACGGGGCGTGCGACCTGTCGGGGAATAAAAAAACAAATCACCTGCCAAGACTTATAGAGGAAGTGAAAGACTCGGTAGTCTAATATTAAAGAATGGATGTAAAAAAAATGCCATCAAATATCACCCTATATGTTTGCCCAGTTATGGGTAAATACTTGAAAGCCTCATTGCAGATAAGTTTATTTAAAATCGACCAATTACTGATAGACTCAACATGGCTTTTGAAAATAGCTTATGCCTCACCACTGGACTAGAAGTTTACATTGTATAAACCATTTATGACGGCGAGATGTTAGCCGACATTCTGTACTGAAACTTCAAAAGGCTTTTGACAAAGTACCACATAAGAAATTAGAGCCTAATTTTCGAGGTTTAAGAGATTTAGCAAATTAAATTGAAAATTGACCCAGCGACCGCAAACAGCTATTAGTCCCCAATGGGCAAGAGTCCAATTGGAGGAGACCTAAGGTAGTAGAGCTCACTTCTGTTCAGTCCTAACACCCTGCTCATTATTTGCATTAGCGATATCTACGTGGGATTGTTGCAAAAATCTAATTTCGCTGACTATTCCAAACTAGGTAAAGGTATAACTACCGAGCAATATACTTTAGACTTAAAATGATACTGATCTGATAGCTCATTGATCGGTAGAAAACTACCATTAAACCTTGACGAATGCGAGTGATGAATGTTTGCTTCAAAAATACCAAAGTAGATTAAAAACTCTTTAAAAGAATAAATGTCAATAAATGACAACGGAAGAGATTTTGGTGTAGTCGACCCTAGGCTATTCGCGGTTCGTCATCCGCGCCTTCAACTATCCGCAGAAATTTTTTGGGGGGGCCTTAAAATTCAAAATTTGCACCATTTCCAGACATCCGTACATAGTGGTAAAACGAAAGTGTTGGTTGGCTGAGACGGGACGATTCCAGCCAATCAGCGTTCAGATCTCACTCGCTCGACTACAGTATGTACAGTACATACTAACAAAAAAAATAACGTTAAGGCTTTAACGCTTAACTGTTCAACTATGAAAGTAACGCACATTAAAAAAAATAGACAAAGCAATCAAATATCGAAAATTGAAAGATCAAACTAATTATACATAGTAAGATACCTATACTAAAGAGACCCAGATTATAATTACCTATATAATTAACCTAATGACGCTTGATAAAGTGCAATATGAATGAAATGTATATAACTCCTACTAAGAAAATCCTATCCCCATTGAGTAAAAATATTTTGTAGGTCTTACCCTAGTAAAGCGGCCATCGTCGGAGGACTCGAGTTTAAAATTCTTCTTCTGGAAATAATGCTGAAAAATAGTGGTTGCCAACTTTTCTGCTTCCGGTTCGCTCTCCAAAATCAATGAAAATGGTCCAGCTGTTTCAAATTTGTCCTCGAGATCACTTAGTAGAGTGGGATTTTGGCACATAACTGAAATTTACCAACAATCCACATGTTTATCCTTATTCACTTAATGCTAATACAACCACATGGAGAGTTTACCATGAAATTTGTAACGAGGTCATTATAATTGTGAAATTATTCGACACGAGAATTTGCTACCCTGTAAGAAATTGCGTCTTTGTGCTCTCCAATGGTCACCTAAAGGTAATGAAACCTCAGCGAAGTTCAGAATTCTTGAGTTTGATGGTTTGCTGCTAGAGTACAATGGGTTTATCGACGGGGCTAAATCCAGTTGCAGCTCCAATTCTAGCACGCGTTTAAATTTTAGAGTCAAAATCAATGACGCGGGAAGTGGGAAACAAGACTAAAAAGCGAAAATCAAAGGGGCTATAATTACGAGATTCGAAAAAAGTTGAATAAAATTATGAAATTAGGGAAAGCGAGTATTTAATAAAATGCATAACTAATAACCAACACAAGAGAAAATGGGGGGGAGGGGTATCTTGGATATGGTCCGGGTCTGTAATCAAAGTAACTCGTATGGGGAGGGCGCAATCATTATTTTTATGGACCACTGTCTATAGAAAAGCACCCAAATGAAGAACAAATTACGTTAAATTTTAGTGGATAATTTGATATCTTTACATACAATGAATGGTAAAGTTGAAATTATTGGCAATGTGAAAGCTCAATCCTGTAGATTATTTTGTCTACAAAATTATTTAAGAGTAAATTTAAATGATAAATTCGCGCTTGTCATATTAATACTCACAAAGATTGAACATGGCTCCTTCATCCCTGGTTATTCCCATTATCATGTCAACTTTGTTGTACCGTCCTTCCCTCACGAGAATTTCAGGTCTGTCTGGAATGATGTCTCCATCAACTCTCGGAACCATATTCAAAGGCATAAATGACCATGCCTGTAAGTAACCAACGGGGAAGAAACGTACCTCTTATACATAGATCAATTGTTACATTTGTAGATATTTTTGACGACATTCGAATCTAAATTAGCCAAATTATTACGCTAGAGTCCTTTGAGATGACTATAAATTAACACCTCCAATCAATGCCATGCCAAAGTGGGTATCTATAGTTTCCTTTTGAATTAGTCAAGACACAAATATCACCTCTCCAAAAGAGTTTTATTTCTCAACGATTCTTTCGAGTGTCTAAGGACTATGGGAAAATTTGATAGAAAATAATTTCAGTACATAATGAATATAGGAGAAATATTGAGTAAAAACAAGATGTCTACTCGCCAAGTTTTCCAATTCGTAGAGAGCCAAGAATTTGGGATAAATGCTCTGCATGCACGTCAAATAAGCTTCTGATCCTTCTTCTAATGAACATCGGAAGGCATTTCCAATCTTCTCCGCATAAGTCCTGTGAACTTCACTCGTTGCCCATGGACACAAAGCAGTTCCCGATTGGACAATGGCTCTCTTGAAGAGCCCTGGAGGAGGAAAACCCGAAAGGGGAAGAATAGTAATGGGAGAATAGTTTGCCTATCGGTGACGGTAACACTTTTACTCTTAGTTTTGCTTGCATAAGGCTGACGTAGTTTGCAATATGATGGAGGGACTAGAGAACAATCTTTATTTCTTGCGGTGGAAGAAAAGGGAGTTCCATGTTGGAACACAATCAGGGCTCCGTGTCCTTGTGATCCCGAAGGAGCAAGATGAGTGAAGGAAAAGAGACAAGTTGCTAGGAAGAGAAGGGTCTGAATTAGGAGGCCTTTTGAAGTAACAATTTAAGAAAGGGAAACTAGTTGGTAAACTAACTAAAACTTCACTTCGTTTAGACCTTAGTAATTTTATCCATCCTTGCTTCCAGAACTATCTTTATTATGACTAGTTACGCAATAATAGGTTAGGTTTCTTAGGTTAGCGATTTATGATCGTCGCTATCCCTGCAAATCGCAGATTTTCGCCGAAAATTGCTTACTTTCGTGGTAGCTGTTCTGACATAAATGGGAAGCCGACTCTAAAGTAATCAATTTGCGGGGGGCAATGAAGATCATATTGGTGTTCCTTACCCCTAAATACGCCAGGAAAATATATTTTATGTCCAAAAATTCGTAGTGGGGATGTTCTTTAAATTTACCAAATTCAGATGGGCTATAGAATAGTGAAAGTAAATCTCTTAAAACGATGACTTCGTTTCACCTAACTTCAAAACTTTGTCCTTTTTTCATACACCTTTCTGCGAACATAGGATAATTAGTTTTCGATTTTAACAGCAGACATCTCACGGTTCCCATTACCTTTCGAAGCTGGCGAAAGCACATGGAAGTGAGTCGATGCACCGCCGGCGCTTACACCGAAGATAGTGACTTCATCTGGATCCCCGCCGAAACGCAAGATATTCTGCCGCACCCAACTCAGGGCGAGCTGCTGGTCGCGCAGCCCCATGTTTCCGGGCATTGTCGAGTCCTCGGTGGATAAGAACCCTAAATACAGAGGATAATAGCAATTGGACTGCCAAAAACGACCTTAGGAGACTAGTGAGTAACGGCGGAAACCCGCTGTGGTTAGTTAGGACGAATAGTCCTTAGAGCGGAAGGAAGCGAAGGTGGGCTTAGTGGGGAACAATAAGGACAGCGGTACTGTTCAAAAAACTGCAAAAGCCAGTTTCCACTTCATGGTTTCAGTAAAGGCGAAGAGGTTTCATCAATGGCAAAAAAAATAAGACGTGGGGGGGGGGGGGCAAGATACTTGAAGAGGCATTACTAATAAGGGCGACGCAGTTTGGACCAATAGTGTCAAAACCAACTTAAAGACGACTGGGAGGGGGCAAAACGGGCTGGGGGCGAGTTAGAAAAGTAGATGGTTATGGGGAAGCACAATTGCAGAAATAGGTTGAGAGTATATTCATGGCAATGGGGGAACTTTAGCAGAGGACGTAGCCTACTGCCCTACCTACATAACTTCTATTAATTCAAATCTGCGTATTTCTGAGCTACTCACCGAGTACTCCGAGGCGATACTGGAGTACAACCAAAATAATTTCTTGATCTAGAAGAACGTGCGGGGCGTAGTCTTGAGCTCCCCCGTAGGAAAACGCCCCACCGTGGATGGAGACCATAACGGGAAGCTTTGCCCGACGCTCGTCCGGCTACCACGGGAGATATTTGTAAGAAAAACTAAAACCAACGATGGAATTTCGGGCAGAGTGTTTAAAAAAAAAACGAGACAAGGGAAGTAAATACTTGCAAAAAGTATATTGCCCGAGTTTGCAAAAGAGGAGACTAAAAACTTTAGAAAAGGGGGGGGGTCAATGTGGAATCTGCCCTCTTCTAACACGATGACAGATGGACTTTTAGAGGATTAAATAATTCGACAAGTCGTGCATTGTGGTAATGTAGGTTGTGTGTCGTGGGAGTGGCGCTGGTGAGATAGGGCTGGTTGGTTGGGGCTAGTGGGGTGGGGAGAGTTTTTTTTTTAATTTTAGGAGCCCATCTGGCGACTGCCTACTAAGGCAGCAGTCGCCGTACTCGTATCACAGCCTAATACTAGGCTATATTAAAAAAACAAATAACTGTAAATAACAAGTAACTAAGATTTAAAGGCAAGGCTAAAAAAGCCACAAGAAAACGGGTAACAAGAGTTACATATAGATCTCATGGGCCTTACGGCCCTGACTAAGGCGATTTGGCCTTAAGTCTACAGTACATAGAATAGTAGAATCAAAGGATATAAAAGATTTAGGTTCTTTTTTATTTTGGGATCCAATCTGGTGACTGCGAGTAAAAAGACAGATACCGGGACAGAACGTGTGCGAAGATCACCCTTACTGAGACATCCAGCAAGAATGTGGCCAACAATCTCTGCCACAACACGGTCGTAGTCGTCGTAATAAAGTTAGGGAAAGGGGGGTGCGATGCGCCATCAAATGTCTGTGCGTCCCGAGTGTGTGCCCAATTCGAAGACAAGAAGCGAGCTGAAGAGATCATCACATTGGAGCGTAGGAATAGTGACGACGCAATGGCACGCAACTTTAGGCTCCCTCGGCAGTATCCCGTCTTCTTTGCCAAGGAGACCGGATGGCTACCCTGATACCTACCATTTATTCGGTACAGACCATTTGGCACCATCGTCGGCTATGCTTATTCCCCGCAAATCACATGTGTAGGAAGATCTAAATTCGCACGACTCTCAGCAACCGTGGGGTCACGGATACGTCATGCAGCGGGGCTGGAGATTCACATGCGCCCGAGAGCACTCATAGCGCTGAACCGGGCAAGGAGCGTTTTTCCAGGACTAAATTGTGTATTCCAAATAGTTCGACTGTGAAAAAAGCCGGGTAGAGCCACCCCGACTCCTTCCTGGAACTAACTCATCCGTTTACACTAGCACGAATAGAGCGTGACACGAACTGTGGTCCAAAAAGGCCGAACCCAATCATCCCGCCCCTGCGGAAGCTTTGGAAGCAGAGGCGTGGACACAAATAGTCAAAGGTGGTATACTCCAGGGTGGCGTCCAGGGCAAAACCAGCGGCACCATCTGACCAAGATCTATACCTAGCTCTTGAAAGAGTTTCCTATCCCTAAATGCAAAAGGTCTAGGGTATGACTGGAGTCTCTTGGCGATATAGGCACCGTAGAGATCGCCTACGTATGCAGTGAGAGCCGTTTGCGACTGGGTGAAGCGCCGGGCTCACGCCTACATGCTGAGGAGATTTCACTCAATGACAGAAGTGCAAAAGGCACCAGTGGCCAGGCGATGCCGGTGGTGGATCGAAACTAACTTCGGCAATAGACGCTCGGCTACGTAGGCATAGAACTAACAAAAGATAGAAAAGTAAGCAGCTAGCTCTATCAGCACCCGAGGTGCTGAACGTCACGGAATAAAGTATGTCCATGGCGCGCGTACAAGGTACCTTAAGGCTGCGATTATAAAAGTCCTAGGTGAGACGTGGGTCGAAAACAAGACCGGGCAAACGTTGCGAGTCCCCAACTTCCAGGCGAACCCCATTTAGAAACTAGTCCGGGTTGGGGTAGATGCGTGGATGGCGGCAGATGTCCAACACCCTAGTCTTGGTCAAGGAAGACCAACTTGCGCGCTTCGGCATAGCGAGTGTTCAATGGCTGCGAGTCTATGCTCCAAAGTTGCAACATGGACGTAGTTTCAGCAGAGCTGCGCACCTTCCCTACGTTGCAAGTTGTCAATTCAATCTTTGAACCTTCGTCATTTCCAATTCTCCTTCACGATCATTACGAGCGTCTGCAGAAGATTTGTCGCAGCTACCCTCCGTTTTCGGAGTGTGTGTTAGGGGTGGGGAGAGGGGTGTATGATTATTGTAAGCAAATGAAATCCAACAATAGTCTTTAATTTCTTTACTGGTTCTGTGATTACACACCCATCTAAATAATAGTCCGGATTTGGATACTGCATTACCTGCATCGGCCTTCAATTTTTCAAATCTGCACAAACTCATACGATCAACCTTTATAGCCATGGCAACCACGGATGGGTCTTTACGGTCATTGAAACTGCGATCGTATTGTTACCTTTGGTGTGTGAACATTTAAGTAGAGGCAGTCCTCTTGGCCGATGGGATCACTGAGCGCTAGGTCTTCTTTTGCCAGGTCCAAAAAAGAATACTGAAGACAATATTCAGGAAGTGAAGTGGTGTTCAGAACTCCCTCCCATGGCTGCACCGGGACAGGAGCCTAGCAAAAGAATTCAAACAATGTGTTAGTTTGGAAAGCTTTTTTTGTAACAACTATATTAATCCTTACTGTACAAGTAGTTGCCACAATTATTCGTCACTTAACGCAGTTTCGTTCACACTGACAATTTAATAT
This sequence comes from Ceratothoa steindachneri, assembly GCA_963969495.1. Taxonomy (NCBI): domain Eukaryota; kingdom Metazoa; phylum Arthropoda; class Malacostraca; order Isopoda; family Cymothoidae; genus Ceratothoa; species Ceratothoa steindachneri. Next base: position 164,020,818 of record OZ018325.1, on the reverse strand, counting down.
ATTATCTAAGAGGGATCGTTTCGGTAAATTTTAGTTATAACTAAACTATATAGTTCCTTTACTAATAAAATCACTTAACTTTAGTTAAATATTTTACATTATTGCGGTATTTCAATTATTACAGTCTAAACATTTTAACACCGTTTCAAAACAGGAGTCGCATTTTCTAAATGTAGGCTTTTCCTAGCTTATTTAGCTTTATTTATTAAATATTTAGTCATGGATATCACAAAACATTGGCATTAACAATTAACTTTCTATTGCTAGCAATTAATTTTTCTACTTAATAATTAAGGAAAATATTACTTGCCACCACGGCACAGCAAAGCGAGCTGCACCATGAAAGTGTATTCGTAAATTTATAAAAGAAATAATTATTGCTTGGTTAGCTTACTTTTGTCTGAAAGTGTTGGAATAATGTGACAAAACTAATTTGGGCAAATGTGCATAAACACCAAAATAAAAAAAAAGGAAAAAACGACATTAGCAATATTTGAAAAATATCTATTAATTCTCTCTTCTGGCCTGTTTCAGAGATAAACAAGAGAAGGAGATTTGCTGGAACTATAACAAAAGACGATCATTTATATCTTCTGTTAGTTAATTTATCCGTGCAAGAGCTGAAAAACTATCATACAAGGGAAACTATAATTACTGGGTTACCCTTCCCCTCAAAAATCTTTGTAAGTCTAAGATTTGTCAACTGATTTAGGACTATTTTGCACAGATGAATCTGAAAATGACATCCGTTTCCTCCGATCAGGTCAGGTTTTTATAGAGAGTATTTTTTAAAATCTATTCTTTTAACTAAATCCTATTACACGTGACATTTTCGGTTGATTTGTTGATCTCTCATCCGGAATAGGTTAAGATAAAGAAACGTAGCTTTTTAACAATTTATTAATTAAATTTTACAAAAATTGATAAATGTACATTGAATAATAGACATTGATAAACTTAAGTACAATATAAATTGGATATTAGGTCATCATTGTTCAGAATTCAGGGCATGAACTTGCCTTTCTTTTAAATGCAAGAATTCTCAGCGGTAGGGATGTCTGTTCAGAGTCCAACAGTAATTAGCCATCATGACTGCATCTCTGCGTCCCTGATACCCGGTCTCTATCTCGGATGTCGTGATGGAATCCGCCCCCCATCCCCTGCTAGTCGCTCATTGATCTCAGATTTTCAGGAAACAATCGAATGAGAAATGAATTTTTATGTTTCATCTGAGGTTTCTGAAAGCAGTCAGCATAATGGTGACTAATTCTGTGTAGTAGTTAATGGCATTGTTGCCAAGAAAGTGCTTCACGACCAGAACAAAATCCTTCCACGCTTCCTGTTTTACTTCGTTCTTCGAGTTTTCAAACTATCTCTTTTTAGTTGACGGAGTTGCGAAATGTCAAAGCTGTCAACTCCTCGATGGTCAATCGTGGAAAATCGTGGCATAAATAAGTGAAGCAGCCACCATCGTTGTCCAGAGCTTTGGTTAACCGTTTCATCAAGCCGGGCTTTATGTTTAGTAGTAGAAGATGATCCTGCCTGTCCACCCGAGGGTCGTTTATGACGTTCGCTCTACAATACACTCCTAATTCTTCTCTTACAGAGCCACTCCTTTGTGTAATGCTGAGCTCTGTCCCTACTATCCCACATGCACAGGAGGCACGAGTACTTTGTGAACCCGGACTGTTGTCCCAACAAATATTTCACCGTCTTCAGGTCATTACCATTATATTCTAGCACGTACTTCAGTTTAATATTTCTTCCTAAGTGTAGTCGAGTGAGCAAGGGGTACAAAGGTAAACTGGTTGCTGTTGTGCAACAGAACACATTAAAGCTATCACTAGCTGTTGTCAATGAAATCAAATATTCAGGTTGGTACTGTGGCACTTCAAGCTTGTATAAAAGTTGCGCGATATCTGTACAATACATCAAGTAGTTCTCTTAATAGAAAAACGGGGAGAGAGCTCATTTGGCGACAGACTACCTAGTCAAAGGTCGCAGTACTCGCGCTAAAGCTTATTATAGGCTAGATTGAAAAACAAATATGTAAATAACTAAGAAAATGAAGGGAAAGACTAAGCACAAGCTAAAAATGAAAAAAAAAACAAATCCGAGAGGAAACTAGAAGGAAGCGCGCTCCGGTGACGGGCGTACCTCCCCCCAGCGTAGGAGCATGCGACATACAAAAAAAAAGCCTAATAAAGTGTAGGGGGGCCAACCTCCTTCACACAGTCGTATAGTCCAAGTGTCAGTGAGCACGAATCCGTCGTTAGTACAAGGGACAAGTGATAGTGACCTGGCTCGTCCCGGTACCGGAACAGGTAAAGAAACATGTAACGCGCGCGAAAATCACTCAGACTGGTAACTTCAACAGGAATATGCCGAGAAGTCTAAGGGACAGCTCAGGCTTGACAGTATGATGCAGGGAAGCGTTCCATCAAATGGCGGTGCTTCCCGCGAGTGTGTCCAATTCGGAGAAGACAAGGCAACCTGAAGCTGTCGCGGCGTTGGGGGGTAGGTCCATGGGAACAATCGCGGCGCAATGCTCGCAACTTTAGGCTCCCCTCGATCGTCTCCCATCTTCTTTGCCAAGCAGCCCGAAGAGCTGCCGGTACTCCTGCCATGTAATGTATGAGGAAAAGCGAAACGCCGGTCTGGTCACAGAATCCTCGTGGACTCTTGGCGTGATCATTCCCCGCAATTCCTACATTTCCAGGAATCCAGCAGAAGATAATCTCGACATCCGCCCGGCTCGCCAAAACAGTGGCGTCATGGATATCGCGAACCAGAGGATGACGAGATTCCAATGCCCCGAGAGCACTCAGGGCGCTTTGTGAGTCGCTATAGATCACAACGGCTCTCTGAACGGGCACGTGGCGTAATCTCGCGTAACGAGAGGTGTATTGCCACCAGCTCGGCCGTGAAGACAGACGCAGCACCTGGTAGAGCCCCGCTGACTTCAAACAGATGGGATACGGCGTGGAAGCCAACCGCCTCTTGGGACTTGGAGCCATCCGTATAAACTGGCACGGTTCCAGCGTGACAAGAAGTGTGCTCTAAAAAGGGGCGAAAGCAAAACTCCCGGCGCTGTACAAGCTTTGGGAGCAGAGGCATGGCGAAAAATGGCAAAATGTAGTACCCTCCAGGGTGGCGTTCTGGGCAGAACCAGGAGCGCCACCGGCCCGAAATCTATACCTAGCTCTCGAAGAAGTTTGCTGGCCCTAAATGCCAAGGGTTTAGGGTATGACTGGCGTCTGTCAGCGGCATAGGCACCGTCGAGAGCAGCTGCGAATGCAGTGAGAGCTGTTGGCAACTGAGGGAGGCGGCGGGCTCGCGCGTACAGGCGAGTGATGCACTTTACGCGGCGTAGAGCGAGTGGCATTTTCCCAGCGCGTACAGGCGAGAAATGCACTGTGGCAGAGCGAGTGGCATCTACCCAGCGTCGACAAGTAGGCTGTATGGGGTAAGTGCGGAAGGCACCGATGGCCAGGCGAAGGCCTGTGTGTTGGATTGAGTCCAGCTTCCGCAATACACGCTCAGCTGCGAATGCATAAAATTCGCATCCGTAGTCGCGCTTCGAAAAAACAAAGGATCGATTAAAAAAAAAAGTCAGTAGCTCTATCAGTGGCCCATTTTTTTTTTTTTTTACGGGGCTATCTGGTGACTGCCGAGTTAGGCAAAAGTCGCCGTAAACAAACAGCCTAGTTCTAGGCTACTTTAAAAATTGAACAGGAAACAACAATAAAAGGAAATCAAAATAACAATGACAAAACAATAAAAAAACAATAACGAAAACAACAATTAAAACTGATTAAATGGAAGGGAGAAGGCCAGCCTCCCCCCCAAAGTCAACAAGTCGACCAGTCAAAGTGCACGCACTCGTCCCGAGTACAAGGGACAGGCGGTAGTGACCTCGCCCATCCCGGTACCGGGACAGGTATCGTGCGCTAAGATCACCCAGACTGGGACATTCGACAAAAATGTGGCGAACAGTCCGGGGGGCGGCGCAGTCGTCGCAATAGGGCGCTGGCAAGCGCTCCATCAGATAGCGATGCGTCACACGAGTATGTCCGATTCGGAGACGACAGAAAGCGACCTGAAGCGGTCGCGGCATTGGGGCATAGGTCCGTGGGAACAGTCGTGGCGCAATAGCACGCAAGTTTAAGTTTCCTTCGACCGTCTCCCATCTTCTTTGCCTATCAGTCCGAAGAGCTGCCCGTATTCCTGCAAGGTAGTCGGTGTGAGGAAGAGCGAAACGCTGGTCCGGTCGCAGAGTCCTCGCGGACTCTTTGGTGCCCTAATCAGCGCGCTAATTCCCTGCAATTCCTACATGTCCAGGAAACCTGCAGAAGATAATCTCGACATCTGCAAGGCTCGCCAAAACCGTGGCGTCACGGATATCGCGAGCCAGGGGATGCGTAGATCCCAATGCGCCGAGAGCACCAAAGGCGCTTTGTGAGTCTCTATAGATCACAATCCGGACTCCAAACCGGGCACGTCGCGTAATCTCCCGTACCGAGGGGTGTATTGCCACCAGCTCAGCAGTGAAGACAGACGCAGCGCCTGGTAGAGCCCCGCTGACTTCAAACAGAGGGGATACGGCGTGGAAGCCGACCCCCTCTTGGGACTTGGAGCCATCCGTATACACTGGCACGGTTCCAGCGTGACACGATGTGTGCTCCAAAAAGGTCTAACGCAATACTACCGGCGCAGTACAAGCTATGGGAGCAGAGGCGTGGCGACAAATAGCTAAATGTGGTACCCTCCAGGGTGGCGTTCTAGGCAGAACCAGAGCTATATCTACCTCTCGAAGGAGTTACCTGGCCCTAAACCCAAAGGGCTTAGGGTATGAGTGGCGTGTTTCGGCGGCATAGGCACCATCGAGATCAGCTGTGGATGCAGTGAAAGCTGTTGGAAACTGAGGGAGGCGCTGGGCTCGCGTGTACAGGCGAGTGATGCACTGCACGCGGCGCAGAGCGAGTGGCATCTCCCCAGCATCGACCAACAGGCTCTCAATGGGGGAAGTGCGCAAGGCACTGGTCACAAGGCGAAGGCCGGTGTGGTGGATCGAATCCACCTTCCGCAATAATCGTTCGGCTGCGGTCGCATCAAAACTCCAATCCGTAGTCGAGCTTCGAGCGAACAAAGGATCGATAAAAAAGTAAGGCAGTAGCCCTATCAGCGCCCCAAGCGCTGAGCGTCATGGAACGGAGAATGTCCATGGCGCGGGTACAAGAGACCCTAAGGCTGCGAATATGAGCCTCTCGGGTGAGGCGTCGGTCGAATACAAGACCAAGGAAACGGTGCGACTCAACCACATCCAGGCTCACCCTATTAGGAAACAAATCTGGGTCAAGGTGAAGCCATGTATGGTGGCAGAAGTGCACCACCTTAGTCTTGGCCAAAGAAAACCAAAACCTGTGCGCTTCGGCATAGCGAAAGACGCGGTTCAATGCCTGTTAAGAGTCGACGCTTTAGAGTTGGCATAAGGGCCGCGCCAAAAGAGATCGAAAGGTCGTCCACGTAGAGCGTAGCGAGAACATCTTCCAGCAGCACCGAGGTGATGCCGCTGATGCTCAGGGCAAAGAGTGTGACACTGAGGACACTTCCCTGCGGGACACCCTCTTCCTGCTCCTTTGGGCCGGAGAGGGCTCCCCCCAACCGTACGCGGAATCTACGATCTCGCAAAAATTCAGATATAAACATTGGGAGGCGTCCCCTCGCCCCCATCGTGTGGAGAGTCTCCATGATACCGTATCACCATGCGGTATCATAGGCCTTCTCCAGATCGAAAAAGACCGTGACGTAGTGCTGTCTACGAAGGAAAGTCTCGCAGACAGCATTTTCCAGTCGGAGCAGAGCATCCGACGTAGGGTGGAACTTACGGAAGCCGCACTGTGCAGAAGACAGATGGCCTCCACTTTGCAGGAAATAGGCTAATCTAACATTTACCAATATCTCCATCAACTTGCACACGCAAAAGGTTAGAGAGATTGGGCGGAAACCGGTCGGAGTAGAGTAATCTCTCCCCGGCTTGCGAAAGGCGAGCACAGTAACGATTCGCCAGGAGTCTGGGAGAAGACCTGCCACCCAGATCCTGTTGAATAAATCTAACAGAAATGCCATGCCTCGCTCACCCAGGTGTCGAAGCATGGCGTACGGGACATCGTCCGGACCATGGGCGGTGTCCGCGCACGAAGCGAGAGCGGAACGCAACTCACTCACAGTAAACTTGTCGTTGAAGGGTTTTCCACCTCTGTAAGTAAAGTCCAGCCGGTGGCCTTCCGCGACATCACGACGGGCATTGAATGCTGGCGGAGCAGCATCACAGCTAGAGAATGCAGAAAAAGCGGTCGCTAAGGATTCCGCGTTCCCATTGTCCTGGAGAACGGGAGAGGGGTCCTGCAAGAACTTGCCCCCATTCCTTTTGACTCGCTTCCACACCTCAGCTAAAGGGGTCTTCCCGTTAAGTGAAGACACGTATGCCCGCCAAGAAGAGCGGAGGGCGTGCTTCGAAATATACCGGAACCTAGCCCTAGCCCGACGAAATTCAGCGACAGTGAAATCGTTCGGGCGGCGCTTATAACTCATGTAGGCATAACGCTTCTGTTTGAGGGCCGTCTCACACTCGGCCGACCACCATAGGAGTGGTCGGCGTGCAAAACGGCCAGACGTCCTAAGAATAGTAGTCAGGCCCACGGCGATGAGGTTGCCGGAGAAGAACTCAACGGCCTCATCTACCGACCTAAACTCCTCGACTGAGATAGAGAATTCAGTCATTTCCTGAAATGCAGGCGACCGCGCCAAGCACCACCGAGGTGGGCTCTAAGGCGGCAGTTGCCCTGAAAATGAAATTTGAATGGGAAAGTGATCACTAACATGGAGGTCACGACCAACCCCCAATCAAAATCAGGCTGTGCATCCGAAGAGCACAAAGATAGGTCAAGGCCACAAAATGAAGCGGTTCTAGGAGAGTGATGCGTAAACTCATCCACGTTTATGACACCCATCTCAAGCTTTTCGATCAGATCGGCAAGGACTTGTCCCCTGGGATTTATGGAGTAATCTCCCCAGAGAGGATGACTGCCGTTCAGATCTCCAATCAAGAGATAAGGCCTCGGCAACCGTGCCACGACGCGGCGAAAGTCCCCCGCGTCAACTTCAGCCGACGGTGGAATGTATACAGAAATCAGAGTATACCTCCTATCCAGGTGCAGCTGCACAGCCACTGCCTGAAAGGAAGAACGGAGACATCAGGCCTGAGTGTAAACCGCGCATTCCCAGCCCGGCCATCCCGAGGTGGTGGGGTTGCAAGACCCTTATACCCCGGGAGGGAAGGCAAGGGGCACGCGCCTAGCATCGTCTCCTGCAAAAAGTTAGCTAACGGGGAACGGAACGAGACGAGCCTCCGCAGCTCCTCCCAGTTGGCCCGGAGTCCACAGCAATTCCATTGAAGAAATACGCCCTTCAGGCCTAGCTCGGAGGAGACGCGGGGGCCCTCCTTGAACTGAAGACCCTCACGGGAATGGCCGTACGCTTCCCGGGGGCAGAACCCCGGGCGCTGTTGGCCGGACAAAGCACTGAAGGCGCTGTCGCCTTCGAGGACTTATTGGGGGAGGTTGGGCTCGCCATGCGAGTCTTTTCTTCCCTCCGCCTCGAAACCTTAGGCGGGCGTTGCGGCTTCGGAGGCGGGGGGGGCTCTCTTTTCGAGGAACCACCGTCTCCGAGCCACTCGCTTCACCTCGGGGCGTGGGCGAAGGAGCCGAAGCTCCTTTGTTGCTGTCCTCCTTTTGGGGAACAGCTTTAGGAACCCCGGAAGATGGTTTAGCGACCATCTTCAGGGGTGTTGCCTCCTGTGAGTCTAACGACTCGGTGGAGGCGCGTGGCTGTTTTGCCTTACGGGAGACGGTAACGCTGGGGGAAGAGGGGGGAGCCCTGGTTTTAGCCGAGGCTGGGTATGAACCCTTTTTGCCGCCAGCTTTACCAGGGGAGTGCCCGGGTTGGGTAGAGCTCGCAGAAGGGCTTCGAATGGGCGCGGAAACAACCGTGCTCGTTGGTCTGGATGGGCCAGGAGCAGGGGGTGCCTTTCTATTATATAGGCATATGGCGTCCCAGGCAGAGCCGGGCGCGCCAGGAACAAGTCCTTAGCCTCGCGGAATGAGAGTCGATCCTGGGCCTGAACGGCCAGGATTTCTTTCTCAAGGAGATATGCACCACATTGCTTTGAAGAAGCGGGGTGCGCCTCTTCGCAATTGACACAATTGGCCACACACGATTTGGACTTCTAGTGAGCGACCTTGGAGCAATTCACACAGACTTCGGGTGACCCCGACTTTGCACGTCTACATGAGCGATTCATATGGTCAAAGCGGTGACAGTAATAGCACCGCCGCGGCAGTGGCACGAATGCCTTCACGAGGTAGCAGTACCAACCGGCACGCACCCACTCAGGGAGCTTGTCACAGTCGAACGTGACGAATAGTGTAGGGGTGGGTCTCGAGGCCCCTTCCTGTTTTCCCATAACACGTTCGACCTTGACCGCCCCATGTTCAGCCAGCTTTAGGGTGATGTCCTCAATGGAGTAGTCAACGAGTTCCGTCGCATAAACTACTCCTCTCACGAAATTCATGGTAGAGTGCGGCGTCACACTCAAGGGGTGTTATGAAGAGTACGAAGAGCACTTATCTTGGCCGCCTCGGCGGGATTCGCCGCATTCGCCAGAAGGCTCCCGTCCGAGAAACGGGTCACCTTCGGCTCTCTACCAATTGCACTAGCTAATCCTCTCCTCTGATGGATCATGTTGCCCTTGGACAACATGGTGCCATCAGTGGAGCGAATAACGAGGAAGCGTTTGAAGCCAGCGGGCTTGAAAATGCCAGTTAACCTCTGAATCAGGGGCCCTGATGTCATCGAGGCTCCACCCTGTGCACCTTTGGTCTTTGTCAGGGGTTCCGCAACCGGAGGAGCAGAGTGGCCGGATGTGCCGATCTTGGCTTGGTCGCTTGCTAGAGTGGCAGCAGACCCCTCCGTCCCTGCAGCCCCCGCGGATGGAGAGGAGCCCCGAGTCTTCTTTGTCTTTTTGGTCTTGGTCTTCTTTTTTGGAGAGGAGGGCGGGGAATGAAGCCGCTTCTCATTCTCGCCGGTAGAAGCCCCCAGACCAGATGGACCGGCCTCAGCCAGGTCCTTCTCCGAAATGGAGAAGGTCTTTGTGGTCGCAGGGGCATCATCCGGAGGAGATCCCTGCCCTCATTGTACTGCCTGAGAATCCCCAGCCGTTTGAGGAGGACTTTGCATAGGGGCGGATTCAGTTTGGCGCTGAGCCCAGATTCCCCCCAAAAGAAGGCCCTGCCGTCTGAGGCTGGTTTTCCTCAAGGGCCATGTCTATCACAGGAGGGGCCTCCAGTTGGCCATCCCCTTCCAGGACATCGCAGGTCCCCTTGGCAGCGTCATAATTCTTTAGTGGGGATGCACAGGCCTTGACCCCGGCAAGGTTTAATATTCTTTCCAGCAGGTCTTTTGAGGGAAGCGACCGAAGGGGCCTGGCTTCCCTCTCCCCCTTAAGGGGGTTTGCCCTACCAAGCCGCTTACACGAGGAGTGGTCGGGAATGGGCTGCCTGCTGGCTTTCTTGGCAGTCCCCTTAGAAAGCAAAGGAGGGACTGCCGCTGGAGATAGGGAGGTGCCCGAAAGCACCTCCAGAGAAGGGGGTGAGGGGGAGTCCCCTACACCCGTAGGCGTAGGAGAGGAGTAAGCCTCCTCTTCGGTTAAAGAAGTATGGAGGGTCCCCTGCGCAAGCACAAGGGGGGAAGGACCTCCATTTTCTCGGTGGAGCTGCCCGAGGGCGGCTCCGTTCTTGGGGAAGTTGGGGGTTGGGCTTTTTCTTGATTTTCATCATTGGGCATGGTAACCCTATTTGTACTACGGGATGCAATAGCTCATCACCTCTTGCAGTATCCCGCACTGCAAGAGGTGCTTACAGGCTTGGCAGAGCCAGGCGCCGCCATTTCGGACCACCCCTCCCGCCTGGAGACCTGGTAGTCCATCGGCATGGCGGCTCCACCTTAAACTGCGTAAAATTGATAGAATGTGAAGAGGAGAGGAAAAGGGATGCGAGGAAGGTATGGGTGGAGATGAAGCAGGTTGTTAAAAAACCCATCCCAAACCGGAGCTCAGGGGTTAGGGGACATTGTCCCCTCCCCCTTCAGCCCCGATCCGGGACGGTTGGCTTGAGAAGAAGGTCAGCATCTACCCCGTGAAATTAGAGGCTGACCGTTGAAAGTTGTGGGAGAGGTTTTATGAAAGAGAGGAAACAAGTGTTTTGAAGGAAGGAGAAGAGGCTAAGCTGGGGTCGGACGGGGTGCTGAGTCCCATCAGCACGGCGGCCAGGATGGCAAATCGCCGCGCCCCTTACGGGGTATCAGTGGCTCAGACGCTGAACGAAGAATATCTATGGGGCAGATGCACGAGACCCTAGGGCTACGAATATGAGCCTCTCGGGTGAGGCGTTGGTCAAATACAACACCCAGGAAATTGCGAGTCCACCACTTCAAGGCGTACCCCATTAAGAAACAAGTCTGGATCGTGGTGGAGCCGTGGATGGCGGCAGAAGTGCACCACCTTAGTCTTGGCCAAAGAAAACAGAAGCCTGTGCGCTTCGGCAGAGCGAGAGACGCGGTTCAATGCCTGTTGGAGTCGACGCTCCAGAGTTGGCATCTGGGCCGCGCCAAAAGAGATCGAAAGGTCGTCCACGTTGAGCATAGCGAGAACATCTTCCGGCAGCACCGAGGTGATGCTGTTGATGCTCAGAGCAAAGAGTGCGACACTGAAGACACTTTCCTGCCCCATTGGGTCGGAGAGGGCTCCCTCACCCGAACGCGGAATCGACGATCTCGCAAAATTTCCGATATAAACATTGGGAGGCCTTCCCTCGCCCCCATCTTGTAGAGAGTCACGATGATGCCGCATCGCCATACAGTATCATAGGCATCCCCAGATCGAAAAACACTGGTCTAGTGCTGTCTACGATGGAAGGCTTAGCAAACGGCATTTTCCAGTCGGAGCAGAGCATCTGACGTGGAGTGGAACTTGCGGAAGCTGCACCGTGCAGAAGACTGATGGCTTCTGCTGTCCAGGATAAAGGTTAATCTAACATTTATCAATTTCTCGATCAACTTGCACAAGCAAGAGGTTAGAGAGATTGGGCGGAAACAGGCCGGAGTAGAGTGATCTGTTCCCGGTTTGTGAAAAGCAAGCGAAGTAGCGATTCGCGAGTAGATTGGGAGGAGACCCTCTACCCAGATCCTGTTGAACAAATCCAACAGAAAGGCCATGCTTCACTTATCCGGACCAGGGACGGTGTCTGCGCACGAAGCGAGAGCGGAGTGCAACTCACTTCAGAGTAAACTCTTCGTTGAAGGGTTCTCCGCCTCTGGAGGAAAAGTCCAGTTGGCGCCCTTCCGCGACATCCCGACGCGCTTTGAATGCTGGCGGAGCAACATCCCGTCAAAAAATGCAGAGAAAGCGGTCGCAAAGGATTCCCACACGGATGCTGGGTCCGAGATTGCGATCCCATTATCATGGAAATGGGCAAGCGAGTCCTGCGAGAGCTTGCCCCGAATCCTTTTGACTCTCTTCCACACCTCTGCTAGAGGGGTCTTCCTGTTTAGTCAGGACACTTATCCCGCCAAGAAGAGCGGCGGGTGTGCTTCAAAATATACCAGAACCTAGCCCGACGAAATTCACACCCAGTAAAATCGTTCAGACTGTGCTTATAGCGCATGTAAGGATAACGCTTCTGTTTGAAGGCCGTCTCACACTAGGCTGACTTATCACGGGAGTGGTCGGCGTGAAAAACGTCCATACGTTCTATGAATGGTAGTCAGGTCCATGGCTATGAAGTTGCCGGAAAAGAACTCTACTATCTCATCAAACGACCTAAACTTCTTGACTGAAAGAAAAATTATTCATTTCCTGAAATGGGGACCACTCCATAGCCCACATCAGGCTGTGCACCCGGAAAGCACAAAGATAGATGGAGGCCAGAAAATGAAGCGCTTTTCTGGCAGTGATCCGTAAACTCTTCCACATTTAGGACACCCATCTCAAGCTGGTCGATCAGCTCTTCAAGGACTTGACCCCAACGATTAATCGAGTAGTCTCCCCAGATGGGGTGTCTACTGTTAAGATCTCCGAGCAAGCGAAAGTGCCCCGACGCGGCGGATTCGCCCCGCGTCGAAGTTGTCTGAGCGTAGAATATAAGCGGAAATAACTGTATACTTCCTATCCAGGTGCAGCTGCACAGCTACTGCCTGAAAGGAGGCATCTAGAGCAAATAGAAAAACGGAGACTTCATGCCTGTTGTAAATGGAGCATCCCCCTGCCCGGCCTCCATCCGGTGATAGTGGGGTCGTAAAATCTTATACTCCGGGAGGGTGGGCAGGGGGCATGTACCCAGCATGGTCTCCTTCAAAAGATAGCTAACTGGGAACGGAACGGGACGAGCCTCCGCAGCTCCTCCGTGGCAATTCCATTGAAGGAATTTGCCCTCAAGGCCTAGCTCTGGGGAGATGCGGCTCCCTCTTCGAAGAGAAGACCCTCACGGGGATGGCCGTACGCTTCCCGGAGGCAGAACTCCGGTCGCTGTTGAAATGAAAATGTGCTGAAGTTTTCGAGGACTTTACGGGGTAAGTTGGCTGGCCATGGGAGTCTTTTCCTCTCTCTGCCTCGTAACCTTAGGAGAGCGGAAGGGATGGGGGGTTCGAAGGCGGAGGTCCCTCTTTTTGAGGATCCAGAGTCTCTGCGTCAGCCAGCTGCCACTGGGTGTGGGCGAAGGAGCCGAAGCTCCTTTAGTGCTATCCTCTTTACCGGGGGCAGCTTTTGGAACCCCGGAGGATGGCCTCACGACCCACCCCCATGAGTGTTGCCTCCTGCAAGGCAAACGACTGTGGAGGAGCACGGCTGTTCCGCCTTACGGGAAACTCACGCTGGAGGGAAGGGAGGGGAACCCTGGTTTTAGCCGGGGCTGGGGTGTGAATCCTTTGTGCTGCTCGCTTTACCAGGAAAGCGCCCGGAGTGGGTAGAACAGGCAGAAGGGTTCTTAATGGACGTGGCCTTGGAGCATCTTACAGTGACAGGGTAACCCCAACTTTAAACCCCTACAAGAGCTATTAGTATGGCCATAGCCGTGACAATAATAGCACCGCCGCGGCAGTGGCATGAATGCCTTCACACGATAGCGATACCAACCGGCACGCACCGACTGGGGAAAGCTCATCACAGTCTAACGTGACGAACAGTGTAGGGGTGGGTCTCGATGCCCCTCCTTTTTTCTAATCACACGTTCGACCTTGACCGCCATATGGTTGGACAACTCTAAGGTGATGTCATCTATGGAGTAGTCTACTAGTTCCCTCACATAAACTACTCCTTTCACGAAATTCATGGTAGAGTGCGGTGCCACCCTCATCGGCGTGTCATCAAGCGTTCGAAGGAAACTAATTATTGCCACTTGGGAGGGATTCTACGCATTCGCTAGAAAGCTTCCGTCTGAGATTTTTTTTTTTTTTTGTAGAGCCCATCTGGCAACTGCCGACTAGGGCATAAGTTACCGGAAACACGACAGCCTAGAACTAGGCTACTTTAAAATAAAAATATGAAAACAATGATAAAAATGCGAAAAACTTAATTAGGAAACAATATCCGGCATCGGGGGGAGGTCCCCCTCAACCCGGTGCAGGAGCGTGCAACCTACAAAGAAAACTATAATAAAGCAAGAAAAACCCTTAAATAAAGGGGGAAAAGCCCGGCCTCCCCCCAAAAGTCAACAAATCCACAAGTTAATGTGCACGAACTCGTACCGAGTAAAAGGGACAGGCGGTAGTTTCCCCGCCCACCCGGTACCGGGACAGGCATCGTGCGCAAAGATCACCCAGACTGGGGCATTCGACAAGAATGTGCCGAACAGTCTGGGGGACGACGCAGTCGTCGCAATATGGTGCAGGCGAGCGCTCCATCAGATAGCGATGAGTCACACGAGTGTGCCCGATTCGGAGACGACAGAAAGCGACCTGAAGCCGTCGCGGCATTGGGGGATAGGTCCATGAGAACAATCGAGGCGCAATAGCACGCAACTTTAAGGTCCCTTCGACCATCTCCCATCTTCTTTGCCTATCAGTCCGAAGAGCTGCCGTATTCCTGCCATGTAGTCTGTGTGGGGAAGAACGAAACGCTGGTCCAGTCGCATGAGGAAGAGCGAAACGCTGGTCCGGTCGCAAAGTCCTCGCAGACTCTTTGTCGCCCTCATCGGCGCGCTAATTCCCACGTGTCCAGGAACCCAGCAGAAGATAATCTCGACATCTGCTCGGCTTGCCAGAACCGCGGCGTCACGGATCTCGCGAACCAGGGGATGCGGAGATTCTAATGCCCCGAGAGCAGTCAGGGTGCTTTGTGAGTAGCTATAGATAACAATCCGGTCTCCGAGCCGGGCACGTCGCGTAATCTCCCAAACCGAGTGGTGTATTGCCACCAGCTCGGCCGTGAAGACAGACGCAGCGCCTGGTTGAGCCCCGCTGACTTCTAACAGAGGGGATACGGCGTGAAAGACGACCCCCTCTTGGGATTTGGAGCCATCCGTATACACTGGTACGGTTCTAGCGTGACACGAGGTGTGCTCCAAAAAGGTCGAACGCAATACTCCCGGCGCCGCAAAAGCTTTGGGAGCAGAGGCGCGGCGACAAATAGCTAAATGTTGTACCCTCCAGGGTGGCGTCCTAAGCAGAACCAGGGGCGCCACCGGCCCGATAGCTATATCTAGCTCTCGAAGGAGTTTCCTGGCCCTAAACCCAAAGGGCGGCATAGGCACCGTCGAGATTAGTTCCATCCGAGAAACGAGTCACGCTAGCTAGAGCTCTCCTCCGATGGATCATGTTGCCCTTATTCGACATGCTGCTATCAGTTGAGCGAATAACGAGGAAGCGTTTGAAGCCACCGGGCTCGAAAATGCCAGGTAGCCTCTGGATGAGAAGTCCCGACGTAATCGAGGCTTCGCTCTGAGCACTTTTCGTTTTAGTCTGGGGCTACCCACCCGGAGGATTAGCTAGACATGACGTGCCGATCTTAGCTTAGTTGCTTACTGAAACGGCAGCATACTAGTCTGTCCCCACGGGTCCCGTTGAAGGAGAGGAGCTCCGAGTCTTTTTAGACTTCTTTCGGTTTCTTTTCTTTTTAGGAGAGGGGACGGTGAATGAACTCTTTTATCCTCCACCGGCCAGATGGACCGGCCTCAGCAAGATCCTTCTCCGCAATAGAGAAGGTCTTGGCTGGCATATGAGCACCAGTAGGGGAAAGAGCCTGCACAGGGGCGGACTCTGGTTCAGTGGTTGGCACCAAGCCCGTGTTCAACCCTGTGAAAGGTCCTATCATATGGGGCTGGGTCACATCAAGGGGATGGGGGCTCTATGTAGCCATTCCCCCTTTCCGTAAGACATCACTGATCCCATTCGAGGAACCTTTTTTTTTCTTGTCTTGGTAGAAAGGGCAGGTATACTGATCCACTGCACGTTTCTCGCGCAAGTACGCACGACATTAGGGGACAGTGCCCGGCGGGCCCTGTCATCCTTCGCACCGCCCTATAAAGGAAGGGTACCTTTGGAAAAGAAAATGGGTGACTTCAGCTGGAAAAAGTAGGAGACTCTAGAGAAGGGGGTGATTGAGAGTCCCCTGTACTCCTATGCAAAGGTTTTTTTTTTTTCGCCGCCCGTCTGGCTTCTGCCTACTTGGGGCATAAGTCGCCGTACTTCAACAAAACCCATTTGTTAATTGTATATAGTTGCCGTTTTTTTTTTAATATAGTCTAGTGACTATATTAAAAAACAAATGTATAAATAACAACGATAAAACAAAAAAAACAAAGGCAACAAGGACGCGGGCTCAGGCGGGCCTTACCCCCGCGCAGAAATTATGCGACCTACAACAGTCGTATAGTCCACAAGTGTGTGCACGACCTATGCATAGATGATTAAACCTCTGTGAAAGCACAGGGAAGGGGGCATTTTTTTTTCGGTGGATCTGCTCGAAGACGACTCAGACGATGTTAGAGGGGAAGTAAAGTTCTTTTTTTTTTAAAATTTATTATCGGGCAGGCATGGTGACCATTTAGTTTTCACGGGACAGACGCTAATCACCCCACGCAGTATCCCGTTGTGCAAGGGGTGAACACGCACGGGGCTGGCAAAGCCAGCTGCAGCCATTTGAGGCCACCCATCCCGCCTAGTGACCTGGCAGTCCATTGGCATTGCGGCTCTACCTTAGGCACGGCGTAAAATCTATAGACTGAAAAGGAGAGAGAGAAAGGGTATGTGAAGAAGGCGAGGGTGAGGATGAAGCAGATTGTTAATACCCCATCACCCCAACCCGAGGCTCGGGGGTGAGGGATCGTTGCCCTCTCCTACCCACATCCCCGATTCGAGATAGTTGGGTTGAAGGAAACTGTTCGGAGTCTACTCAATGAAATTAGAGGGAGAAGTTGTAAGGAAAGTGAGTAAGCAGGGTATGAAGACGGTGTCAAAAAGGAGAAGAGTCTACACTGGAGCTGGGCGTGGTGCAGAGTCCCGTCAGCACAGCGGCCAGGAAATAGCAGTGCCCCTTACGGGGGGGAGGTAGAAGGGATGCGAGCACTATCACGAGTTTTTTTCTTCCATTTGGATGCCAATAGTTTGGTAGAATACTGACAAGCTGAGACCGCTAACTACATCATTTAGCTCCTTTTGGGAAAAAAAGGATGTGGATCATCAGGCAAAAATCACTTTTTTCCTTCAACACTGGAGGAATCTTTGTCACTAATGTCAGGAAATTCTTCAAAGGGCAGGTACTGGAATTTCATCACATTGAGCTACAGGACGACGTGCTGATTGAAGATAAGTATACTCGAGATTGCTCTGGTTCTTTTTATTGATCCCAGAAGTAGCAGTCAGTGCCACGGTTTGTTTGCTTGCTGCAAATGAGAATTCCAAACTTCAGACCAACTCTTCTTACCCTTGATCCAACTACGCAAATACTCTGTGTATGTCTTGTATATCATGCGTGGCACCCTCATCTTTATCCTCGTCACCAAGTTTTATACCAAAATAAGCATGGTAAGCACGCTTTATTAAAACTTTAACTGGATTCCCGTTAGGAACAACGGTGTGTAGGTGGGTATGCCAATGTAGGGGACAAGGGTGTGTGGATAGATAGAAATAAAAGTGGTGAAAAGAGAAAGTAATGTGGGAGGGAGCAAAGAGATGCTAGAGGCCTGGTAGTCAGGCCTATTGGTTTAGTTATTTTATTGTGTCTTTTTGTTATGGATTTTAATTTTATGGCGTTCAAGCGATTTGTCTTACTCTTAATGGATATGTAATGTGCATTTACTCTTTTTTTGTAATAAAAAGCAATATTTTGTGCTTAGTTTTTATTTATTTTGTTTGATTTTGAACAGTCTGTAATTTAGCGTTTTCTGCATCTTTTCTTCTTTCTTCGCGTCACGTTTGGTTTAAATGAGTTTTTCATTGGATATTGGTTAAAATCGGTGATTTTTAATGATTCTGAATTATTGAGTCTTGATTGGTTAGTCGTCACATTCTTTGATAATTTCACATTCCTTTCATGCGTAGAACGGCCCTTCGTCTCAACCAGCCACTAGGCTAGCAGAGCTTTGAAATCTGGCACGACTTGCATATCTTGTATTCTGGCTAATCATTTGAATGATTTCCTCATTCAGTTCTTTATTAACCAGTTCCTGAATATTCCAGGTCCGTTCTTCTATGACTTTGTTAATGGGAGTTATTACCGTTTACCTGTGCAGCTCTTCTTGACGTCTTCTTTCTCGCCTGCATGTACCCGTAATTGGGTACACGCATTTATTATGTACAGTTTGTAGTCTTTTGTGGCTTAGAAACTCAAGAGAGGGCAAAGGCGGGGTACAGCAACGTAGATCTTACAATTGCATTGTAAATATTTTCTTGTTACTTTCACGGAGTTTTCTAAACATATTCCTGGCTGTGACCGAGGCATTAGAAATTGTATCATCGACACGCTTTCTGTACACGGATGAAATAATCTTCATTCCTAGTACATTGCCCCTCCACGTGGTGTAGGGATAGCGTCTACCCCTCACTGACATCTGAAAGTAGTCTCGCGCCAATGGGGACTACTTTGAATATCTTGATTCGTTCGAATCTTCCATTGTGCCTCTTAGTTGTTCAATCTATTTCTGCCGCAGCAATATGAGCTTGCATAGGTACATTCCTCCAAGGACAAGTGATTATCTGGCTGAAATTATCGGAGTATTGAATGTTGAGGCAAGAGCGGTTCGCTGGAGCCGGGACATGTGCGGTGTACGAGTATATAGAGTAAAGAGTTGAGGACAGACACCGCCCGTGCGGGATGCCCGCATTGAGCGGAAACTTCGGTCCGTCCATGGACTCTAAACCGACATACGCCGCTCTCTCCATAACACAGTCCTTTCTAAGTTTTCACTTAGGCCCAGCCGCAGGATCTTAAATTGCATTCCCTCTGCCACACAACTCCTTTGAAACATCCCGACAAACAATATCCACGTAACTCTTTTCCCGTTTGGCTTGGGCAAGCTTTTCCATGATGATGTTTATCGCCATCTCCGTACTTGCTTTTTTTCTTAACCTAAATTGATGCGGGTTGTAGAGATTGTTCTCCTCTAGGTCAAACGCCAGTCTTTGGTCGAGGATCTTCTCTAAGAACTTCCGCGCCAAATCTAGAAGTGAACTTGGCAGTTAGCTCTCAACGTTGGGTCTTTTCTATGCTTTGGCAAAAAAAAAAATAATTTTTTGCAGTTTTGTAAGCATATGGAAACTATCTCTTATTTAGATAAGCCTTAAAAATCTCATTTCTTCGATGACGTTGGCTGATTCATCATGATAGATGCTCTCGATCGCATCGTCCCAACATCTCTACTGTTGTTTGAGAATCAACTGGTTGAGCTCTTCTTTGATGTCTTTACTTCGTTGAATTTAGTAAATTTATGCATTTCTGATGTTAATTTTATACAGTATAAATAATTCTTTTGTGTATTCAGTCCACCTGTAGGTTGAAATGGACTTTTACTCTGATTTAGGGATACAAGCTTTATCCGCGTTTATAAGGTGGTTATTAAGGTCGTAGAGTGCCTCGTCGATCTCTCTAGAATTGCCTCATCCAAGTTTGGTAGATGGTAGGCCTCAAAGAGACGTGCATACCGTGCCCAGTCTGCTTTTTTTTTTTTGCTTTTTTTTCTTTTTTTTTCTGACGGACTTTTATGGGGTTCCTGTTGATGGTAAGAAGGATCCCTATATGATTAGTACATGCTAACTGGACTGGTTTCATGTAGTAATTGAACGGTAGCTGACGATTTGCAAGACAGACGTCAGGTTTCTTAGCAAACGTACCTCTGACAGAGGTGGGAAAGTCCGGGGCTATTCGCTGCACCTTCCAATTCCATTGAAGGTCTTGTAGCCGGATTCCCCATTTATATAGTAGGGGTTCTTCTGCCAAATAGGCCAGCGAGTGTAATGGTAAAACATCTCTCTATGGCGGCTGGTATCCGGCGGCAATGACTAGGTTTCCAATGTAGAGTTGGATCTCAATCGCAAGATACATTCTTCGATTTTATTTGCTTGTATTCGATCCTTTTTAATCGCAATAGCGGCACCGTCGTTATGCTCTTGTGAGTAATTTGCGATCAACACATCCAGATCTTCATTTCAGAATTAAGTGTGTCGATCCCATGTTCAGAAATTAAGATGATATCGGCCTCAATTTCTCTGAATACGTTTCCGTAGTCCTTTTTTGCGGTCCAGACGTTGGTTTTAATTTTCAGAATTTTTAGTGCGTTCCTTTGCATAATGAGATGTAATTATCGATGTTTCCTCTTATTCGTTTTCCTTTTTGCCTGTGGTGCCGCTTTAGTGTGCCTAGGCTTGCCACTCTTCGGAGGAGGACTACGATTGGCTTTTCGTCGCACGTGTTCGAGTGCATGGGCCCTCGTCATTGTCCGAAGGTGGTTTCTTATTCATTTTTATTTTCTTCCTCTCCTTCAGATTCCTTAGATGAGAGCTTCAATTCTAGACTTAACCTGGTTGTTACCCATGATCACCGTTTCTTTGAAGATTCTTGAACATTCTTGGTTAGCAGGCATTTTGCCTGAAGGCAGGTTATTTTTCTTCAGTAATGCGTTTAGCACCTCGTTATATCAGCTAGGCTTGACTGCATTTTCGAAATTTGCATGCGTTACATAAATAAGAATTTTTTCACTTGCTCTTACGTCGCTCGTGTGCTGAACTCAGACGTTATGGCCTCGTTGGTTCGAACTTTTTTGCGACGTTGGCGTGAGTTATTTCATTTGCCTTTTGTTCTTCTTTCCTCTTGATATCTACGTTTGGGGTAGTTCAGGACCATGCTTCTGTGCTCCTCTTACAGTTGAGGCACTCACATTTATCGAATCTGTGGCCTTTTGTGGCGTATTCACTGCACCATAGTTTTTTTCGGGGCAGGTCGCTGTGGTGTGATTTTTAAGCTTATAGAATACACAACACATTTGTATGCTATTGAATCTCTTATGTTCTCCCGTGGTATTCTCAGGTTGAATGCAGGTAGTTCGCCCGAGGTCGCTTTTCTTGCCATGTCCGTGGTTGTAAATGTTATTTTAAATTGAATTATTTAGAGGACTTTGGCTGATTGATTGTTCCTCTGAATTTCCTCAGAGCTCTTGGGGAGAGTGCTGCGGCAGATCACACTACGGTTTGCTGCCACTTGTGGAGACGAGAGGGGAGAGGAGAGGGGTCTTTACTTCGAGCCTGATGGTCTTTAGGAGCCGGTCCACGTCCTTGGTTTCCGCGCAAATTGCTATGAAGCCCAAGGAGACTTCAATTAATTTGAAGAGGTACACTTCGGTTGATGAAGTGCTTTTCGTATAACTTTCTTTTCCGGTGCCTTTGATCCTTGAATGGTTCCAAGGAAGACCCTCTTAGTAAGGGTCTCATCCTTTTGTTGTCCTCTTGGTTTATCTCTTTTGAAAACAAATTAATTATTTTTTATTTTGCGATGAATTATTGTGAAAGGGGTGGTAAAGGAGGTAGAAGTTTGGGTAGGCCTTTCCGAAAAAATTATGTGAACGCTCCCATGGATGGATGGATGGATGGATGGATGGATGGATGGATGGATGGATGGATGGATGGATGGATGGATGGATGGATGGATGGATGGATGGATGGATGGATGGATGGATGGATGGATGGATGGATGGATGGATGGATGGATGGATGGATGGATGGATGGATGGATGGATGGATGGATGGATGGATGGATGGATGGATGGATGGATGGATGGATGGATGGATGGATGGATGGATGGATGGATGGATGGATGGATGGATGGATGGATGGATGGATGGATGGATGGATGGATGGAT
>OZ018325.1:163949359-163996859 GCA_963969495.1 Ceratothoa steindachneri | reverse complement strand
GGGTGGGTGGGTGTTTGGGTGTTTGGGTGGGTGGGTGTTTGGGTGGGTGGGTGGGTGGGTGGGTGTTTGGGTGTTTGGGTGGGTGGGTGTTTGGGTGTTTGGGTGGGTGGGTGGGTGTTTGGGTGGGTGGATGGGTGTTTGGGTGGGTGGATGGGTGTTTGGGTGTTTGGGTGGGTGGGTGGGTGGGTGGGTGGGTGTTTGGGTGGGTGGGTGGGTGGGTGTTTGGGTGGGTGGGTGGGTGTTTGGGTGGGTGGGTGGGTGTTTGGGTGGGTGGGTGGGTGGGTGTTTGGGTGGGTGTTTGGGTGGGTGGGTGGGTGTTTGGGTGGGTGTTTGGGTGGGTGGGTGGGTGTTTGGGTGGGTGTTTGGGTGGGTGGGTGTTTGGGTGGGTGGGTGGGTGTTTGGGTGGGTGGGTGTTTGGGTGGGTGGGTGTTTGGGTGGGTGGGTGGGTGGGTGGGTGGGTGTTTGGGTGGGTGGGTGGGTGGGTGTTTGGGTGGGTGGGTGGGTGGGTGTTTGGGTGGGTGGGTGTTTGGGTGGGTGGGTGGGTGGGTGTTTGGGTGGGTGGGTGTTTGGGTGTTTGGGTGGGTGGGTGTTTGGGTGGGTGGGTGGGTGGGTGTTTGGGTGGGTGGGTGTTTGGGTGTTTGGGTGGGTGGGTGGGTGTTTGGGTGTTTGGGTGGGTGGGTGTTTGGGTGGGTGGGTGGGTGTTTGGGTGGGTGGGTGGGTGGGTGTTTGGGTGTTTGGGTGGGTGGGTGGGTGGGTGGGTGGGTGGGTGGGTGGGTGGGTGGGTGGGTGGGTGGGTGGGTGGGTGGGTGGGTGGGTCTCGAATGGGAACCTCTAAAGAAATGACTAATGGTGGACTTGGTGGAAGTAGCGGCCGAATTAACTGCCGCTCCTTTTTTGCCACCCCCTTTCGGGTACTTATGCCATAACTGCTTTCAAACAACTACATAGACGGGCGTTACTTTCCTCTATGATTCTGGTCGGCTCCCTCGGATATGAAGACTTCTTCTTCACCCGAGACTCATTTAAGTCCCAATTTCGATAAAATTTTTGACTTAGGCTTCCGCTCTGTGCTAATCCTCAAACCAGTTTTCACGTAAGCACTTAATTATGTCAGTCCAAGTAGCCGGCATAGTTAAGACGAAATTAATAAATGGAAGGCAACCGAGGCAGGTTTCCACGCAGGTCGATAGACGGGAGTAGTTTACAATATCTCCTTTAAAAAAAAAGTATTCTTTCTCCCTTTCGTAAAAGGGAATAAAAAATTCAGACTTTCCGTTAGGCTGTTTTCTGTCAGCGCTGCTCAAAATGCCTTACTAAGCAAAGTAAAGTTTCTATCTGGCTACTAGATCAGCAAATTCTTATCAATCAAATGCTCAGTTTTCTGTGTATTTGCAAAAGATTTAGCAGAATACATCGGGCTTATTTTTCTATGATCTTCCGGCCAAATCCATTTCATTCGCCTGCAAAAAAAAAAAACAACCCCAAAACCCAGTTAGTCAATAATTGCCGCATTAAACCTTAGAATTTGCCTATTTAAAGAAAAAGATTTGTGCATCATAAATAAAAAAAAATACTCTTACATGAAAAAAAATGGCAAATCAAAAAGTTTATTTGATTGAGCAAAACCAATGGGATTTTTGAATTCACAAAAAAATTAGTCCTAAATAGCTAAAAATAGTTGGCGTTGGCCAGTGATTATGCATTATTATTCAAGGCGAGTATAATTTCAGACAAGTATCCAATTTGGACCCATTTACATTTAATGGGAGTAGAACGGCAACTACACCTCAACCTCTTCCTGAGGATTAGGATTTTCCCAAAGACCACCGAGGTCTACAATAAAATTTATCTCTGTAGCACATGCATGTTCTTTAGGGAGATAAGCAGGTTACAAGGAGTTACAAGGAAAGAAAGTAGCCTAGGAGACCTTACGGTCCATTCAAAGAGGGTACCTTTGGACTAGCAATCAAGCGGGCACATGGCTGCTCAATTGTTTTGCGTCCCTAAACGGCCACTTTTCAAGACTTTGTCTAGTCTTGACTTGAACTGGTCAACCGATTCACTGTTGACAGCTTCCACTGGAAGTGCGTTCCAGTTACCGCAGATACTGTAGGTGAAAAAATTTCCACACAGATTGCGGTTGTAACGCTTCAGTTCAAATTTGAAGCCGTGATTGCGCGTTCTGTTCTCAACAAGTGTGAAAATATCCCGTTAGTCAACATTGTCGAACCCTCTAAGTATTTTGAAAACTTCGATGAGCTAACCACGCAGTCTACGGGTTTCCAGCGAGAACAGATTTAATTCCCTTAGTCTATCCTCATAACTTTTATGTTGGATAGAGGGGATCAGCTTGGTTGCCCTGGCTTGTACGCGTTCCAACCTTGCGATATCCTTTCGAAACGAAGGACTCCAAAATTGTACGGCATACTCCAGGTGCGGCCGAACGAGGGAGTTGTACAGACAAAGTACTATCTCCTTGTTACGGTATCCAAACTGGCGATTTATGTAGCCTAACACCCTTTGGGCTTTCTTCTCTGTCTCGATGCACTGTTTCGAGAACTTGAGGTCGCTAGTAATAGTTACACCCAAGTCCTTCTCGGTGTCTCTCGATTCAAGAGCAGTGCCCTTAAGGATATACTGAGATTGGGGGTTTCTGTGGCCGATATGCATCACTTTGCATTTCCCCACGTTAAAAGGCATTTGCCACGTGTCCGACCACTCCCCAATCTTCACAAGATCTTCCTGCAGGCGGGCAGTATTTCCATCCTTTGCAACGTTCATACCAAGCTTGATATCGTCGGCAAATTTGGAAATCTTGGCAACCATGTCACTGTCCATGTCGTTGACGTAGATGATAAATAGTAGGGGTCCCAGGACAGAACCTCGAGGCACCCCGCTAGTAACGGGCACCCACTCAGAAGCCTTTCCATTCAACACCACCCGTTGCCGTCTGCCACTTAGCCAGTTCTCGATCCAGCCGGCTACTTTTCCGTCTATGCCCAGCGCTCGCACTTTCCGGAGAAAGCGGCGGTGTGGTACCTTATCAAAGTCTTTCTGAAAATCTAGTTGGATGGCCAAGCGGAAAGTGATTGCCGTTTTGATAAGGTCAGTTGGGTTTGTGAAGTGTATAAAAGTTTCATGTATCCCAGATGTCAAGGTAGTTTAATTTCAGAAACTTTATTTTCATTATGCTCTGCAGATAAGGAGACTTCTCTACTCTTCTTCCCACTACCCAAGGTTCTCTCAACTCGAACCAGACAGCACTGTGGAACCACGTGCTGAACCAATCCAGATTTCAGCTATCTTTCAAAGAGTTAATGGGAGGAGGCGCTATGTGGTGGCTACGGGCTGAGCAAGAAAGCGTGAGGTTGCTGTTTGTCGCATTGTTGTCAGTAAAGCGGGTTAAATAGGAGTCTTTTATGCCTATGGTTATGATATTCCAAGGAAGGAATGTGATAAGGCCGTAGAGAGGTTCGCCAGAGTGGCTTTGTAGTTGAGTGTGGTTTCACTATTTGTTTGAGGTTTCGAATCAGGGGAATTTGTGTTATGTTGTCTAGCCGGTGGGTAGAGTATTTTTAGGCGTGGGTATAGAGAAGTGGTGGAGGGGTGCGAAACAATAATTTGGTGACGAAATGGGCGAAATCATGTTTATATGTGGTCTTTGATGAGGGGGAATTTTAATTTCCGTGCTAATGTGTATGGTGCTTGCTTTTGTGCAGCCAGCATCAAGTAGAAGACCGTTTTGGAAGATTTGTAAAAAATAGTTGGAGTCTAGACTGGGGCATAGTGTAAATAGAGATACAATCTCGTCAGGATTAATTGTTGCTTAAGGTGTGATGTTATCTGGGGTGTGAAATTCATTAAAAGTCTAGGTTGATTTTCTTAATTAAATTTTACTCTCTTGGCAGCCGCCCAAGAAAATGCTTATTTATATTCAAATTCAATAAAAAATAAAAGCACTGGGCCAGTGGTTTATGATTAGTTTTTCTGCATCATGCAACATAAAAATAAGGAAAAGAGAAAGATTGCAGACAGTGATTGAAGAAATCATAGTTGCCTTGTCAACTATACGTCCCAATATTAAAGAATTGTGATACTGAGCAAACTCAAATTCCCATTAAACCTTTAAAGGCAAGATGTATTTATTTTCAAAATTTCGCGTTATTTCGATTAAATTAAGCTAAATGTCATCGTGGTTAATTTTGAAGTGTTTTCTACCTAATTAACTATTATACGTAAATTGTTTTATATTTGGGTGCCACGGCGGCTTCTAGATAGCAATTAGGGGGGCATTATCATAAAAGCTTAGAAACCACTGCAATAGAGCAACGATAAAAATACCAACTTTAAACACTTTCCTATGTATAGGGCGCACCTGGTCCTGAAAGGCGAGCCGCTTCTTTCAGGAGCCCGAAGAAGCACGCCTCATCTAAACGACGATCACACCATTTTATTTTTACAGTAGTTCCCTTCGACTGCCATTGAAATAAATGAATCTTGTGTTCCGAGAGGTTAAACCATATTGCCAGAGCGATTCAGAGGAGCGCTGCTTCACGAGTGTTCGATTCGAAGGAGACAAAATAAATTGGCATCTTTGACATGCAGCTCTTACTACCGTCTTGCTTCCAAACATGTAGCAAGTAAGGATGAGTGAAACTCTAGTCTGGTTGCTCAGTGTGTGACAATAACCTTGCATCCTGATGAAGACGCTTGGTACCACCAACCTGCACATAGGCATCGACTAAGCAGAAGATAAATTTAACATCTTCCCGACACAGTAGTCATAGTATCAGGTATGACGTGAACAAAGTGGTGCATTTAAAAATAAAAATAAAAGCACCGATCTGGCGAGTGACACCAAGAGCTAACGTCACCGAAATAATTAATTAGCCTATTATTAGCGACAATTAAAATAAGAGCAGAGCAAAACACTAAAAAACTACCAAAACACTAAAAACTAGCAAGACAACTATCAACCCCCCCCCTTCCCCGAAAAAAAAGTAAACCCGCTTTAGCTTCAGGGGTAGGCCCGCATGTACCTCTGCGCCGAACGATGCCACCAAATAGCAACGAAAGTAACAAAATTGAGGAGGCGAGCCTTCTCCATAAAGTCAGATAGTCCACAAGTCTGAGCACAAACTTGTCCCAAGTAAGACTTCAGCACCCTTCGGGCTAATGACTACAAGAAGAGGAGTCTCTAAACATAAAAGCTTAATACTAGGATACATTAAATTATAAAATAAGTCAAACACCAAACCTAAAACCGAGCACCCCAAAAAACAAAAAAGCAAAATCAAGAAGGAAGCACGGTCCGGCGTCAGAGAAAGGCTTGCCTATCCCTGGCGCAGGAATATGGCGCATACAGGAGTCAAATAAAATGCAGGAAACTAGTCCCCTCTAAACATTCGGAGAGTGTACAAGTGTCACAAACTCTCTCAGAGTACAAGGGAAAAGCGGTAGTGACCCAGCTCGTCCCGGTACCGGGAGAGGTAAAGTGGAGATCGCCCAGACTGGGACATCAAACAAGAATGTGCCGAAGGCTAAGGGACAAAGCAGACGTAGCAACAAAGTGCAGGCGATGGCTCTATCAAATGGCTGTGCATCCCGAGAGTGTGCCCAATTTGAAGACGACAGGAAGCAACCTGAGCACTAGTTGCATTGGGAGCTATGTCCATGAGAACAGGAATCGGCAGGGTAGCTACCGGACCACGACCTAAATCTAACTATGTAGTTTTCTAGCCCTAAATTCAAAATGGTTTAGGC
The DNA here is from genome assembly GCA_963969495.1 of Ceratothoa steindachneri. Classification (NCBI taxonomy): domain Eukaryota; kingdom Metazoa; phylum Arthropoda; class Malacostraca; order Isopoda; family Cymothoidae; genus Ceratothoa; species Ceratothoa steindachneri. Next base: position 163,991,096 of record OZ018325.1, on the reverse strand, counting down.
TATGACTGGCTTTACTTTGTGGTATAGGCACCGTCTAGATAGGCTGCGGATGCAGTTAGAGCCTTAAGCGCCTGAGGGATGTTCTGGGCAAACCCGTGCAGAGCGAGTGGCATATGCCCAGCATTGACAGGTTGGGTCTCAATTAAAGAGGTGAGGAAAGCACTGGTCGCCGGTAGAGACCGAGGTAGTGGATGAAGCCTTCCTGTCTCAATAGATGCTCGGCTGCGGATGCATAAAACTCACACCCGCAATCAAGCTTCTAAAGAAGCAAAGGATCGATAGAAAAGCAAAGCAGTAGCCCTATCAGCGGCCCCAGGTCTTGAACGTCACAGAACGAAGAATGTCCATAGCGCGGATACAAGAAACCCTAAGGGTGCGAATATGAGACTCTAAGGTGAGGCGTCAGTCGAAAAGAAGACCAGGGAAACTATGCGAATCCATCAATTCAAGACAAACCCAGTTTAGGAACAAGTCTGGTTTGGGGTGGAGCCGTGCATGACTGCAGAAGTGAACCACCTTAGTCTTAGTCAAGGTGGACCTAAACCTGTGCGCTTCGGCGTTAGCGAGAGATGCGGTTCAATGCCTATTGCAGTCGACGCTTCAGAGTTGTCAACTGGGTCGCACATAAAGAGATCTAAAGGTCATCCACGCAAGGTGTAGCGAGAATATCTTCCGGCAGCACTGAGGTGATACCGAAGTTGTTATTTCCTAAAATGCGGACCACTGCGGCCGTGCCAAGCACCATCATGGGCGTCACTCAGGGGGCAACGGCCCAGAAAATTATATCCGAAATAAAGTGATCACTACCAGAGAGGTCATCGACCCTATCCCAATCCAAATTAGGCTGTGTATCTGAAGAGCACAAGGATAGATTAAGACAGTAAAACTAAACTGTTCTCGGCTAAGGTCCCGACCCCTTTGATTGATCGAGTAGTATCTCCAGAAGGGGATGCTACTAGATTAATCCTATTGAATGGCACGCTTACTCTAGCAATTTCTTCGATTTAATTTTCTCTATATTCATGTGTGTGGTGTGTGTGTATGTGTGTGTGTGTGTGTGTGTGTGTATGTGTGCGTGTGCGTTTAGCTAGATACAGTGATGAACATCGAAGTTGTCACCCATGAAAAGATTTGGTAATCGGCAAAGGTGTGTCAAATTTGGTGAAGTGTGAGTGAGGGTTATATAGATCATTTTTTTTGTAGTACTAGTGATTTATATAGGTATGGATTGTATGATTGCATGATAATTTGGCAAAAGGGTTTGTGAAGGCTTTGGTAGGCGCGTGTCAATTCTTAGCGTGGTGTAATTGTGGAATGTTTTCTGATGAGAAAAGGTGGAGAAGCGAGATTCTTGGCCAATAAATATAGATAATGCAAGTCGTTATTGTCTTTTATAGCTCGATGTATGAATGCTGGTGAAAGTAGTGTTAGAGTTCGACATGTGTGAATACTGGCGAAGGTAGCATACGAAAAGAAGAGATTGTGTAAGGGATTCCAAAGTAGAGTCGGGGTATGTAGTGTTTTAGGTTTATATGGCTTAGGTGAAGTTCCAATGTTTTGAGGCTTTTAACTAGCGGAGGTTAAAGCGAATAATAATTTTATCACTCCTGAGTGCGCAGAACGAATACTAGACCGAAACTAGGTAAATTTTGATTCTACAAAGGAAGACAATCGGGGCAGCTTTGTTATATTTTTATTTAAAAAAAATGCGCAAAATGTTAGGTGGTGGGTTTAAGTAGGTTAGTATATTTTTATGATTAGTTTTTAAATTGTTAAGTTTTGTGTTCCGTTTTACCCGCTGAAAAGAACAAAATAAGCCTATTCTAGTACCACACCGTGGCACACACTTTCCCCACTTTAATCAGTTCAACATATTAAAACTAAACTCCTTTAAATATCTTACTATCCCTAACCTTCTACAGAGTTCTTAAATTAGCATCATAGTTCATTATGAATTTTTTAATTTGTGCAATGAAACTTTTTTTCCACCAGGAGGCTTATGACATCATATTACTGGCAAATAATAGCTTAATGCCTTGAAAATACTACTTTCAAGTACTAATAACTCAAAAAATGCTTTGCACGCCGAATAAATAGCAACACAATTCAGATAAGTCAATAGAATAGATTGAATTTAAAAAACAAAACAAAAACTTGTTCACCTATTTAAATACTAATACTAAATATCAGAAATGTATTTCAATAAAAAAAATATTTTTGAAAAGGCTCTTACTGCACCATTGAAATGAAATTAATATTGATCCAGTTATCTCCCTCCCCAGCTTTCAAGAAAACGGGTGCAAAAACACTCATAAAATGGAATTTGCTGTCACCCGAGGAACGTTGTTCCAACTCTCACTACGCGTGTTAAATAAAATAAGGATCCATTATGACGCATTTTTTGAGATAAACTGTTTTGGAAAGGGGTTAGGGGGTGGAGGGAAATTTTCTGTTAAAGGCAACCGTTAGCTGTTAGACATTGCATAAAATTTTAATTAGAAATACTGCAAGTTGCAAATTATCTTTTTATATAACTATCTATGACGACTATGGATCAGTTTAATTTTGTTTTAAATTATCAATTCTAAAGTTAAGAAACATTAATGATTTTATTGCGATTACTTTTTGAGGAAAGGAGTAAAAAGATTTGCTCTAAAAAAATTCCATTAATTCAGAAGGCTGCCAGTTAATGGTCAATAAGGACACATGCGGCCTAAAGCCCGCAAGATCCTAATCCCTAGGTTAAGGTATATAATCAACCGAGGTTAGAAAGTAATTGTAATATTTCTAGACAATCAACTATAGATCCTTACCTTAAATCTCAGACTGCCGATTGGAGGTTGGGCGTAGGGAACCCCCAGGAAGGAATAGAAATATTTTCCCCCTAAAGACATTTCCTTGATCCCTCTGATATTGCCATCCTCAATAGGAATTATAATTTCATCAGGAGCTTCCAAGGAGCCATAAATTGTTACTAATAAAGTTGCTAGGACGATGATCAGACCCTTCATTGTCCTAAAAAAGAGAATTTTGCTGAAAATTCTTCGAAGCGAAAAAAAAATATTTGGTGTAATCAATATCAATGGGAGGGGAGGGGGGAGGGTCGGACAGCACCGGGTTCGATCCGAAACTATTCCATAGGATAAGGACACGTTAAAAATTAACCACGGTGTGCCCTAGGGACTAATAAAGTCAATGCGTAGGTTTGGTATTTTATTTTGCCTCCATTTAAAAGGACGACTAACGAGGTCATCTCCGGCAGAAAGTTCGTAAGGACAGACGAAAAGAAATTTGAGATGTGAAAATACGTGCTCTCGTCTAGCAACTACCATCGAGGGCACAGTCACCGAAAATGGTTCAACCTATTAATTAGGTTACTCTAAAATACAAAAACAGCTAATAAAAAAAAGGAGCAAAGGCAAAGAGTAAATGCATACTCGGATGTAGGAGGAAGACCCACCTCCCGCCTGCATCGGAACACGCATCCAACACCAAGAAATGAACTAAAATCTAGGCCAGCCTCACCCAAAAAACTCATTAGGTTCAAGTGAGAGAATAAAATAGTCCCCAAATACAAGGGACAAGTGGTAACGATCCCATTCGACAAGGTACCTGGACATTTGACGTGCGTGAATATCACCCCGACTGGGGAAATCCAAGAAAATGTATCCAACAGTCTGGAGAACCGCGCAGACGTTTCAGTAAGGTGCAGGGTATCTTTCCACAAAATGTAGGTGCCTCTTGCGAATGTGTCCAGTTTGAAGACGGCAGAAATGACCTGAAGCGGCTGATACATGGCGGCGTGATGGTATGCAAACTTAGGTTCTCATCGGCCGTCTACCATCTTCTTTGACAGGCAGCAGCTTGGAAGGCTGATCTGATTCTTGTGGTGTAGTCAATGCGAGAAAGAGCGAAAGGTTGGTCTGCTCGCTCAGTCTTGGCAGACCATTTGGCGATCATCGGTGAGCTCATTTCCCGGAATCCCTACATGTCCGGGAACCCATCTAAAAGTAATCTCGACACCAGCGAGTCACGCAGATACCGCGACCCACATGGTGCGGTGATTCGAATGCCAAGAGAGCACTCGGGGCGATATGAGAGTCTCTATAATTCACGATCCGGTCTCCAAACGGGGCACAACTTTTTATCTCCTTCACCAAGGGGTGTATTGCGTCCAGCTTGGGAAGCCACCCTACTTATCAGACGGAGTCATCTGTGTACATAGCATAGTTCCAGCGTGACACGGTTTGCTACAAAAAAGCCTAACACGATCCTGCCGGCGTTGTAGAAGTTTTGGAAATAGATGCGTGGCGACGAAGAGTCCGAGGTGGTGCCCTCTAAATTGCAGTCTGGGGTAGAACCAGGGACGCTATCAGGACGAAAGCTTCCAGCCTGAAGCTAATTAGAGAAGCCCTGTCACTTGGGTTGACAGTAACTCTTTGATGGGGGCTGGGAAAGTTCTTAGTGTGCTTCTCCCTTTCTCGCTCGTAGTGCTAATTTATCTATTATTATTGTTAATATTCTTATTTTTATTATTGTATTATGCATTATGATTAGGCATTATAATTACCATTATTATAGTAATTAACATTATTATAATTATAAATAATAATAGTAATACATATCATTAATAGCAATATTACGGCTATTCCCTCAATATTTTGCCCACCCGTACTTCGTACTAAAGCACGACATCCTGGGATCATCCACCTTACTAGTTACTGGAACTGCCTCCATTTCATATCCTCTCAACCGCTTCCAAACTTGCTCTTCGATCCACAGAGCTTCTGGGTGCTCAAAGCACTTCCGTCCTCTTATGAGGATTTAGTCGATTGGCAGTGTATACCCGTAGGTCCCTACCTCCTGCGAGGGCCCCTAGCCCGCTGGCTAAGGAAGGTAATGGGTACGGAGTGTGATGGGCCGTCGATTCTGCTCACTTTCTTCCAGTACACAAAGTGGCTACGCTGGCAACATCCTTTATGGTTAAAGCTCGAGGGCAATTTCGCCTGAATGGCAGGCCGGGTTGTCAAATCCCATCTTAACTGAACCGTGGGCCAAGGATGTGTACATGATCACATTCTGGAATTTTACGATCGTATGGATACTTTTCTTTTAGCATCCCTAGGCATTGAAAGGCCATAGTATCTACTTGATAGGCCTTTTTCTTTTGGTCTAATTATGGCGACAACTGTAGAAAAGTGGGCGACCGTTAATGCACGCAGAGTCAATCCAAGTGCGATTTCTCTCTCCATAAGTGTCGGGAGGGGGGGACGAGGAAAATTTAAACACCATTTCAACCTGTGGAGGGGCTCTACTCTCACTATCCCAGGTGGAAAAGGGGCCTCCCGCTTTGGAGCAGCCCTCGAGCAGCTCCATCTCTGCAAAGGAGGCGAACCTAGAAACTTTTTGCAGCGGAGAGGATGTTCCTCCGTCGCCTTTGTTGTATTTGGGTTTTCCACTTGTCCATTTCTTTGGAGCCACTTTTTTGCGACTCCATCATAGGAAGAGCGGTAGCCCCCCCTCCCCTTTCTAGGGCAGCGGGCTGCCAAGATCAGGCAGTCGGCCCAAAATTGACAGACCCACTGAGAGCTGATTAATAAGGCGAAGTCTCTAGAGGAGCAAGGGATAGCAGGGCCCGTCTGGCCGTGCCCCAAACCATCCTGCAGAGGTCGGTTCGCCGGTCAGAGACTGGATTGACTGAAGGTACCTCGAATGAGATTCGTGACACGTTTGGTGGGGGAGGCACATGAAAGTCCCAAACCTATTGAGCTTGATATGATCTCGGATGAGACCATGCTACGGATGGCAGGATCTCCCATCGGGACAACCTGGGCTAGGTGCAAACACCGCACCTGAATCAGTCTGCCTGCAAGCTGGTCCATCCGGAATAAGGGCCCCCTTCCGGAAGTAGAGAGAAGTAGGTTGATTCCACACTTTCCTCTTAGAAAATAAGAGGAAGAAAAATGGGAATAAATGTTCCATTCCCTCCGAATGGCCTACAGAGACGGAAGGATTCTCTGACGTTTCGGCGAACAACCAGGCCATGATCGGCACGTCCGACCCTGAGGCACCATCTGGTGGAGCCCATACAAAAACTGAAGTCGCAAGTGCGCTAAGCGGACTCGTTTTTCGGACGGCGGGGCTTCTGGCGAATGCGTAAGACCTTTTCGACGCAGCAATGATTAGTGCCCTTCAAACACTTGATGGCTGGCCGGAGAGTGCAACACCGCACTCCATGAAAGGAGTGCTTTATGCGATGGAACACGTGGACTACTCATTCGTAGATACAACCATAGAGCTGGCAGAGGTCGAAGTCGAACATGTTATAAGAAAAGAGGGATGACCGTGACAAGTACCTCGAGTCAGTCATCTTAAGTGCTGAATGGTATCGTTACGGCGTGAAGGCATTCGTGCCACTACCGCGGAGGTGCTACTAGTGCAACCACTTCGGCCATAAAACGCGCTCGTCTTGACGTGCAAAGTGGGTTTAGACGAAAGGTGTGCAAGCTGCTTTAAGACCGGACATAATAAGTCCCTATCGTGAATGGTTAAGTCTCTCAAATGTGAATAACCGCATCCTGCTTCTTCAGAGGAGTGCGGTGCGCATCTATAAGGAAATCTTGGCTGTTTAGGCTACGGATAGACTTATTTTGCGAGGCTAAGCACTAACTTGGCCTGCCCGGCGCTGCCTAAGATGTCTTATGCCTGACTTTTTTTAAAAAGGCACCCTCTGCTCCAGGCCTACGAGCACAATCGTTTCCGCGCCAAGTCGGAACCTTTCTGCTGGTTCTACACAACTCCAGAGGGCTCCTCTTGTAGAGTTGGCAGCACAAAGGGTTCAGAACTAGCCTCTGATAAAAACTAGGCTGGCTGCTTCACCAGCGTAACAGTTTCCCGTAAGGAAAAATTGCCACGCGGCTCCACCGAGTCGTTCGACTCGCATGATGAAACTCTCCTGAAGGTGGTCGTGAGGATGTCTTGATTCATAATGCTGCCCCCCGAAAGGAGGACAGCGGAGAAGGAACTTCGGCTCCTACTCCCCACCCAACACTGGGTCTCTAGAAGATGGTGGATCGTCCAAAGGAACGAATCTCCCACCTCCGAAACCGACCCGCCCGCCAAAGGTTTTGAGTTTTGAGGCAGAGGAAGCAACAGACTCATAGCAAGTCCAACTTGTCCTGATAAATCATCGAAGGCGACAGCGCTTTGAACGTCTTGTTCGGCCAACAGCATCCATAGATCTGCTTCCGGATGCGTATGGCCAATCCCGTGAGGGTCTTCTCTTCGAAGAGGGCCCCCGTATCTCATCCATGCTAAGCTTGGATGGTATTACCCTTCAATGGAATTGCTTCAGAAAGCGGGCACAAGGGAGCGCTCCATCAAATGGTGGAGACAAGAAAGCATTGGGGGATAGGTCCATAGCAACAGTTGTGGTGCAATAGCACGAGACTTTAAATTCTTCTCGGCCGTCCCACAGCTCCTTTGCCAAGACACTTGGAAATCTGCTCTTATTTCTCCCATGTAAATTGTGTGTGGATTTTTTTTTTTTTAATTTTATAGAGCCTGTCTGGCAACTACCCACTTGGGCATAAGTCACCGAAAAACACGACAGCCTAGAACTAGGCTACTTTAAAATAAAAATATCAAAACTTAACAATCGATATAAATTGGAAAAACTTAATCAGGAAGCAATCTTCGGCAGCGGGGGGAGGTCCCCTTCACCCCGGTGACGGAGAGTGAAACCTACAAACAAAATAATAACAAAAAAGAAACAAATAAAGGGGAGAAGCCCGGCCTCCACCCAAAAGTCAACAAGTCCACAAGTCAATGTGCACGAATCTGTCCCGGGTACAAGGGACAGGCGGTAGCGACCCCGCCCATCCCGGTACCGGGACAAGCATCGTGCGCGAAGATCACCCAGACTAGGACATTCGAAAAGAATGTGCCAAACAGTCTGGGGGACGACGCAGTCGTTGCAATAGGCGCAGGCAAGCGCTCCATCAAATAGCGATGCGTCACACGAGTGTGTCCGATTCGGAGACGACAGAGAGAAAACTGAAGCCGTTGCGGCATTGGGGGGATAGGTCCCGGGAACAGTCGCAGCGCAATGACACGCAACTTCTAGTTCCCTTCGACCGTCTCCCATCTTCTTTGCCAAGCAGTCCGAAGAGCTGCACGTATTCCTGCCATGTAGTCGGTGTGAGGAAGAGCGAAACGCTGGTCCGGTCGCAGAGCCCTCGCGGACTCTTTGGCGCCCTCATTCCCCGCAATTCCTACATGTCCAGGAACCCAGCAGAAGATAATCTCGACATCTGCCCGGCTCGCCAAATCCGTGGCGTCACGGATATCGCGAACCAGGGGATGCGGAGATTCCAATGCTCCGAGAGCACTCAGGGCACTTTGTGAGTCGCTATAGATCACAATCCGGTCTCCGGACCGGGCACGTCGCGTAATCTTCCGTACCGAGTGGTGTATTGCCACCAGCTCGGCCGTGAAGACAGACGCAGTGCCTGGTAAAGCCCCGCTGACTTCAAACAGAGGGGATACGGCGTGGAAGCCAACCCCCTCTTGGGACTTGGAGCCATCCGTATACACTGGCACGGTTCCAGCGTGACACGATCTGTGCTCCAAAAAGGTCGAACGCAATACTCCCGGCGCAGTACAAGCTTTGGGAGCAGAGGCGTGGCGACAAATAGCCAAATGTGGTACCCTCCAGGGTGGCGTCCTAGGCAGAACCAGGGGCGCCAGCGGCCCGAGAGCTATATCTAGCTCTCGAAGGAGTTTCCTAGCCCTAAAAAAGTAGGGCAGTAGCCCTATCAGCGCCCCAAGCGCTGAACGTCACGGAACGGAGAATGTCCATGGCGCGGGTACAAGAGATCCTAAGGCTGCGAATATGAGCCTCCCAGGTGAGGCGTCGGTCGAATACAAGACCAAGGAAACGGTGCGACTCCACCACATCTAGGCGCACCCCATTAGGAAACAAATCTGGCTCGGAGTGAAGCCGTGGATGGCGGCAGAAGTGCACCACCTTAGTCTTGGCCAAAGAAAACCGAAACCTGTGCGCTTCGGCATAGCGAGAGACGCGGTTCAATGCCTGTTGGAGTCGACGCTCCAGAGTTGGCATCTGGGCCGCGCCAAAAGAGATCGAAAGGTCGTCCACGTAGAGCGTAGCGAGAACATCTTCCGGCAGCACCGAGGTGACGCCGTTGATGCTCAGGGCAAAGAGTGTGACACTGAGGACACTTCCCTGCGGGACACCCTTTCCCTGCTCCTTTGGGCCGGAGAGAGCTCCCCCACCCGTACGCGGAATCGACGATCTCGCAAAAAATCAGATATAAACATTGGGAGGCGTCCCCTCGCCCCCATCGTGTGGAGAGTCTCCATGATACCGTATCGCCATGCGGTATCATAGGCCTTCTCCAGATCGAAAAAGACAGTGGCGTAGTGCTGTCTACGAAGGAAAGCCTCGCAGACGGCATTTTCCAGTCGGAGCAGAGCATCCGACGTGGAGTGGAACTTGCGGAAGCCGCACTGTGCGGAAGACAGATGGCCTCCGCTGTCCAGGAAATAGGCTAATCTAACATTTACCAATTTCTCCATCAACTTGCACACGCAAAAGGTTATGAGATTGGGCGGAAACCGGTCGGAGTAGAGTGATCTCTCCCCGGTTTGCGAAAGGCGAGCACAGTAGCGGTTCGCGAGGAGTCTGGGAGAAGACCTTCCACCCAGATCCTGTTGAACAAATCTAACAGAAAGGCCATGCCTCGCTCACCCAGGTGTCGAAGCATGGCGTACGGGACATCGTCCGGACCATGGGCGGTGTCCGCGCACGAAGCGAGGGCGGAGCGCAACTCACTCACAGTAAACTTGTCGTTGAAGGGTTCTCCGCCTCTGGAGGTAAAGTCCAGCCGGCGGCCTTCCGCGACATCACGACGTGCATTGAATGCTGGCGGAGCAGCATCACGGCTAAAGAATGCGGAAAAAGCGGTCGCTAAGGATTCCGCCATGGACGCGGGGTCCGAGATTGCGGTCCCATTCTCCTGGAGAACGGGAGGGGGGTCCTGCGAGAGCTTGCCCCGAATCCTTTTGACTCGATTCCACACCTCAGCTAAAGGGGTCTTCCCGTTAAGTGAAGACACGTATGCCCGCCAAGAAGAGCGGCGGGCGTGCCTCGAAATATACCGGAACCTAGCCCTAGCCCGACGAAATTCAGCGACAGTGAAATCGTTCGGGCGGCGCTTATAGCGCATGTAGGCATAACGCTTCTGTTTGAGGGCCGTCTCACACTCGGCCGACCACCATGGGAGTGGTCGGCGTGCAAAACTGCCAGACGTCCTAGGAATAGTAGTCAGGCCCACAGCGATGAGGTTGCCGGAGAAGAACTCAACGGCCTCATCTACCGACCTAAACTCCTCGACTGAGAGAGAGAATTCAGTCATTTCCTGAAATGCAGGCCACCGCGCCCGCGCCAAGCACCACCGAGGTGGTCTCTCAGGCGGCAGTTGCCCTGAAAATGATATTTAAATGGGGAAGTGATTACTACCATGGAGGTCATCGACCACCCCCCAATCAAAATCAGGATGTGCATCCGAAGAGCACAAAGATAGGTCAAGGCAAGAAAATGAAGCGGTTCTCGGACAGTGATGCGTAAACTCATCCACGTTTAGGACACCCATCTCAAGCTCTTCGATCAGATCGGCAAGGACTTGTCCCCTGGGATTTATGGAGTAATCTCTCCAGAGAGGATCCCTGCCGTTAAGATCTCCAAGCAAGAAAATGGGCCTCGGCAACCGTGCCACGACGCGGTGGAAGTCCCCCGCGTCGAAGTCAGCTGACGGTGGAATGTACGCAGAAATGATAGTATACCTCCTATCCAGGTGCAGCTGCACAGCCACTGCCTGAAAGGAGGTTTTTTTTAGAGAAAGAAGGAACGGAGACATCATGCCGGGTGTAAACCGCGCATCCCCCACTGGTGGGGTTGCAAGACCCTTATACCCCGGGAGGGCGGGCAGGGGGCACGCGCCTAGCATCGTCTCCTGCAAAAAGTTAGATAACGGGAAACGGAACGAGACGAGCCTCCGCAGCTCCTCCCAGTTTGCACGGAGTCCACGGCAATTCCATTGAAGGAATATGCCCTCCAGGGCCTAACTCGGAGGAGACGCGGGGGCTCTCCACGAACTGAAGACCCTCACGGGAATGGCCGTACGCTTCCCGGGGGCAGAACCACGGGCGCTGTTGGCCGGACAAAGCGCTGAAGGCGCTGTCGCCTTCGAGGACTTATTGGGGGAGGTTGGGCTCGCCATGCGAGTCTTTTCTTCCCTCCGCCTCGAAACCTTAGGCGGGCGTTGCGGCTTCGGAGGCGGGGGGGGGCTCTCTTTTCGAGGAACCACCGTCTCCGAGCCACTCGCTTCACCTCGGGGCGTGGGCGAAGGAGCCGAAGCTCCTTTGTTGCTGTCCTTCTTTCGGGGGACAGCGTTAGGAACCCTGGAAGATGGCCTAGCGACCATCTTCAGGGGTGTTGCCTCCTGTGAGTCTAACGACTCGGTGGAGGCGCGTGGCCGTTTTGCCTTACGGGAAACGGTCACGCTGGGGAGAGAGGGGGGAGCCCTGGTTTTTGCCGCCAGTTTTACCAGGGGAGCGCCCGGGTGTAGTAGAGCCCGCAGAAGGGCTCCGAATGTGCGCGGAAACAACCATGCTCGTTGGCCTGGATGGGCCAGGAGCAGAGGGTGCTTTTCTAACTATTGAGGCATATGAAGTCCCAGGCAGAGCCGGGCGCGCCAGGACCAAGTCCTTAGCCTCGCGGAATTAGAGTCGATCCTGGGCCTGAACGGCCAGGATTTCTTTCTCAAGGAGATATGCACCACATTGCTTGGAAGAAGCAGGGTGCGGCTCTCCGCAATTGACACACTTGGCCACACACGATTTAGGCTTATCGTGTGCGACCTTGGAGCAATTTACACAGACTTCGGGTGACCCCGATTTTGCACGTCTACATGATCGATTCGTATGGCCGAAGCGGTGACAGTAATAGCACCGCCGCGGCAGTGGCACGAATGCCTTCACGCGGTAGCGGTACCAACCGGCACGCACCGACTCAGGGTGCTTGTGACAGTTGAACGTGACGAAGAGTGTAGGGGTGGGTCTCGAGGCCCCTCCCTGTTTTCTCATCACACGTTCGACCTTGACCGCCCCATGGTCGGCCAGCTCTAGGGTGATGTCCTCAATGGAGTAGTCAACGAGTTCCCTCGCATAAACTACTCCTTTCACAAAGTTCATGGTAGAGTGCGGCGTCCACTCACCGGGGTGCCATGAAGTGTCCGAAGAGCACTTATCTTGGCCGCCCCTCGGAGGGATTCGCCGCATTCGCCAGAAGGCTCCCGTCCGAGAAACGGGTTACCTTCGGCTCTCTACCAATTGCACTAGCTAATCCTCTCCTCTGATGGATCATGTTGCCCTTGGACAACATGGTGCCATAAGTGGAGCGAATAACGAGGAAGCGTTTGAATCCAGCGGGCTCGTAACGCCAGGGAACCTCTGAATCAGGGGCCCCGATATCATCGAGGTTCCGCCCTGTGCACTTTTGGACTTAGTCAGGGGCTCCGCAACCGGAGGGGCAAAGGGGGCGGATGTGCCGATCTTGGCTTAGTCGCTTGCCAGAGTGGCAGCAGCCCATCCGTCCCCACAGCCCCCGCGGATGGAGAGAAGCCCCGAGTCTTTTTTGTCTTTTTAGTCTTTCTTCTTTGGAGAGGCGGGAGGGAAATGAACCCGCTTTTCAACTCCGCCGGAAGAAGCCCCCAGGCCGGATAGACCGGCCTCAGCCAGGTCATTCTCTGAAATGGAGAAGGTTCTGGTAGTCGTGGGGGCACCGGTCGGAGGAGATCCCTCCCCTCCTTGTACTGCTTCGGAAACCACAGCCCTTTGAGGAGGACCTTGCATCGGGGCGGATTTGGGTTCGGTGCTTGGCGCCGAGCCAGGATTCCCCCCCATGGAAGGCCCTACCGTCTCAAGGACCATTTCTATCTCAGGGGGGGGGGGCTCCAGTTGCCCCCCCCAAGACATCGCAGGTCCCGTTGGCAGTATCATCACTAGTCTTCTTTGGGAAGGCATGGGCCTTGACCCCGGCAAGGTTCAGTATTCTTGCCAGCAGGTCTTTTGAGGGAAGCCACCGAAGGGTCCTGGCTTCCCTCTTCCCCCTAAGGGGGTTTGCCCTACTTAGCCATTCGATGTGGAGCGTCTGCCTAAGGGCTGCGCTGGCTTTCTTGGCAGTCCCCTTGGAAAGAACAGAGGGGACTGCCACTGGTAAAAGGGAGGCGCCCGAAAGCACCTCCAGAGAAGGGGGTGAGGGGGAGTCCCCTACACCCGTAAGCGAAGGAGAGGAGTAAGCCTCCTTTCCGGTTACAGATAAATGGAGGTTCCCCTGAGCAAGCACAGGGGGGGGGACCTCCATTTTTTTGCTGGAGCTGCCCAAGGGCGGCTCCGTCGATGTTATAGGGGAAGTTGGGGGTTGGGTTTTTTTTATACTCATCATTGGGCATGGTGACCCTCCTTTTGACACGGGATTCAATCGCGCATCACCTCTCGCAGTAGCTCGCACTGCGAGAGGTGCTTACAAGCCTGGCAGAGCCAGGCGCCGCCATTTAAGACAACCCCTCCCGCCTGGTGGCCTGGCAGTCCATCGACATGGCGGCTCCACCTTGAACACGGCGTAAAAAATATATAGATTGCGAAGAGGAGAGGAAAAGGGATGCGAGGAAGGTATGGGTGGGGATAAAGCAGGTTGTTAAAAACCAACCACCCCAGACCGGAGCTCAGGGGTTAGGGAACATTGTCCCCTCCCCCCTCAGCCCCGATCCGGGACGGTTGACTTAAGAAGAAGGTTAGCATCTACCCTGTGAAATTAGAAAGTTGTGAGAGGTTGTATGAAAAGTGAGGAAACAAGTGTTTTGAAGGAAGGAGAAGCAGCTAAGCTGGGGTCGGAGTCGGGGTGCTGAGTCTCATCAGCACAGCGGCCAGGATGGCAAATTGCCGCGCCCCTTACGGGGCTGTGTGCGGAAGATCGAAATGCTGGTCTAGTCGGCCAGTTGAGGCGGACTCTTTGGCGCCCTCATCGGCGCGTTCATTCCCCGCAATTTCTACTTGTCCACGAACTCTGCAGAAGATAATCTCTGCATACACCCGGCTTGCGAAAACCGTGGCGTCACAGATATCGCGAACCAGGGGATGCGGGAGATTCCAATGCCCTGAGAGCACTCAACGCGCTTTGTGAGTCGCTATGGATCACAATCCGGTCTCCGAACCGGGCACTTTGCGTTATTTCCCGTACCAAGCGGTGTATTGCAACCAGCCCAACCGTGAAGACAGATCCAGCACGTGAAGACAGATCCAGCACGTGAAGACAGATCCAGCACGTGAAGACAGATCCAGCACGTGAAGACAGATCCAGCACGTGAAGACAGATCCACCACGTGAAGACAGATCCACCACGTGAAGACAGATCCACCACGTGAAGACAGATCCACCACGTGAAGACAGATCCACCACGTGAAGACAGATCCACCACGTGAAGACAGATCCACCACGTGAAGACAGATCCAGCACGTGAAGACAGATCCAGCACGTGAAGACAGATCCAGCACGTGAAGACAGATCCAGCACGTGAAGACAGATCCAGCACGTGAAGACAGATCCAGCACGTGAAGACAGATCCACCACGTGAAGACAGATCCACCACGTGAAGACAGATCCAGCACGTGAAGACAGATCCAGCACGTGAAGACAGATCCAGCACCTGCACCAGTTCCACTGACAGAGCGGAAAGCCACTGAAAGCCTCGCAGACGGCACTTTCAAGGCGGAGCAGAGCATCCGACGTGGAGTGGAACTTACGGAAGCCGCACTGTGCAGAAGACAGATGGCCTCCGCTGTCCAGGAAATAGGCTAATCTAACATTTACCAATTTCTCCATGAACTTGCACACGCAAGAGGTTAGAAAGATTGGGCGGAAACCGGTCGGAGTAGAGTGATCTCTCCCCGGCTTGCGAAAGGCGAGCACAGTAGCGATTCGCCAGGAGTCTGGGAGAAGACCTTCCACCCAGATCCTGTTGAACAAATCTAACAGAAAGGCCATGCCTCGCTCACCCAGGTGTCGAAGCATGGCGTACGGGACATCGTCCGGACCATGGGCGGTGTCCGCGCACGAAGCGAGAGCGGAACGCAACTCACTCACAGTAAACTTGTCGTTGAAGGGTTCTCCGCCACTGGAGGTAAAGTCCAGCCGGCGGCCTTCCGCCACATCACGACGTGCATTGAATGCTGGCGGAGCAGCATCACGGCTAGAGAATGCGGAAAAAGCGGTCGCAAAGGATTCCGCCACGGACGCGGGGTCCGAGATTGCGGTCCCATTCTCCTGGAGAACGGGAGGGGGGTCCTGCGACAACTTGCCCCGAATCCTTTTGACTCGCTTCCACACCTCAGCTAAAGGGGTCTTCCCGTTAAGTGAAGACACGTATGCCCGCCAAGAAGAGCGGCGGGCGTGCTTCGAAATATCCTGGAACCTAGCCCTAGCCCGACGAAATTCAGCGACAGTGAAATCGTTCGGGCGGCGCTTATAGCGCATGTAGGCATAACGCTTCTGTTTGAGGGCCGTCTCACACTCGGCCGACCACCATGGGAGTGGTCGGCGTGCAAAACGGCCAGACGTCCTAGGAATAGTAGTCAGGCCTACGGCGATGAGGTTGCCGGAGAAGAACTCAACGGCCTCATCTACCGACCTAAACTCCTCGACTGAGATAGAGAATTCAGTCATTTCCTGAAATGCAGGCCACCGCGCCCGCGCCAAGCACCACCGAGGTGGTCTCTCAGGCGGCAGTTGCCCTGAAAATGATATTTGAATGGGAAAGTGATCACTACCATGGAGGTCATCGACCACCCCCCAATCAAAATCAGGCTGTGCATCTGAAGAGCACAAAGATAGGTCAAGGCAAGAAAATGAAGCGGTTCTCGGACAGTGATGCGTAAACTCATCCACGTTTAGGACACCCATCTCAAGCTCTTCGATCAGATCGGCAAGGACTTGTCCCCTGGGATTTATGGAGTAATCTCCCCAGAGAGGATGCCTGCCGTTCAGATCTCCAAGCAAGAGATAGGGCCTCGGCAACCGTGCCACGACGCGGCGGAAGTCCCCCGCGTCGAAGTCAGCTGACGGTGGAATGTACGCAGAAATGATAGTATACCTCCTATCCAGGTGCAGCTGCACAGCCACTGCCTGAAAGGAGGTATCTAAAGAGAACCAAGGGCGTCTACAGAAAAGTGGGTGAGGGGGAAATCGCATGCACCCGTATCCATTGGAGAAAAGCAAGCCTCTCTGTTTAAAAGTTTTGGAGGGTCCCCTGCGGAAGCAGAGGGGTGGGATGTGGCTCCATTTTTGAAGGGATGGAGCTGCTCGAAGGAGACTCCTTCGTTGATGAATGGGAACGGGAGAGGGTTACTTTTCATATTCTCACCATCGATTATGGTGACCCTATTAGTTATACGGGAAGCAAACGCTTATCGGCCCCGCAGTAGCCCGCTCTGCGAGGGGTGAACACTGAGCCGGCACAACAGCTGCCGCCATTTAGACCACCTTTCCGTCCAGTGTCCAGGCAGCCCTTTGGTATGGCGGCTCCACCTTGAGCTGGGCATAAAATCTATACAGATTGAAAGGAGGGAGAAAGGGGTATGTGAGGAAGGTGTAGGTAGGGATGAAGCAGGTTGTTTAAAGCCCACCACTCCAAACCGGAGCTCAGAGGTAAGGGGTCATTGTCCTGTGAAATTAAGAGACCGACCAGAGAAAGTTGTGAGGTGGTAGGGAGAGCGAGAAAGTAGGGTATAAACGCAGGCCTTTAAAGAAGAGGCCAAGCTGTAGGCCGGACGGGCTCCTGAGTCCCGTAAGCACGGCAGCCAGGAAGGCAAATCGCCGCGCCCCTTACGGGGAGAAGCCCGGAAGAAGGCCTCACGATCACCTTCAGGTGTGTTACCTCTTGCGAGTCTAACGAGTGTGGATGCGCGCGGCCGTTTAGCCTCATTAAGAGAAATGGTCACGCTGGGGGGGGGGGGGGCTGGTTTTAGCTGAGGCAGTGCCTGAACCCTTTGTGTTGCCAGCTCTACTAGAGGACTGTCCAGGGTCGGTAGAAAAGGAGGCACAAGACGTACCAGGCAGCGCCTGGCGCTCTGGAACCAAGTCCTTGGCCTGCCGAAATGAGAGAAGATCCGTAGCATGAACGGCCAGATTTTCTTCTCTAATGGATACGCAACACAGTGCTTCGAAGAAGATGGGAGCTGCTCTCGGTAATTAAGACAATGACATACACGATTTGGACTTATGGTGTGTGGCCTTGGAGCAACTTACAGATTTCGGGTAATCCCGACTTTGCACGTCTACAGGAGCGATTTGTGTGGCCGAAGCCGTGACACTAATAGTACTTTCGCGGTAGTACACGAAGGCCTTTCCTTAGTAGCGATACCAACCAGCACACCGACTCTGGGAGCTTGTCACAGTCTGAAGCGACTGTGTAGAGGAGTGTCTCGAGGCCCCTCCTGTTTTCTCATCACACGTTCGACCTTAACCGCTCCTTGGTCTGCCAGCTCTAAGGTAATGTTATATATGTAGTAGTCCACAAGTTCTCTCGCGTAAACCACTTTTCACGAGTTTCATCGTAGAGTGCGTAGTCACACTCACCGGCGTGCCATCAAGTTGCCAAAGGGCACTAATCTTGACCGCATCGGATGGATCAGATGCATTCAGCAGAAGACTCCCGTCAGAAGAACTGGTCACCTTCTGATCTCTATCAATTAAGCAAGCTAGTACTCTTCTGATGGAAGATGATACTATTGGCCAACATGGTGCCATCAGTAGAGCGAATAACCAGAAAACTTTTGTATCCAGTGGGCTCAAAAAAAGCCCACAACTCCGCTCAGCGCACCTGCGATAGTGGTGTTGGTCTGGGCCCCTAGCCTGGTTGCTTGCCGAATTTGTGTGGGACCCGTCCGTACCCGGCCCCCGTAGAGAGAAACAAACCTTTAGTTTTCGTAGTCTTTTTCCTTTTAGTACAGGGGGTTATGGAATGAATCCCCTTCTCTCTACCACCGGAAGGAGCCCTTACGCCGGATGGACTGGCCTCAGCAAGATTCTTCTCCGAAATAGATAAGGTCCTTGCTGTCAAGGGGACACCAGCCGAGGGAGGAGCTCATTCCTCTCCTCGTGAGTCGTCGGGCTTCCGAGCCCGAGTGAAGAGAAGTTTGTATACGGGCGGACACAGGTTCGGTGCCTGGCACCAAGTCCGTGTTAGACCACATGGAAGATACTGCGGTCCTGTGCTGGGTCACCTCTTGGACCATGTCCATCTCAAGTGGGATCCATGTGGTCATCTCCCCCCCTTCCTAAGACACCACGGATCACATCACATTGTAGGAACGTTTCGTTATGTGTATAGCGGGCAAACCGGTCTCCGTAGGGGAAGAGAGGGAGGGGTAGGTACGCTGACCTCCTATAGACTAGATGCACGACTACAGGACGTTAGGGGGCACGGAATGACGGGACCTGCCATGCCTTGCCCCCTCCCATCCGATATATTGTATATTCAAAAGCCTATCTACACTCTTTGGGATTATATGCCTCTTCCTGCGATTACTTAATGCATAAGACCTGGTGTAATCCAACGCATGCTCGCTAACTCATCGAGGATAGAAACTAAATTTTGAGCGGCTTTTATCTAGCAGAAGTAAACTAGGTCATTTAAGAGTTAGGGCAAAGAATATTTAAGATTAACAAGGGATGAAAGTGCAATGCCAAACCTGTAAGCACGAACCAAGGCCTATGTATTGTTGTAATCCAAAGAACAAATTAGTACGAAGTATCGAGATGGTACTATTTCTAGCCTTCATAATCATTCTGAAAACCTTTCCTTAATCCAAAATTCTAGTGGTCTTTACAAATGAACCATTTTTACGGTTTTTGTTATAACAAGACTTTAGACACTTTCGTATTTTGGCACCAGTTAATCACTAATTCTTTACCCATTAAATGAACCACGTCTGGTTTAAATATATTTCGTTTGGTTTTTCTCTAACTAGACCCACCCCATTAAAAAAACCATTTTTTGGTTTACGTTTACTAAACGAGTCACTTCAAAGTTTTGTTCTGTTCATTAACCAAATCTCTATATCCTATATATATATATATATATATATATATATATATATATATATATATATATATATATATATATATATTCCCCTACAACAAATGCTTCCACAACAGACTACTCACAACAAGCGATATTGGTAAAGTGAGACAATTAAGACCAAAATGAGAATAGAGTGGGAGATGATACTATACAGCCTTTATCGTTTCGATTGCTTAGTAAAATAAGCGTTTAATTTTGATAAATTCTTATCTTTCTCCGATTCTTAATATCACACTATCTCTCTCTCATTCTGAAGGTGAACTCAAGGTTATTTGTTATGGGATAATACGGCCTATTAACGCTACTGTGAAAACGTTACTGTATGTGTTTGCGTGTGTGGGAGGGTAGGGTAGGGTAATTTGATATTCTATTGGCGATAAGCTGAGAGCGTGACCTCCCTAGGTGGGGACAGGGGCTGAATATTTGTTTTTTTAATTTGAGCCCATCTGGCGACTGCCTACTAGGGCAAAAGTCGCCGTACTCACACCCCAGCCTAACGTTAGGCTAGATTAAAAAAAGAAATGAATAAGAAAAAATACAAAGGTTAAGGCACGGGCTAAAAAAACCTTGGGAGGACCTTGACAATTATATCATTCGAAATGGAATGCAAAACATTATAAGGGTTTCAAGTTTCTTTAGTATCGGCCGAATAATTGTAATTACCAAAACAAAATTCCAGCGCTAAACTTGGGAGGACCTTGGAAATCGTGTCATTCGAAAGAGAATGTAAAACAATAGTTTTAAATTTCGTTAGAATCGGCCGAATAGTTATGTTATTGTCAAATAATTCCCGGGCTAATCTTAGGAGGACCTGTTAGTCTCAAAGCCTAGCTTGAAAGGCGCAAAACCAACGTACTAGGATAGTTAAAAACAGGAGTGGCTGAAGGCCAGGGAAAAGACACCGATAAATAAGGGTAAGCTTTTTGAAAAAAAAGGTGCTTTTCAGGGGAGATTCTCTACGCGATGTAAGCTCAGAGAACCCTCGTTAGTTCAGTTTAAATGAAACGGGTAGGAGATGGACAAATTTGAAGTACTGCGTCCCTTCTCCCGGGAATGAGAAATTGTGTAGTTTCCTTGAGTAGCTTCAGAATAAAAACCTTGCCATCGAAAACCACTGGACCGTACTTTGAAGGAGGGGAGGGAAACGGAACGAGTCTAGAGTCTTGAAGAGGGAGGGTGTTTACGAAGCGAGATCAAGCACTATTGTGTCTGGGACAATCTCTACATAAATTAGGAAAGGACCCAGGGGATGGGAAAGGGAAGCTCCATTCCCCCGCGCCCTAGGGAGTCAAGGGGCAATAAAGTCAGCACACGTGGGCGTGTGGGATAGCGCGGCGAATGCATGGTCCATTTTTCTTAGACCTTGGCAATTATATCATTCGAAAGAGAATGTAAAATAACGTAGGTTTCAAGTTTCGCCAGAATCGGCTGAATAGTTACAATATTACCCAAACAAAAAAAGCAAAACGGGGACAGACCGACCGACAGTGAGATATAGAGTCCAACGCGACTAAAAATATGGCTTTGGTCCTGTGAAGTTTCACTAATTTTGCATCCACAGCTATCAATTAAAAAATCCCATGCCTCATTTCTAACTGACTATTGTGGGCGGAACACTGCAAAAAAAAAGATCCTTGGAGCACCTACCAACGTCTAGCAACAGTATTGAATTCTAACCCTAATGGGATTATTTCGAAGTATGGGATTAGTCACTCTTACTCTTCTAATAGAGTGGGGTTGGACCCCCCTCCCTGCTATATTTAATCAGCTAGTAGGATTCACAATTCGAAAGCCTAACATTAGGTTCGAATTCAAAGGCGATCTAATGTTCATTTCTATTATGCCGAGTTTCTTGACTTCAGACATAAGCCACGCCCCTGAATGATATTTAAATCAATCATTTTCTTGTAAATATAAAAAGTTCCCTCCAAATGATATATAATACAATATGAAGCAATTCCAATTAATGTGGCTGTGTACTAAATATGAATAAAAACGGAAGTCATTTAGGAATCGAAGATTGTTAAACTGTCTGAAACCAAATAACAAATCGCACAAATACCCTGGCTAAGTTGTTCGAGGCCTTTCCCCGTATTTTTACTAATACATACTTGGTAATTAAAAAAAATGAATAGACTTAAAATCAAAACTAATCTACCAAAAACCTAACCTAAATTAGGTTAACACGTAAGCAGCTCTATGATCAAGTAAAATATCAAAATAATAATTATTACATTGGAATGAATCACGGACGTATGCATTATACGCTATACAATGTAGGTTACCAATATAGTACTCAATTTTTTTATCAACCGATATTGATCTTTATGTCGCACATGATATTAAAGATGCGTTATGTTATCTATCGAATGATATAAATCTTTTATTAACGCAGTTTACTTTTGTGTCGTGGTGTTTTAGGAGTGACAGGTTACCTTAATATTTTGGACTCGAGTCGTTAAACGACCATCAATTCTGGCAGACAATTATTATCGCGAAATGCATTTCCACCCCTCACCACACACACACACTCCACCTACTTACGGGCGCACATTCATTCGCTTTTCAGACCAAAGGTGAAGCCTGATAATATGTAGAATGGCGGCGCGGCCGAAAAAGTGGGTTTTGTGTTTATATTTCGTTCACCAGTGCCTGAATATTCATGTGCGTTTGAGTCCTAGTTCTGTAAACGTTAGAACATTATTCTATAAACAATTATGATTATATATGGAGGGCTGTACCCCCTCCCCCCCCAAAAAAAAATCAGGATCATCGTAGGGAGGGTCGCCCTGCAGTGTTTATCACCACACGAGCAGTCGCTTTAAATTTATTCCCAAAACGTGAAACACATTGGAACACAGACGAAATAGTTTACGTGCCATCGTTCGCGCCGCCAATCTACATATTTACCCGATATTATGTACATTAAATACACCACCAAAGACCACAATGTATTGCATCGCGAATTAAGTCAAGATACTTACGTGCACCGTGAAACCTTAACTCTTTCGCTGAACGTTTAAAATGATGAATCCTCACTTTTATCTTAATAAGATCAGCCGTGAGAAGGCGCGCCTAAGAGTAACTATTAGTTGGTTGGTTGTTTTGGGAATTTTTATTCTTTAGATGTACCTTAGACAGATTAAAATTATACTCTATCTCTGTATATTACTTCATCCCATAATTAATGCGGCATTGGTTTCAAGTCTATCATTATTTTATTGATAGAAATTAAACAACTCTTAAAAGTTGTTGACATCTTCATTCTCTTCAGGTGGTTCGCTAAACTCCGTAAAATATAATAAAATAATGGGGATAACCTGGCTGAGTATGAAGGATGACTGAGTAGTTCTCAATAGAAATTGTTAGCATTTTTATGGTATCTCTTGCGATACGAGGCAGCGCCATTTCTTAGTGAAAGAACACTCCTATTCCAATGAGTAATAGTGTTTATTTGTCAAATGTTCCATGTAAACAATCCAAATGAGCACAGTAAACATTTTTGGTGATAGTTTGATTTGGGTTAAGAAGTTCTAAATGGATTAAGCCATTCATATCCCACCAAACGCACAGAAGAATCTTCCGTGGGTTAGGCTCCTGTTTCGGCTATGGTATTGTTTTTTGCTCCATGACTAATCCATTGTATAGAACGTTTAATATTATTGTGCATAACACACTTTTTGACTCCAGTAACATTCATAGTCCAAAAAGGTTCAAGTTTTGTCAGTTATCCCTAACACTATATTTTAGGAAGGTAAGTTTTCGAAGTTTGATTTTTTTTTCTCTTAGTTTAAGTGTAACTGTTATAATTTAGTTTTGGGTTGAGTTCATGATTAACCTGTGTGTCTTTCTTTATTAGGTTCAAATATTAGCTAAAAGTATGAAATAGATTTATTGCTATATACGATAATGTATGAAAATGCAAATCTTGCACTTCCTCTCATAACTGGACTCCTGGTTTGTGAAAACAACATTGACATTAATAATTCTTTTTTAGGAAATGTACATGTGCCTATATTTGTGTCTGTGTGTTTATGTGAGAGCGTATTCATTGTCTGTGTTATGTGTGCTTCTTTGTGTGTGGGTTAATGCGAGAATATATTTATTATATGTATTATTTTCTTTGTATACTATGTTATGTAATTGTTTATTTCAGTGAAATTAAGCTAAAGTTTGAAATCTTATTTTGCCTTTGGGCTACTTCAATTTATTTCACAAGAAGAATAGAACGTGGTTTTCGTCCCGATCGTTTGGATGTTCTTCCAACAGCACCAGAAGCTGCACGTGTATTTAAACACTGGTTGGTTTTCTTCTCGAGCTAGTATGCGTCAATTGAAGGTACAAGCGATTCGTATTTAGGGCTCTTAGCCAATTCAGTTTCTCCTGAAAATTTCGAGATAATTTCCGAATGTACTACTTTCCACGATGCTTTTGCTGCTCTCAAAAGCGCCCTCATTCAAACTGTGAATGAGGTCGTGTCGCGACACAAGCTCGCGACTCGTAAACAATCAGATGGTGAAACGATTCATGAATATCTATGTGCTCTTCAGACTCTCAGTATGGATTGCAATTTCAAGGCTGTGAAGGCCGACATGTATAAAAACTAGTATATTCGATACGCCTTTATTACTGGGTTTTTATCATCAAATATCCGAACGAGACTTGTAGAAAACAAAATTCTTACATTATCTCTAGCTGTTGATCAAGCGAAAGCGTTCGAGATTGCCACAAGGGATTCGGAGGCCTATGTATCATTCACTTCTGGTCTTGTAGCTTCAGTAAAATCGCATGAGCTGGACGCTGAAGTCGACTGTTCTAATCCTAATCCTGAGGGTTCGAAATATGTTGCAGCTCCTTCACTCGAAAACATAAAAAAATATTATTGCGGAAATTCCTCTCACCAGAACTGTGCTCGCTGTCCAGCAAGTGACGTTACTTGCTTTAAATGCAAGAAGAGAGGACATTTTTCGAAGGTATGGGAGTCATCTAAAGATGTAGTCTCAGCATTAACCTTCAATTCCGTTCTCGCTAGTGTGACATCAGTTTTGAAAATGTCATATCTAGAAGTGTATAATTTCTTCTCGCAGGTCCGAAAACTTCATTTCAAAAGATGGTGCGAGCTCCTTTAATTTCCATCTTAAACCTTATGAAGGCACTGTACCTACGGCCTCTACAAATTTAACATCTCCTATCGAGGAATGTTGTAAGGTTAGAATTAAAGTTCGAAGCCGTGAGTAGCGGACAATACGTTTGCTTGTTTTATCCGAATGTTGCGCTGACAATATTTTAGGAATCCCCTTCCTAAGTAAAAAGTCCTCCTTAATCTAAACTTTGGAGGTCCTCAACTTGACCTCGAAGATTGCTCTCTGGCTTCTATGATTACGGATCCCCCAAGAATTTTCATCAACTTATCACCTAATTGCAGACGATTCATTACAAAGTCACGCAAATTTAAAATGTCAGACTCTGAATTTATTCGTTCTGAAGTAGCACTCATGCTCAAGGAAGACAGCATCGGACGGAGCACCTCTCCCTGGCGAGCTCAAGTTCATGTTGAGTAGAATCAATCAAAGAAAAGGTTATTAATTGACTATTCTTAGACGAATAACAAATTTACTTACTTGGATGCGTAACCATTACCCAATGTTGAAGAATTGGTTAATAAGATATCGACTTATAAGATTTTAGCACCATCGACTTAAATAGTTCTTATCATTGTGTTCCTCTTCACCCTGAGGATAAAACTTACACTGCTTTTGAGTCGGATGGGAGGCTTTTTCAATTTAAACACTTAAGTTTTAGTCTAACCAACGGTGTTGCCTGCTTCCAGAGAATTATGGACGATTTCATCCTTAAAAATAATCTTGAGGACACGTTTACTAACTTAGACGATGTTACTATTTGCGGCCGCACGCAAGCGGAACATGATAAAAGCCTAACTAAGTTTCTCGAAGCTGCTGAGAAATATAAAATGACCTTAAATAAAAACAAATGCACCTTTTCAACTAATAGATATGTATTCTAGGTTATCAAGTTTGCCAGAATGAACTTCGCCCATGTCCTTCCGGCCTTGCTGCTCTCAAGGATATGCCGGTACCAACCAGTCAAGAATCATTATATCGATTTTCTCAACGAATTCGTCCCCTAATTAATTGCTAGTTTCCACTTTCTGGAGAAGCTACAAATGCAATCGAGAAATTAAAATTAGCTATTATTAACGCCGTTAGGGCAAAAATAGAGGAAAATTTACCGTTTACACTGGAAACTGATGCCTCAAATAGCGCCATTGGGGTCACTCTGAACCAGAATGGACGACCCGTTGCCTTTTTTTCGAGATCCTTAATTCCTCCGAGAGAAATCACTGCTGGGTCGAAAAAGGGGCCTATGCTATTTTGGAGGCGATCAGAAGGTGGCGTCATTTTCTTCTGAATCGTAAATTTACTTTAATTACAGATCAAAAATCTGTACCCCACATCTTTGATTCACATCATAAGAGTAAAATAAAGAAGGAAAATATTGCTAGATGGCGTTTAGAATTGATGTCCTTTTGCTACGAAGTTATACATCGTCCTGGTTCATTCAACAGAGCTGCTGATGCCATATCGCGCACTTTCTGCTCATGCATGACCCACAATAATCTTGTCGAGCTTCATAAAGCTCTCTGACATCCAGGGATTACACGATTTCAACATTTTTTTCGAGTAGGAAACTTGCCTTATTTTGTAGATCATGTTAAGCGACTAGTGTCAAGGTTCAAAACGTGTCAAAAATTAAAACCTCGATATTATCGCCCAGAGACTCAAGAACTTATCTGTGCAATGCTTCCTTTTGATCGAATCAACCTGGACTTTAAGGGGCCGCTACCATCTTTTTTTTTCCAGGAAGTATTTATTAATTCTGGTAGATGAATACTCGCGTTTTCCCTTTGCATTTTCTTGTAAGGATATTTTTTCTTCAAGTGTTAGACAGTGTCTTTCTACGTTGTTTTCTCTTTTGGGTTACCAGGGCACATTCATTTAGATTAAGGTACTTCTTTCATGTCTGCCGAAATAAAATTATTTTTGCACGAGAAAGGGGTTCCAACGAGTCTTTCAAAACCTTACCATCCTACTTGGAATGGACAATACGAGCGCTATATAGGAATTGTATAGAAAACTGTTACGTTAGCGCTGGAGTCTAGAAGCCTGAGCATTGACCATTGGGAACACGCCTCCTCCCAGATGCTCTTCATTCCTTGCGTCCATTGTTATGTACTTCAACGAACGCAACTCCTCACGAACGGTTTTTGTCATTTTCTCGAAAGACCACGACGGGATTGAGTATACCTAGTTGGCTTGCTTCACCTGGTAAAGTACTGTTAAAACGATATGTACAGAATAAGAATGACCCCTTAGTACGCGAAGTGGAACTTTAAGAAGCCAATCCTAAATATGCACACGTCAAACTTCCAGACGGCTGAGAAGATACGGTGGCTGTCCACGATTTATCCCCAGCCAGAGAGAGCCAGTTAACCCTTTAAAGTAAATATGAAAACGAGCATTATTTTTCTAAGAAAAATGTTATAGACTGGCTGAATATGAGTGGTAGTTAATATTTTTACTAAAAATATATAAAATATTTCATACATTATGAAAATATTGTATGGCACATACGAGGTGCAGTCAATAGGTTTTGCGAATCGGTAGGGCAAAACAGAGGAAGGGGGATGGCTGTTTGTGAGGGTGTTAGGGCAAGTTATGATAAGTCATGACCTGCAGCCGCACGCTCCTGCCTCGTCTATTTAAGAAGCAGTAGCTTATCGCAGATCGTCAGTCACAATTTTTTCAACAATGGAGAAGGTTGAGCACCGCGCAGTGATCAAATTTTTTAGCAAGGAAGGCAAGAGTGCAAAAGAGATCCATGAACGCATGTTTGCAATGTACACCGACACCTCCCCTTCCTATGCAACCATTGCTCGCTGGAATAGGGAGTTCCGGCATGGTCGAGAGTCTCTTGAAGATGACCCCCGTCCAGGACGCCCGTCAGATGTGACCAACGAGGAAAATATGGCCCGTGTAAAGAAGATGATCCTCGAAAATCGACGGGTCGAAGAAATCGAGCGAGAACTTGGAATATCACATAGAAGTGTTATCAACATCATCCACGACAATTTGGCCATGAACAAGGTCTCGGCGCGTTGGGTCCCTAGAAACCTCACGGAACCTCATGCCCCATGATCGACTTCAACCTCGTCAAATTTCGGAGGAGCTGTTGCTCCTGTACAACCAAGACCCGGTGGGATTCGAATCACGCATAGTGACAAGTGATGAAACGTGGGTCCATCACTGAGATCCTGAGACCAAGCTCGAAATCATGGCCTGGAAGCACAGGGGCTCTCTGACCCCCATCAAGTTCCGGACCCAACCCTCAGCCGGGAAGATCATGGTCACCATCTTCTGGGATTCTGAGGGAGTGTTAATGGTGTACTATGCGCCTCGTGGAAAGACCATTACAGGCTGATATTACGCCGATAAACTGGCTGGGTTGAAGAAGTGCATCCGTCGGAAGCGGCGCGGCAAGTTGACGCGCGGTGTCATGCTCCTCCACGACAATGTTCCTGTCCACAAGGCCAGAGTTGCACAAGCTGCCCCGCGCGAGTGCGGATTCGAGGAGCTCAACCATCCCCACTAGAGTCCAGTTCTGGCCCCTAGCGACTACTTTGTATTCCACCAGCAAGGCTGCACTAACTGCGTGGACGTCGGTTTGGGGACGATGAAGATGTCCAGCTCGCCGTCCAGGAGTGGATTGAACAGCAGTCGGGAGATTTTTGATTGTCGGGAATTCGAAGCTTCAGGGACAAGTGGCGCAAGTGTATTGAAGTCGAGGGTAGTTATATTGAAAAATAATAAAACACTTTTCCTCATATCTCGTTTCTTTATATCCGAATTGCAAAACTTATTGACCGCCCCTCGTATGTACTGAAAAATCCTGTATGCCGATGCATTAAATCATTTTATTGGAACTAATTGGATATATATACATCTTATTTTGAGTTTATTGAGTTATGTTGTATACCTTCTCAATTAGGATAAGTTTCCCATTAACCCAAAAGGATGCATTAATCTATAGGGACACACTCCAACAAAAAAATATAACTAAAAAATGACTCATGATTTCCAGATTTGCATTCATGTAAAATGTAAGTTGACCAAAGGGTGTATACAAGTATTAACAATTATAAATGAAAACGTCAATATCAAAGAGCTTAGAAATGCCAAGTGTAAAATGATCTTACCTTTAAGTCCCCACATATCTTACAATTGGGGTAAAAGATATGTTCATGATGAAGTGAACTATGTTAGTTTTTAATTTTATGCTAAGTCTATGCATAATAATGACATTTTCAGGAACCAGTATAATACAGAAAGCTTAAATACTTGATACAATGCTCACCTTTAAGATTTGTCATGCAAAAATAGCAGTGCGTAGTATGGTCCTTTTCCTCTCTCCACACTATGGGAATAGGGGGGGGGGGGGTTCTTGCTTTGTGCTTTCTGTTATTGTAATGTTTCCACCCCATGTATGTTAATGGAGCTTGCCTCTTGAGTGGTAATCCTTCGTACCAGGACGGCATTGGGTTGCCCAGTTAGTGGTAACGTTGCCACTGGAAAGGGTGAGCTTGGTAGGATAGGGATAACGCTTGCCACCGGCAATGGTAACAAGTTATTTGAATGCGCAACGGAAATCTCCCTTTAAGTAGCCTTGTGTAGATAGAGGAGAGTAGGAAAGGGGGCAAAGAAAAAATAATAGCGTAGGTGAGTTACGAACAGCTTCCGCGTCGCTGGACCAATGCTAGCCAGCGGCGAATCCACTCGGCCCTCCTGAGTCTCCAAAAAGACTCATTCAAACGAAGCTTTTAAGCCGCTCGCCTGAACTTCTCCTACGCTATACTTGTACTTGATCCTATAAGAGGGTACCAGCTGGGATGAATAAAAGAATCGGTTTATAGATGAAAACGAGTCTCCGTCTATTTATTTTACCTTGCACCGAAATAGGAAATACTCAGAGTACAACTTCACGATTCGATTTTACAACAAAGTAATCCAAAAATATTACCGGTAGAGCGACTGGACGATTATAATGATTGACTTATTTAATTAATGGACGCGTAAAAAATTAAAATTAATAATGAATGACTGTTTTTAACCTCTTGCACCAATTTATAAAGGGGGAGCAATGTCCATCGAGTCAGCCCTTATGCCCCACCTACAAATGACATAGGCACACGTGATTGGCCGCTCATCCCCTTAGCTCGCCTCCTGATTGGCTTTAATTAATCCTTTATTTAATTTTGATTGGATGGCGGCTAAACTGCCGTACCTCATTATAGGCCAATATTTCTAGAAGGCGGAGTTTTATTATGAGCCATACATTTGTTTAATTTCTGGCTATCTTTGTTACAGAATGGTGAAGTGCTTTTTTCACACGCCCTTTTATTACCTCCAGACACTCTCAGTTTCCCAATATTAATTCTCTGGCGCCTGTCTGACTTAAACCCAGATACGGAAACTACCCCTTTATTATATTGAGAAAAGTGAGCTTTTCTTTACCTCGACATTCCGGACTCGCTTTCTCTCCCAGTGATTGGGTTCCGTTGTGTAGGGTATCTACTTGTACACTCTTCAGGTGAATACATGTGTACCCACACACGTTGGCCCCGAGAGCATGAGTGCTATCATGTCTTTTACTACGACACATACACATTATACATCCAAATTCATAACCCACAGACTCGACAAATAATATATATATATATATATATATATATATATATATATATATATATATATATATATATATATATATATAGTACAAGAAGAGAAATTGGACGCGAATGAGCAATGAGACAAGAAACAGGAGGTTTTTAGAGGTAAGAGAAAGGGACATTAGAAGAAGACTAGAATCAAAGAGAGCAGAGGGCGGCACAATGAAGGCAGTCCTTTACCGAGCAATTTTAAACTTGTTTTCCCCTGGCGTTATTTCTGTCTTCTCGGTAAAGGATTGCCTTCATTGTGCCACTCTCTGCTCTCTTTGATTCAAGTCTTCTTCTAATGTCCCTTTCTCTTTCCTCTAAAAAACTCCTGTTTCTCGTCTCATTGCTCATTCGCGTCCAATTTATCTTCTTGTACTATATATATATATATATATATATATATATATATATATATATATATATATATATATATATATATATATATATATACTAAGGTTATCGAGGCAACGAGGCGTGTATATTCATTCCTCTACCTCTCATTACAGTATTCCTCAATAATATTGGGGACAGTTACATGGCTTTATAGAGTTCCTATGACGCTCATCTATGAGGACTCATATTGCATCTATTTCGCCTTGCAATGCACATTTCTAGTACTTATATAGACGAAAATTATACAATGGTATTTTACAGAGATATATACAATACTCTTTCGCATCATTCTTTATATGGAATTTTTTTTTGTGTGCCAATTACACGACTTTACAAAATACTCATGACTCTATATCTCCGTTTTTGCATATTTATTTGTTTCTTTAATATGTCCATATTAATATATATATATATATATATATATATATATATATATATATATATATATATATATATATATATATATATATATATATATATATATATATATATATATATATATATATATTGTCCTTTGCGAATTTGACCTTCTTCACAGCTCGCGTCGAGACTTGCTCCCACTGTGGCTCCTTTGCTCTTGTAGCAGGGCCCGGCTGAGTGAGTGCGATCCTATCTTCTTCTATTTTGTCCATTCTTCCTGGGCCATTAGGGTTACGCCTCTTCTGGCCGACTCGGGATTTCAGGGAACGTCAGTAAGTGTCTCGTACGTCTTCGCCTGCCGGAGGCAATTTTTCCGGCTTTAGCCTATCGATGGAGACCGTGTCTCTCCTCCCGCCCGGGAATTCTAATTTGAAGACTTTGTTGTCGCGTACGATAACCAGGAAGGGACCCGCGTAGGGCGCCTAAAGAGGTCTCCGCACGCGATCAACTCTGACCCAGACGTGGGATGCGTCCTTCCGCTCAGGTGGTACGTAATGGTACTGAGTAGAGAATGCCCGCCGATGCACGTCCAAAATGTATCTGAGCCATCGTTGTAGACAGTTCCTTTATAAATTTGCAGTGTGCTTTGGGTCCGTGGAAACCAGCGGTTTTGGGCATAATAGCGTCATGCCGGTTACCGCTGTGAAAGGGAAAAATCCCGAATCATTCGGTAAGGCACGAATGCTCAGTAAAATTTTTTGGTAGTGCTACCAGCCACTCTAGTTTGCTGGAGTTGTAAAATTGTGCCTCGATAATTCCGAACCAGCTAATCACTGCTGCTTCATCGAATAGTGGTGCTTTGATTGCCACGGCGTCTACCATATCCCACTCACCTTGTCTACTTTGCTGGTTCTCCATCATTAATCTTCCCTCTTCTTAAGACCTTGAATCTTCCTCGTGTTACAATTTTTGTGGAACGACGGCAAAAGGAGGGGGGGGGGGCACTTCTTGCTTTGTGCTTTCTGTTATTATAATATTTCCACCTCCTGTATGTTAATAGGGATTGCCTCTTGAGTGGTAATCCTTCGTGCCAATAGGGGGTTGGTTTGCCCAGTTAGTGGTAACCTTGCCACTCAAAAGGGTGAGCTTCGTAGGATAAGGATGACGCTTGCCATCGGCAATGGTAACAAGTTATTTGAAAGCGCAGCGGAATTCTCCCCTTATGTAGCCTTGTACTTGATCCGAGAAGAGGGTACCAGCTGGGATGAATAAAAGAATCGGTTTATAGATGTAAACGAGTCTCCTTCTATTTATTTTACCTAGCACCGAAATAGGAAATACTCAGAGTACAACTTCACGATTCGATTTTACAACAAAGTAATGCGAAAATATTACTGGTAGAGCGACCGGACGATTATAATGATCGACTTATTGAATTAATGGACGCGTAATAAATTAAAATTAATAATGAATGACTGTTTTTAACCTCTCTGCACCAATTTATAAAGGGGGAGCAATGTCCATCGAGTCAGCCCTTATGCCCCGCCTACAAATGATGTAGGCACACGTGATTGGCCGCTCATCCCCTTAGCTCGCCTCCTGATTGGCTTAAATTAATCCTTTATTTAATTTTGATTGGATGGCGGCTAAACTGCCGTACCTCGTTATTGGCTAATATTTCTAGAAGGCAGAGCTTTATTTTGAGCCATACTGAAGGGAAATCGAGATCCCACCCTAAAAACAGAGGCGCCGTTCCATCACCACAACGTCCTGGCATTTGGCAGAGTAACCCGATTACTTAGCCCCTCCCCCCCTCCCCCTCGCCTTGAGAATCACCAGAAAGGTCTCCCACAACCACCTAATGCACCAATCATCAGATTTCGGGTCCGGCGATCTTAACATTGGTTAAACCGTCAATATTTTCCATAAGAGTTCGGGTTTAATTTCACTTCATAGACGAAATTAGAGGAGCGCGACCAAAAGCCAGAAGATGCCTTTAGAGCTAAGTGAGAGACGCGCGGAGAAACTCCGTTAGAGGAGGAGGCTTAATTCCTAAGACCTCATCTCCCCCCTTCCATTCCCTACCCCCAGTGGGGTGGTGAAGTATATAAGCGGCTAGAGTGTCCGGCAGCCCAAAGAAAGGGACAGAGAAGAAGCTCATCCTGAGCCAGTTCCCGGTAGTCAAACCGAAATTTAGTTTAACTTGTTTAGAGAAACAAGCTCAATCATATCTCACCAGAGAAACCCCCCTATCCCGGTTTACAACAAAACCCATAGATAGTCCTCGCCATTAAGGAATACCCCAAAGTGAACTCCCTCAAACACTTCCCATTCGTCAAAGGATTCACTCGTCTGCTCATCGCTCGTCAGTGCGAATCATTCCAAGATCAATCAGAAGATTGGAAGAAGCATACTTTGACGGTCCCGTTGTTGAAATCTTCTGACTAAGACAACGTGCTTAACGCTATCCGTCGCCCGCACCGAAATCCCCTGTGGCTTCAAGTCTGTGAATACGTCCACGCGCCTGGCCGCAAAAAAAAAAAACATTCTTGCGTCTACATAAAAATTGAGGCCAAGGTTAGTCTCCAGCCTGATTCATGTGTGGTTGTTTTAAAGATAAAGAAATTCCAGTATTTTTTTTGGAAGGTCAATTAGCGTCCAATATTAAAGTGAGCTTTGGGTCAACCATTACTTTATATGCATTTGTTTAAATGAGTAAGTCTCACTTAAACTCGTTTAATTCATAGCTATATAGTTTGTTTTGTTAGATTACATTATTTTTTCATGTTGTAATTAAAGATTTATTTTCTTAGAAGTATTTAATCCAATCCTCAAAACGCTAAACATTGCACTAGATATCCTCAAATATTAAAATAACGTAATAATAATAATATAGCACTCTTAGAGAAAACGTAATCAAGGAGTTTTTGAAGTAAGTAACAAACCTATCCGTACGAACACTACCACTTGGTCCTTGCAATACCATGACACATATATTTGTTTAATTTTTGGCTATATTTGTTACAGAATGGTGAAATGCTTTTATCACACGCCTTTTTATTACCTCCAGACATTCTCAGTTTCCCAATATTTATTCTCTGGCGCCTGTCTGACTTAAGCTTAGATACGGAAACTACTACTTTATTATAGTGAAAAAATCGAGCTTTACCTCGACATTCTAGACTCACTTTCTCTCCCAGTCATCTGGTTCCGTTGCGTAGGGTATCTACATGTTCGCCCTGACGCAAGCGCCTTAAACTTATGTAGCATCTCCTTGCCTTACTCCAAAATATACATGATACAAAGATTTAATTACAGGAGAGATTGTACATTGCTGCTCAGAAAAAGTAACTTTGCCGTAAACATAAGAAAATCTGTTGGAGTTATTCTTAGATTTTCTGTTCATTTTTAACTCATCTAGACAACCACTATTATTATTATTATTTTTATTATTATAATTCTAAGCAATTTCTAAACTGCAAAAATATACTTATTAAAATAATTACTTAAAATGTACACAAAATTTACTACGAATACAGTAGTGCAAAAACTATTAAAATTTGATGTAATATAGGAGATGTATAAACTATAAAATTATTATCACCCCCTGTATCGCAAAAACTGGACCTGATAGAGAAAAACGGATGCCAGGTTCGGATTTAGGTCAATTTTATTAAGAAACACTATAGAAAACCTAAGGTACATTTTTGAGGCAGATCAGTGTTATAGAAGAAGAGAAAGTGACAAGAGCTCTAACGAAGAATAAACTAGACAGCACCTCTTACTTATGTTTTACTGCAAATATTTGGTCCACTCGTCACCGTAGTTTTTGGGGCCTTTCAGTTCATTGAGTATGTTAAGATTTTACTCTTGATTAAATATGAAATTGAAAATGTCTTTACAGTTAGGGAGTTATCAGCCCTTGGCTAAAAGTAAACCAATTTGTGGGTGGAATTTATCTCGATTATCATCATCATCATCATCATCATCATCACTAACTCTATAATTTAATTAAGGGATTTTTTTTGAGTATTTGAATAATAATTTCCTCTTAGTTTAGTTATGACTTATGTTTTTTTAACAAAGTTATTTCTAATAATTCTTTTATAATATCAAAAAACAAAATGGGGAAGTTTAGAAATAAATATAAGTATAAAAATTTTGTGAACTTTTTAAAACCCAAAGAATTACAAATGGTGAAGTTCAGAAAATTTATCTTTATATATCTTTTATAACTATATTTTATGGAAACATTTATGAGACAAACACTTCAGCTTGCCGAAGCTGCTCTTGTCTGTCACAGTGGACTATTGGCATGCTGTCGCCTCAAGACTGCTGAACATATGGAGAATATCATCAATGAATCCCATATCCCCCTGTAGAAAATCACGAGCACCGTTACTGATAACGGCTCTAGTTTTGTTAAAGCGTTTAAAGAATTTGCAGTCACTGCTGCAAATATGTCCACAGATTCAGAAGATGGAATCCAGGTAGGTGAAGAAGATCAGGGTGAGCACGAGCTGAAGGATAGTTTCTTAATGATTAGTGCCTTAGATCAGGATGAAGAACTTTCGTCTGACCCATGCAGCTTCAGTCTACCTAAGTATGTGCGCTGTGCTTCACACACACCCAGTCTCGTCGCCACAACTGATGCAAAACAGGCATTGAAAATATCTTCTTTTTCAAATATCAATCATGCTGCGATGGGGAAATGCTCAGCATTATAGAACAAAATCGGTCGTCCAAAGTCAGCAGAGATTATTAAAACTGTTATCAACTGCTCATTAAAGTTGCCTTGCATTACAAAGGGGAATTCTCTGTTTGATGCATTGTCATTACTTTTAAAACACAAGGGTAAATTACATCAACTAATGATATCCATTGAACTTTCAGTGTTCAGAAGTCACGAAATTGAATTTCCTAGGGAGTATGCCTCATTTTTGGCTCATATTGCAGTGACAATTGATCGCCTACAGGCATAACAAAATGCTCACTTGCTCACTGTGGAGAAAAGGCTGAAGATCCTTCAGTCACGTTCTCTGAAATTTTGCCAACCTCTGCTAAGTGGTCACTAAAGGCCTTGGGAAGCGCTAACAATTTTATTTGACCTTGACAAATGAAGCCAGCGTTACAGATGCCATCATTGCATCAACAAACCCTCCATTTTTCAAACTCCGCTGGTTAGATATCAGTATTTCATGAGACAGTTCAAGCTACAAGACTCCGTTAAAAATATTATGATTCAAGTGATTGAGAATTTAGCAGAGGGACCTGAAGCTGAATCATCCAGTAGTGTATCGGACAGTAACGATTATTTTGGATTTACAAAACCCACTCAAACACGATCAACCGCAGATTTAGAATTGTTCAGTTACCTTCAGGATTCAAATAAAACACTTCAAATTTTAGCTAGTTATCTAAGCATAAAAAAGTTATATATTAAATACTACAACACCGTTCCGTCGTCAGCTCCTGTGGAACGGCTCTTCTCTTTAGGAGGATTGACCCTATCTCCAAAACGGAGTTCTTTATCTAACAAAACATTTTAGTAACTGATATTTCTCCATTGTAATGCTGATATAAATAGCAAACTGAAATTTCATTCCTTGGAACTTTCTATTTTTTTTTGTAGCACCTAAGTCCAAATGTCATCAAATCCTACATTAGTAATTATAATATACAATTTCATTTTAATCTATATTTTTTTTGTTGTGATATCAATGGTCCTTATCGATTGTCATCATGTATTTGAAATGTATTTAAAAATGTATTTAAATACTAAATACATTTTTTTCATGTATTAAATATTTAAATGTATTTAGTGCCCACCTCTGAATGCATATTATTAAAAATTTAAGAGTAACTATTTACTTTATTTTTTGGGAAGTCATTTTCAATCAAAGTATAGATGTTATACTATTTCATATGAGAATTGTAGTCCCCCAAATATTTTCTAACACTCACCGAAGGATATAAAAAATAAAAAAAAACACTCAACTAGGTCTGAGACGCAACTGATCGTTCTTTCGAATAAGGTAAAATAAACAATTGAGTTGCCGGTTAGTCATTAAATGCGTATAATATAAACCTGAAATTATATATAAAATAGTACTAATTCAAATATATATATATATATATATATATATATATATATATATATATATATATATATATATATATATATATATATATATATATAAGAATATTTTATACAGCGAATTAAAGTTATGGCACACAGGCGTGCTAGTGAGCTTTAAAGGGGTAAACGAGATCGAAGATATTCCTAATTTTAACTCCGATTCAAAATCCCCCTTTCCGTTTCTTGATGTTCTTGTAAATGTTGAAACTAAACCGAGATCCTAATTAATGATGTTCCTCCTCCATTTGCCCTCCATGAATCCTCCCCTGAAAATATTTCTCGTCGATCTACTCGATATAGAAAACTTGACTATTCTGTCGAAAACGTTTTTAGGCTAGTTTGAGTACGGCGAGTTATGCCCTAGAAGGCAGTCGCCAGATAAGCCAAAAAAAAAAAAACTATCGAAAACGTTACATCTCATGATGTTCCTCCTCCAATTGCTCCTCCTGACGCCTCCCCTTAAACTATTCTCCGTCGCTCTACTCAACCTAGAAATAGAAAGCCTGTTGAACGTTACATTGAAAACTGCTAGATCCTGTAAATACTCATTAGACGCTTGATCTAGTATTTCATTGTATTTTAGCCTTTTTCTTTTTGTAGAGAAGAAGATTCTTATAATTTAGTTTTGGGTTGAGTTCATGACTAACCTGTGTTTCTTTCTTTATTAGGTTCAAATATTAAATAGGAGTATGAAATAGATTTATTGCTATATACGAGTACGAGCGATAATGTATGAAAATGCAGATCTTGAAGTTCCTCTACTAACTGGACTCCTGGTTTGTGAAACGAACATTGACACTAATAATTCTTTGTTTGTGAAATGTACATGTACCTATATTTGTGTGTGCGTATGTTTATGTGATTGTGTATTCATTGTCTGTATTATGTATGCCTCATTGTGTGCGCACTAATGCGAGAATGTGTTTATTATATGTATTTTATTTCTTTGTATACTTATGTTCTGTAATTGTTTATTTCAGTGAAATTAAGCCAACGTTTGGAATCCTCTTTCACCTTTGGTCTACTTCAGTGACTTTGTATGTTATAATAATTTTCTTAAAAAAATTTGACATAATGAATCCGTTTGAAATTAAAGGCTAGTATTCAGTGTTTTCGATTTTTTTAAGGAAAAAGAATTGGAAAAGAGATTCAGAGAGATTTTAATAAAATAATAAAATTAACGCAGGATTTTCGTATATTTGAAGCTATTACACTGGTCTGCGTCAAAAATGTACCTTAGGTTTTCTATAGTGTTTCTTAATAAAATTGACCTCCTAAATCCGAATCTGTCATCCGTTTTTCTCTATCACCTCCAGTTTTTGCGATACAGGGGGTGATAATAATTTTATAGTTTATACATCTCCTATATTACATCAAATTTCAATAGTTTTTGCACTGCTCTTTCGCAGTAAATTTTGTGTACATTTTAAGTAATTATGCAAATAGGTTTATATTTTGCAGGTTAAAAATTGCTTAGCATTATAATAATAAGAATAATAATAATAATAGTGGTTGATTTAAAAATGAACAGAAAATGTAAGAATAGCTCCGACAGATTTTGCTATGTTTGCGGCAAAGTGACTTTTCCGAGCAGCAAAGTACAATCCCTCCTGTAATTAAATCTTTGTATCATGCATATTTTGGAGTAAGGCTAAGAGATCAAGATAAAAGTTTTGCACCACATATCTGCTGCAAGGGATGCTACATAAGTTTAAGACGCTGGAGTCAGGGCGAACAGAAGTCCCTCTCTTTTGGTGTTCCCATGGTGTGGAGAGATGGCAAGGACCACACTACGGACTGCTATTTTTGCATGACAAATCTTAAAGGTGAGCATTGTATCAAGTATTTAAGCTTTCTGTATTATACTGGCTCCTGAAAATGTCATTATTATGCAAATACTTAGCATAAAATTAAAAACTAGCATAGTTCACTTCAGCATGAACATATCCTTTACTAAACATTTATGTACTATCTGCAACTCCAAATCAATTCCTTTATGTAATATGTAATTATATTTTCCACAGGTATAAATAAGAAGAATAAACATAGTGTCACATATCCGGATGTTCCTTCTGCCATCAAACCCCTGCCCCATGGCCCAGGAATTCCTATACCTTCTTCCCCTGAACATATAGAGGTACATGAAGAGATTAATATGGAAGTTGACCAAGATTATGACACATCTGAGTCTTATCAGGTTTCCACACATGATATGGTCGCAAGACCATTCACTCAAGTTCAGTTAAATGACCTGACCAGGGATCTGGGGGTTTCAAAGGCGAATACACAACTTCTTGGCTCTCGACTTCGTGAAAGTAATCTTCTCGCTTAAGAAACAACATTTAGGGGGGTACAGAAATAGAGAACAAGAGTTTCGAAGCTATTTTTTACAGCATTCTTCCAGCTCTTTAGTATACTGCGCCAATATTAAAGGACTTGTTGAGGCCCTTGGAATTCCTTACAACCCATTAGAATGGAGACTGTTCATAGATTCCTCCAGTAGAAGTTTAAAAGCTGTGTTACTGAATATTGGTAACAAGATAGCTTCCGTTCCTATAGGCCATTCAATCCAACTTACTGAAAGTTATGAAAATATGAAAAAATTGCTGGATGCAATAAATTACTCTAGCTATAAGTGGAGGATATGTGGTGACTTAAAGGTAAGATCATTTGACACTTGGCATTTCTAAGCTTTTTGATATTGACATTTTCATTTTTAATTGTTAATACTTGCATACACCTTTTGGTCAACTTACATTTTACAAGAATGCAAATCTGGAAATCATGAGTCATTTTTGAGTTATATTTTTTGTTGAAGTGTGTCCCTATAGGTTAATGCATCCTATTGGGTTAATGAAGAACTTATCCTAATTGAGAAGGTATACAACACAACTCAATAAACTCAAAATAAGATGTACATATATCCAATTAGTTCCAATACGATGATTTAATGCATCGGCATACAGGATTTTTCAGTACATATTCATATTCTTATTGTTTTAAGAAATATTACTTTGAATTTGTTTTTAGAAATATTACACTGAATTTACATACCGTGCTAAATTTTTTCAGGTAGTGTCTCTTACGCTTGGGACGCAAACAGGCTACACGAAGCATCCCTGTTTCCTATGTGTATGGGACAGTCGTGCAGATAGTATGCACTATGATAAGAAGGTTTGGCCTCCACGAGAGGCATTTAGAATTAGATCAAACAATGTGATAGCTGAACCTTTAGTGCCTCCTTAAAAAATACTCCTCCCTTCACTGCATATAAAGCTTTGCATAATGAAAAATTATGTCAAAACCCTTAATAAAATAGGCCAAGCTTTTAAATTTCTTTTTCAAAAATTTCCACAAATCAGTGTCGCTAAGCTCCATGGGGGAATTTTTGATGGACTTCAAATCAGGAACTTGATCAGCAATTTGATGCATCAATGAAGGACATAGAAAAAGATGCCTGGAAAGCTTTCAAAGCTCTAGTTAACAATTTTCTAGGCAATAAAAGAAGCCTAGAAGAATATGTTGCCCTGGTCAATCAGCTCTTAACAAGTCTCAAACATTTGGGAGCTCGAATGTCTATAAAGATACACTTTTTACAGTCCCATCTGGATTATTTTCCCGACAACTGCGGGGATTACAGTAAAGAACAGGGGCAAAGATTCCACCAGGACATAAAAACAATGGAATCCAGGTACCAGTGTAAATGGAACGGAAACATGCTTGCTGACTACTGTTGGTGTTTGAAGCGTGATGCACCAGATGACAGGCACAAACGAAAATCGTCAAGGGCGTCTGTTCTTCGAAATTATAATTATTTTCTTTATTATGTTGCATTCTTTTATTTTTTGTTTATTAGAAGAATTATAGTTTACATGCGTTTATTCCTGTTTCTATGATATAACAGTAATAATGCATTATTAGATAGAGAAAGGGTTTTTTTTTTAAATTCAGAAAAAATGAGGTAATCTCAATGAAAATGGTGTATGCTGTACTGAGAAAATCTGACCTGATTGAACAAAATACATTCATTTTTGAGCTCAGGAGGTTGGATTCATTAAGAAACCACAAAGAAATCCTGGGGAACATAAAAAAATCTTTTCAAACGCAGGCCTGTGTTATCAAAGTTCTCTCTAAAAGTTCAGAAAAAATAAATGGGTATCAAATGTTTAGGAATGACAGTATATATAAAAGAAAACTACAAATCGTGAAGTACAAGAGATGGTAAAATTAAGGCATGGCTAGTTTTTTTTTTTGTTTCTTTTTTAGATGGGGGAAACGAAGTCTGAGTATTGTTTTTTTTTCGTTTATCAAAAGAATTCTGATAAACGTTTTTTCTTGTCTTAAACCCTAGAAAATAAGCATGGATCAGAAAAAACTTACACCCAGAATAAATTATTAGGAGATATTTACTGGAAGCCTTTTAATTTTTTTTTTTAGACCAAACTGTAATGAGGAGTGGCTAAGCTGCTCCTCTTGTCTCCTAATAATTTACCCCTGGTCTATTATTTTCAAATCCATGCTTATTTTCTAGGCCTAATGGCAAGAAAAAACTTTTATCGGAATTGTTTTGATATACGGAAAAACAATACTCAGAGCTCTTCTTTTTCTTTCATTAAAATTTGCTTCTATATACGAAAAAAAGAAAATTAAAAATGCCGTACCTTAATTTTAATTAATTTTCTGAACTTTAGGCATTGTATTTTTTTAATTCTAAAATATTCGATAATCATTTATTTTTTCTTGACTCTTAGAAAGAACTGTTAAAAGATTCAAATATACGAAAAATCAGCCTGAATTTTAATAATTTTGAAAAATCTCTCTGAATCTCTCT
>OZ018325.1:163790784-163949159 GCA_963969495.1 Ceratothoa steindachneri | reverse complement strand
GAAAATGTTTCATTATGTTAAATTTTTTTAATAAAATTATAATAACATATATACAAAGTCACATTTGAATTAAGAGAAAAAAAATCGAAACTGTTCAAAAAATTGCCTTCCTAAAATATACATGTGTTAGGAATATGTACTGGAAACCTTTTGAATTTTTTAGAAAAATACCCCGTTGCTAGAGCCAGATAAGCCTTACAATAATGATTGTGAGGAAATTCCCTCGAAAGACCACCGTGAGAGAAAGCCCCCTCGGAAATATCCCTCTATTCTGTCAACACCACGTGCGCCATCATGAGAATTTTAGAAAGTTTGACTCGGTCTCTCGCTTAATATCCCGTCACAGCTGTGTTTGTTCTCGGACGCCACACACCTCTCTCCCCATATGATAATGCCGTGCGCAGCCACATTAACCCTACCCCCATATCGCGAGGCAAGTTTTATTGTCTGGAACGACGCGTTTCATGAAATGTGTTTGCTTAGAATGGCGCCAAGAATCCCCTAGGGACTGCAAGGCCCTGCCTGAGGCGTCTATCGGATCACCCACCCGGGTATTTAACCCGAAGCTCACCATCTATCGAGGAGATTGAAGGCCCGCCATCCACTCCGTTAAGACTGTCGTCTGTTTCCCGTGAACCTCCGTAACCCGCCGTCGAAGATCTCGTCAGCAGATCTACCTTCGTTAAGCTTTGGCCCCTGTTCAGAGGAAAGCTATCGAGCCTCCTTCTTCCCAGAGAGTTGTGTGGCCCTCTCATCTTCACCACCCCCTCAAGATTCCCGTTCTTTCGAGACTGAGACTCCCTGCGGATATGCAGAATCGTCTTGAGTTGAGATTACGTCTCTCTGGAGCAGAGAAAATCTCTTTCTTCATCACGAAGTAATCCAACCCCATCTTCGAATCCTCCTCGTCAGGACTCCCCGAAGTATCTTCTTGGAGACCTACACCGTTGTCTCCCCCCTCTCCATATATATTAAAATTATATTTGGGGGGGGATTGTCTTTATATAACCTTTGAACTAAAACTTGGCAAGCCATTAGTCTAACCCCGGTTAACCGTAAATCGCACTCTTTATTAATCACCCCAGACATATTTCTAGCGGCTTTTGGTCAGTTGTCTGCCCGTGCTTCTGTACGACTCTGAGCGCTAAGCTAGTCTAACAGGCATACCTCGACAATGATAAACAAGACAAAATGTCGCAGTGCTTGGTATGAGATGACCAAATAGTAGCTTAATAAGAGAATATGTATATATTATTTCATAATAATAATTAATGAATTATTGAAGGAATTACTTTATATTTTAATAATACCAGTATTAAAATATAAAGTAATTCCTTCAATAATTCATTAATTATTATTATGAAATAATATATACATATTCTCTTACAATCTAAACAGATAGAAAAGAGCTGAGCTAATATTTCTTGTTAATTCTATATCTTTTGCTTGTTTTGAATTACTCATTTATAGATTATTTTTAGAATTATTTTTCACGAAGAATTCTCCAGTGATTACGATATTTCTCATGAGAAGTTGAGCTGTAAAGCGATTTTTTTTTTCTAATCTTCTGCACTAATAGAAATTCTCCCTTTGACAACCATGCGAAATTAGGATCAAATACGTCAGTTTTAAAATGTCTTTCATGCGTCATGTATGTGATGATAATTAAAGGAGTATATGCATAATTTTTCGCGTGAGGAAACTCAAATAATCTTGCAATTGCGGTCTATGGGTACGGAAATTCGATTTGATTTATTTGATATTTGCTGACTTATCCGGCGTTTCACAGGTGAAATTTTAGATTTGAAATGTAT
Organism: Ceratothoa steindachneri; assembly: GCA_963969495.1. Lineage (NCBI taxonomy): Eukaryota > Metazoa > Arthropoda > Malacostraca > Isopoda > Cymothoidae > Ceratothoa > Ceratothoa steindachneri. Next base: position 163,947,345 of record OZ018325.1, on the reverse strand, counting down.
AGATCAATATTTCTTTGGGCAAACGCTTATTTGATTGCTTTACTCGCTCATTAGTTTGGGTTTAATGGCCTCTGATTCTTTCGGAAGTCAGATTTGACTTAAACCGGTGCTCCATTTTCATGAGTGTTCTACAGATTTGTACTTCATAAGGAACCGGAAATTCCAGCTCCTTCTATGAGTTTTAAGCACCCGGCGACCTGAACTTGGAAGGGTTCCATAATCCTGCTTGAGAGCCTTTCTTTGGTCATTCGAATTTTGGAGTAGAGCTAACAGTCTCTAACGTTACATGTGTATGTGTACTCATCATAGGTGCTCGTTATCGCAATAACGATATCAAGTTATCGGTTATCCGATTTTTTTCCGCGTTATCGATTCATCGGTATCGCAGATACTTTTGGTTCCAAACTAGCGATACTCGATAATTTCAGTTTTTAGTTCCAGTTTAGCACAAGGGCTCGCCGCACGTGCCTTGGGGGCAGAAATAGGTATGTCCGAAGTTTTTTCTAAGACTTTTCTAATTTCTTTCTAAGATTTTTCTAAGTTTTCTAAGATAAAGATAAAATAAAAATTTGGATTTAACGATTTTTTTATTTAAAATATCAATATCGCTATCACTAGTATCGGAAATTTTGATTTATCGATTTATCGGTTATCACCTTATCGGGCGATAAATTTATCGCCAGTCATCGATTATCGGTTATCGACGATGTTATTGTTATCGATTTATCGGTTATCGTGATACATTTTTTCGTTATCGCGCCCACCACTGGTACTCATATCACATTTGTGCCCTATTTGCACTCAAAAGAGAGACATTCTTAGCAAATCTTATATTTTGAATTAAACTAAAAGTCATAGGGCTCCTTCTGTTCTCCGCCACTGCATCTATCGAGTCTTCATCAAAGACGGGCAAACAGACACTCCAGGGGCTGTTGACACATAGGGACACGCGAAGTTCTACGTCGAGTTGCTGTGACCACTTAGGGTCAGACGCCCTTCTAGTACGATCGAACCCCCTTCAAGAAACGTCATTCAACGTCAGATAACACTGTGCACCAAACTATCAGGCAGTATTTTTTCGCCAAGAGAGATCCCGTTGGGCTGACTGCCTGATCACCTTGACTGAGTTCCCCATGTACCGAATGAGGGTCTCGGGTGTTACAACGAGTCATTAGCACCATAGCCATAGTTACAAGGCCAGAAGAGAGCACGTCAACAGGCTCAAGGAAAGGCTCTCAAAAAGCATTATGGTACGCTTCTGAGTTCAAGTCACCGTGGCACAGAAATTTGTATTCTTATTTTCCCATTCCGGTTTAATATGACCACTGCTTTAACTTTCTTTCCACATATTGTATGTTAGTACGTTTGTAACAATCTATTTTATGTTTTCCCTAAGGGCAAATAGAACCCTCTGATGTATCTATCGCATTAAGAATTCAGAATGCCTGATAAATTTTGTACGATTTACTTATTAATGATTCAAAATAATATCGCAATGTAGAAAACACCATTAGATTAAAAAAAGAAAAAGAAGAGGAATGCGCTATAGAAAGGAATACACTCCAATAATACTCCTTAGAACATAAACTATTCATTCGAATGTATCGCATTCTCAGTAGGTATTAAAAACGCTCAATTCATTTTTAAAAGAATAAAGATAAGTTCTTTGGGCTGATCTGACAACAAATTCGAAATTAAATCATTCTTTTTGACCAAATCATTTTTTTTTTTATTTAAAAAATTTGATTGGATGATTTGACCGAATGGGGGCTCCGCATGACTGTTATACTTGAAAAAGGGCATGCCCTCCGAACCTAGTGCTTTTCGTAGGCTGAAACTAGATTGAAGTTACCTGGGCATCGTCCTTTAAGACTTATCTATCTTTCCCCTTCCATCGCCCCTTAATTTACAAGCCCATTCTTGCCTATTTTTTCTTGGCCAGCAGCTAATTTTGCAGGCTAGTCACCGACCAGTTTTCGTCTACTCATTTTGGGTGGGGGCTATATTTTACATGCCTATCCCTGCTTTCTTTCCACTTTATTTACCTTCTAATGGCCCTAACTTTCATTTCTATTACTATACACGCAAGGTGGAAGTGTAGCATAGTAGAGATATTGCAGCTGACATCTGGAAGATACCCTCAACTCCCCTTCATCACGGTCCAAAGTTCGCAGATGCGTTTCTTCCAGGCCCCAATTTATGTAGAAGAATCTGCGACTCTCTTTCACACAATTTTACGTTCCCCTTCACTACTTTCTGCGGGAGGTACTCTCGTTGGTTTTCACATTAATTGCGAGAAAAATATGGGCTCTGATACTATAAACATTATACTGAAATATTTAAATCCAATTTACACACATCAAAAAAATCCTTTAAAAGATCCTGAAAACTTGAATTCACTGTTGAAGAAGTCTACGAAAGTCATCGAATTTTCACCCATGACTCAGTGAACACTGCGATTAAGGTGTCAAGAAACATCCAAAGTTTTTAGTGATTAAAATATCCTTAATAAGATGGATGGATATATATGCGGTTAAGGTAATGGCATAATTAGACAACTGCTCTGCTTCAGGTCCAGCAGGTGATCCTATCCTCCTTGAACTTGAATAGGATCACCTGCTGGACCTGAAGCAGAGCAGTTGTCTAATTATGCCATTACCTTAACCGCACCAATTTGTCTTGGATATTTTTCCATATATATATATATATATATATATATATATATATATATATATATATATATATATATATATATATATATATATATATATATATATATATATAATTTATAAGAATTATATCATTTTTTCAATTTGACACCTTTTATAGGATAAAAAAGATGGGAATCTTTTCAAAGAGTTCGCTATTTATCATTTAACTGAGTAGGTCCCCGGCGTTGCCCGGGCTAAAAAGTTCTGTCGCAAATAAATACAGGTCCATATTGTTTGAAATTCTTATATTGTGGCACAAAAATATCTTTACTTACGGATTATTATTATTAGTTTGGGGGTGAAGACAGATTTAGGAGAGCTGCGCACTCTCCATATCATATAACATAATATCATAAAACTTCATATAATATACTTACCATGAGTAAACGTTTCACATCGTGCGCCCGTCAGTTTACACGCACGCGTGAATGACCGTTAATAATTATGAGCGAACAAAGTTGTGGCCGCAAGAACAGATCGAGCGAGCGTCTTATAGATACCGATTCAGGTTGCTGGGCAAAATTGACTCTTGGGTACTCGAGCACGAATCGTTTCTCATCACGGTTGGAGATTTTCGACAAGAGAGTTCTTATCGCGTTGCTCTTGTGTATAAAATATTAGTCATGCTGGGGAGGAGGGAGAGGGGGGCAGACTGTAAATTTTCGTTAGTTGTCTACGGCAAGTTGAGTTTAGAGAGTTTAGTCAATTGACTCATCCCCATACGAGGACTGAGTGGGTAAAACAAAAGGTTGGATTGCCATCTTGCTTCTCTAGTTCTCTTGGCTTAGTTGGCAGGGAGGGGTAAAGTTCCGTCTTCTACATCAACCAGCTCTATTTTCTCTATTAAAATAAGAAGCAAAAACAAACGAGAGATTTTCGGCCATGAAATTGAGGTTTGTAAGGAATGCGGTGTAAAAGCAACATCACTTTAGGGTTCTAAAGAGAGGATTAGTTGGCGTACCACTAACCGGGAGTGATGGCAATCTTTAGAACCTAGAAACTTCAACTATCCTAGTTATGGCAGATTCCACTGCCGGATTTGGCATTGGGAGGGCACGCATCCTCCAGGTGTTTGCTGCACTATGGTTCCCCACGCTATCCCTCGACACTTCAGCGAATAATGGCAGAATCCTGCAAGGAGAGAATGTGTTATGTTTGGAAATCACTTTTCTTTCTTATGCTATTTATAATACTCTAGCAGACCAACCATGGTAGGCCCATAGTGGCCTCAAGTTATCCATTTCCAATATAAAAACAAATGATTTGGTGGGGTTCTAACCACCGGTCTGCACTCGTGGGGCGGTCTTTACAATTTAAAGTGGGGTCTACAGCTTAGGGCAGCCGCTGTGAAATCTGACTGAACGGAGACTTCTCCAGCGATTTGGCGCACACAACACTGCTTATTTTTTGCTGAAATAGGACACCGGGACGAGCGGGGTTCTTGCCCCTTCTCCTTTATCATAGCGTCCCAAAAGTCGCGATGCATGGCTAATAATTTCAACGAGAAACATCAGTTTGCCAATAGGTGGGGTCGTGCCAATATGGTTTCAAGATATGACCCTGATATTCGTAGATTGCTGTGACCAATTAATATGTACGTGAAGGGAATAGATTACTTAGAATAGGATCTCCATTTTTTCCTCTGTATCAAGGGGCGAGTTCGTTCGCACCTAACTGTGCCATTATCGAGTTTCTGAAGGAGGCGAACCTCCTCCTTAGTATTTATTTAGTAATTTTGGGTGCACGTTCAGGCCCGGCAGGAAGCGGGCCTATCTTCGGCATTTGTGAGTACCTTTGTCTTTAATGGTGTCGATCTTTTGTTTTTATTCTTTCTTGTTGTTTTGTTGCGATTTTGTTTTGTTTCAAAACTTTAAATTAGCCTAAAATAGGATTTATAATAAATTCGGTGACTATGTCCCTGCTGAAGGTCGCCAGATAAGTGCTAAAAATTAAATAAATAATAAATGCTGATTGGAAGGTATCGTTTCCACTCAGAGAAGCCGTCATACCCATAGTGAATATAACTTTATTAATATCATCATAACATTCAGCTGTCTCTATGGTTATGACCACGCAAACCTTCATAGAAGTTAGTGGATTGGAAACTCCGCTTAACCTATGAGAGAAATTAAGACACTGAGCTTAGTTAGTTTCTGGACAGAAGTCCCAATTCAATGCGAGTAATTGGTAAAAACAAACAATTCAAAACATGGCGCAAATTCACCAGTAAGGAAGAATAGCTGGAGGAAGACAGACTTTAAAAGACAAGGACTATCAAACACCAACAATGAATGCATTCAAACCATACAGAACTACTGCGGCAAATAGTTTAGCAGAATTAAAATTCTACCTTGAAGAGCACAAATTTATAAATCTTTAATCACAGAACCTATCAAAAAATGCGAGAAAGATGGTGACAAAATCTGAAAATAGTGGCAGCTTATGAATGTGAAAATGTAATTTATTCCAATGAATGGAACCTGCCTAGTAAAGTTTACATTCGGGATTTAGCTCAATCAAATGTGGGGTTGAATCGAAGATGAATAAGATGGTCATATCTTGGTATTCGGTCGTCCTAACCACCATCTGTAAAACCTAATTGATGCCTTTGTGCCTTTTGACATTCCCGCTGGTCGTGTTGTTCACATGAGCTAAATGATAATGTATTCTTTTAAGATGATAATGGACTCCTACCACGGCCAGAATATTTCACTCTTAATGTTAGCAGCACTGAAATGAGGTTCATCCTCTGTATGATCGACACAATCGCCTGATTTGAATATTGATGATTTTTTGTTTAAATTTTCGATGGAAACACGTAGCGTCTGGATAGCAATTTCTTTAAAAGGTTTAATCGGACATTCTTCTTTGAGAAGCGGTGAAGAATTCGACCATTACTAAAGAGTGGTATGTTAATGTTCTTGGCACATTGTGTAAGAAACTAAAAATTACTTTATTCATCGTTTTTGGATAATTTTTTTTTCCACCAGGATGGTGTTCTTCCACACATATCAGTTATGAAGAAAGAATGGCTGTCCAAACACTTTAGGAAACGGGTGATAAGCAATCGCGTAGTTGTATCCGAGTGGGCTTCTTACACACCCGATTTAAACCCCCATGCTTTTTTATTTAGAGAAGAGGGGAGTCTGAAGGACCATATTTCTTTTATCAAACTTCTAAATGGAACTAAAAGAAATGATCAGAGAAAAGGTCAGATTAATCCCACTGGTTCTCTGCGATATTATAATGCGAAACTTTATTTTGAGGTTAAAAGAAATACCTAAAAAATCACGTTCTAGTTATAAAGGAAGGTAGGGTTTAGTAATGAAATTTTGAGGATTTATTTGTAAAAATAATTATCAAATATATGATTTTTATAAAATATGAATAAAACCCTTTGATTTAGAATTTTTGGTGAGGCGACTACTGTATTTTTAAAGTCATCATGTGCCTATTGTAGTTACTATCAGTAGGCAAAGTAAGAAGCTTATCTATACCCATACAACCATATCTTCTTTCGACATTCTGTCAGCAAGAATCAAACTCTCTTGTTTTATTGTACCAGAGACAGCTTCGCACAACCATCCAATTTATGGAAACTAGGATCTCACAGAAACTCTAGTATGAAAAATTGGAGGATTCATCTGACCCTTATAGTGTAGAGGGTCCCCATAGTACTGTTATCTACATACGGTATAATAAACCTTCTTCAGATGGAAAAACACCGTGGTGAATTGATGTAAAGAAAGGAAGGCCTTTCCAGCCGGAGCAGAGGATCCGACGAGGAGTGAAACTTACGAAATTTGCAGTGTGAATAAGACAGGTAGCCTCTATTTTCCAAGAAATAAGCTAATCTAATATTTACCTATTTCTGCATCAACTTTCATAGGCAAAATGCTAGAGAAATTGGGCGGAAACTGTCTGGGGTAGTGATCTCACCCCGGCTTTCGAAAAGCAAGAACTTATTCAGCAGAAGTATGAGATGATAACTTCAGTCCGGTTCATGTTAAACAAATCTAACAAGAACCATGTATAGCTCAATCAGGTATCCGAGCATGGCATACGGGATATCGTCTGGACCAGGGGTGGTATCTCCCGACCAAGCGAGATTGGAGCGCAGCTCAATTAGCGTAAATAAGTCGTTAAAATGTTCTCCTCCTATTTGAGTAAAGTCATCCAATTAGTTCGCACGGTCCTTCAAATGCTGACGGAGCAGCACCCCAGCTAGAGAATGGAGAGAAAGCGGAGGGCCTCCTTCGAAACATCACGGAACCTAGCCCTCACTCGACGAAATTCATATAAGGTGAAATCGTTCGGGCGGACTATTTCACGTTAGGCAAGCCGCCAAGGAAGTGCGGAGGGCATACAAAAGAGTAAGCGTCCTAGGAATGTTATTCAGGCCCAAGGCGATGAGTTCGCCAGAGAAGTACTCAACGGCCTCATCAGCCGACCTAAACTCTTCGACTAGGATAGAGAAATAGGCCATTTTCTGAAATGCGGGAAAACCGCGCCCTTTCCAAGCAACACCGAGGTGGTTTTTCTAGCTGCAGCTGTCCTGAAAATGATATTTGGATATAAAATTAGTCACTATCATGAAGGTCATCAACCATTTTCTACCCAAAATAAGGTTCTGCGGCCGGAGAGCAACAGGCATAGATCAAGGCAAGAAAATGAAGCAGTTCTCGAGCAATGATACATAAGCTCATCCACACTAAGGAAACTTACCTTCAACCTTTCGATCAGGTTGGCAAAGATCTGAGCCCTGGGATTTATTGCGTAGCCCCACCAGAGGGGGTACCTACCTTCCAAATCCCCAAAGAGAAAGAACCTAGAGTCGGGTGTAAATTGTGCATCCCTTCCATGTTTACCACATCACACGTCCGACCTGTACCGCTCCCTGTTCGTCCAGTTCTTCTTTGCTGTCACCTACGGAGTAGTTCAAGATTTCCCATACGTAAACCATTCTTTTACCAAATTTATGGTAGAGTGTGGTTTTATCTGCACAGGCGAGCCATAAGTGTCCGGAAGGCACTTATCATAGCCGCCTGCGCACCATCAGCCGGATTAACCAGAAGTGGCTTGTTTGAGAAACGGATGACATTCGGTTTTCAACCAAGTATTCTAGTGAGAGCCTGACGTTGATGGAAGATGTGACATTCTGACAGCATTATTTCCATCAGTTAAACGAATTGCAAAAAATCGCTTAGAGCTGGGCGGTTCGTAGACACTCGGTAACACCTCAATGAGGGTCCCCGGCATCCCCGATGCTTCATTCACCTTATTCTTGGTCGGAGATATTTTTTTTTATTTGGCCTCCTCATCAGAGGGCGCCTCGAGGTCGGACGTGCCATCCTTTGCTTGGTCTCTCGCCGAATCGACGGGGCACCCGTCCACTCCTGGAACCCACCCGGAAGGAGAGGCCCCGTCCCCTCCTTTTTTTCTTTTTCTTTGATATTTCCTTTGTTTTTTGGAGAGAATGGAGTGTAGTGAACCTTCCTTTTTACCCACTACTCCACCCTAGGGAGGCGTTCCGAGGTTGGATGGGCCGCTCAGCTTTACACTTCTCCGAAATGGGGAAGAATTTGGGTGTCTTGCGGATCCTACCCGAGGAAGGGAACGACAGCATGAAATCCTAAAATATACTCCCCCACCCGCACAATGTTTTATGCTGGGGGGAATGGAACACACCATTTGCAACGACACTCTACGCTGAGAAAGCTTTAATTGACATTCAACACCTACCCCTCCCCCCCTTTCTTGCTAGGCTTCTCTTACGTTCGCTGCCAATGACGATTTGCACATTCTGTTTCTTCTTGCCAATGGTGGCTTAGCATACGGCCGTAAGATATAGATACAGCCTTGGCCAAAATTATGGGGCAGGTATGAAAAAGTGAATATGGTTGAAATTCATTTATTTCATGCTTGACAGAATACAAATAAACATTTTTTCGTATACTCTATCAATAATTAATATTTGATGTGTCCTCCTTTTGCTTTTATAACCGCTTTAATGCGTTTCTGCATATTGTGCATAAGTGGTTGGGGCAACCTTCTGCCATTCAATGTGTGATACTAACGTTTATTCCTATTTTTTCACTGATTATCTTATTGTTAGCTTACAAGTGGTAACCTTTTATTAAAAATGTCAGAGGAAACAGATTCTTGAAGCTAAAATAGCTCAAATCATTGCATTGTCCAGAGAGGGATTATCCCAAGTCAAAATTGCAAGAAAATTGAAATGCTCGAGAAACGTTATCCAAACAACCTTTAAATGGTACAATGAGACCAATTCTTTCCTAACCCGTGATGGTAAAGGTTGCAAAAGCAGTACAATTCTGAGGAAAGAGAGGTAGCTGAAAAGGACATCTCTGGCCGATAGGAAAAAAACCCTTTTTCTGATTTAGCTGCTGAGTTGTGGGCAGCAACAAACAAAAGGATATAAAAACGCACAGTGAGAAGAAGGTCATTAGAAGCTGGGCTCAAAGGATGCAAGGCTAAAAAGAAACCATGGCTGTCTTAAGTGAACAAGAATAAGCGCTTGTCTTGGGCAAAAGAGCATGAAGATTGGACTGATGATGATTAAGCTAAAATTGTTTGCTCTGATAAAGCAATTTTGGGGTAGGTACTTCACATTAGTTTCACCATTTTTTTAGGTGTACACATTTTTATTGGATACCAAAAATGACCAGTAAAATTTGTACTTCTCGTCAGATCTTTGGACCTCCTGGAGCTGTTTATGTTCGTCAAAAATTTGGGGAAGCTTACGATCTGAGATGTCTTGTCACAACAGCCAAATTTGGAGGTGGCAGTGGAATGGTTTGGAGCTGCATGTCGTCTTCAGGTTCAGGATTGTTGTTCACTTGTGAGGAAAGAGTGAATTTCAACACTTAAACCAGCATGTTAGACCAGGTTTATCAACCTTTCTTAGGTAAATCTTTCAATGATGACATACCAGATGGTGTAATCTTGCAACAAGACAATGTTCCATGCCACACATCTAGTCTCAAAGAGTTAGTTTGAAAAGAAAGGAGTGACGTTGGTGGAATGACCAGCTCAATCTCCACACCTCAACCACATTGAACATTTGTGGTCACACAGGGACACAAGAGTGAGGGTGCACAGATGTTCCTCAAAAAGTGAATTAACAGCCAAAATTCATGAAGAGTGGCAGAAAATTGAGCCAACCACCTGTACCGACTTAGTCTCAAGTATGCAGCGCATAAAAAAGGTTATAAAAGAAATAGGACACATCAAATATTAATTATTGCTAAAACATACGCAAAAATGCTTATTTGTATTATGTCAAGTATGAAATAAATGAGTTTCAAACATATTCTTCAATTTTTCATACCTGCCCCATAATTTTGGCCAAGGCTGTATATTACCTAACATTTTTCATGGCAGATGCCCTCTACTAGTTATCTCTTATCATTGAGAGAAAAAAGTGTCTATTAGTGTTGCCACAACACATTCGCAAAGATAGTTTCTCATCCCAGCCGATTATAAACGCATTACATAAGAAAGGAACTACTACGAGTATTCTCGTACCTAGCAAAATTATATACATTGCCGACTACGAGACAACTTGTAGTCGGCAGTGAACGTGTTAATTTGGGAATGTTAACCTGAACGATCAACCATGCTAATTATCCAACGGGGATAAGATTTTATCTATTGAGTGCAATATTTTTTTGTCTCAACCCATTAAATAGTCCTATTTTTGCATATTTCTTTACGTAAGCGACCCTTATTAACTTATTATTGTCACATACCTAACAGTTATATAAAAGTCTTCGTTAATCTTTTACGTATCCAGACATCCTATGATTCTTAGTTAGCCTTATACAATATAATAGTGTTTGTGTGTATAAATGACAACGGCTACCCTAGAAATTGTAGTTGAGTCAGCCATCATCCCTTGTGTATAGACTAAGCATTAAAAATTATGTTAACTGGACGCCACCAAGTAAGTTAACCATGCAATAGAGTGATTACTCAGCTTTAGCATCTGAAGTCCATCCCATGGCTTGACTAAACGTCACGACCCCCTCTGAGGACAGATATTCTTACATAATCGTAAACATACCTTACATCTCGGCGGCGAGCGTCGTATGTTTTGTATAACGCCCTCGCGTCAAAAGCCGTTCCCTATAAAATTCAGATACGAGTACATGACTACTAATCAATTCGTCGTTGTTCGAACAAATAACTTAGAAACCCAAAAGACTAGAATTTCACGACGCCTCGCTTACTGAAGATATAAGATCTTCATATGAGTCCTTTTCAAGGAAATCCGGAGTTGTTGCCATGCCCGCCAGTAAAAAGTGTGGGAGAATATTAGGCATGCGCCCTCCCCCCCAAGAAAATGATAGTTTAACCCCACTAGTGGGTTAGGGACACTCCCTCTTTCCAGTGGTTGAATATAACTTCACAGTTACCAATTCTTTTTATTATACCCACTATCTAAAACAATATCAGTGATCTTGGATTCATTATTACTACTTTTAGTATTACTGTTACATTGTATCATTACTGGTACCATCACTATGCAATACCTATTAATTTGATAGCCCTGGTTCTAGGAGCCTAACGAACGTATTAGTTTGACTTTGATGTTGACAATGAAAAGAACAAAACGGTTATTTTCGGTTTGAAAAGGATCGTTGCTTTTACCAGAGGTGGTCGAAAATGTTTTTAGTTGCCAAATTTTGTCGTTAGTTGAGATGATGGTAAGATTAGAACCGTTTGTGTTTGAAGTTTGTCAATATTTAACTATAATAATAAAGGGATTGCTTGTCTCTGTTTAAATGCGAAAGTAGACTTACGTGAACACCCATACAATCGTAAAGATACTAATTGAATAAAACAAGTTAAAGAGTAAGCCGAGGAAGTTTTGAGATGTAGGGGAAAATTATGGGAAAGTTTGAAAGGGTTTAATGGGTTTTCTCCAGAGATAAGTTTGTAAAGTTTACTTACTCCGAAGATGTTTTTAGTTGCTCGAAAATTGATGCCCCTCCCACTATGGATGCAAGGTACGCCTCCCACACAAATTCCCAGATCTCCGGGAAGTGAAACCTGCAGCACCACTCCCCGAATTGGGAGAAGCTTCGAGCTCTGTTGGGTATGACTTGTCGCATGATGGCAAAGCACCTCATGTTTTCAAAAAATGCATTTGGAACAAACAGGGCTTGGCCCGGGACAATTACCAGGATTCAAGTAAGGGGAGAAAATAGACAAATTTAGGATAGAGGGATTTGGTAGACAGAGAAGAGATGCTGTAAAAATCCGTTAGATTAACTTAGACCGCAATCATCCCACAGTCTTGTTCAACTTAGCAGTTACCACTACCCACGTTCATAACTCATTCATTATTCTAGTAAAGAAGATATGTTTCGTATCTTCCTTGCCATGAAATCGGTCATATATATATATATATATATATATATATATATATATATATATATATATATATATATATATATATATATAGGGGGTGCGGCAGAAGTGTGGACCCATACGCAAAATTTACTATAGAATTTTTGTTTATTTTTAACATTGTATTTCTTCGGAGACACGGTAACGGGTGAATCATGCCTTAATTTATTACAAACATTCCTTATGCCTCGCATAGATGACATACCATTAGCAATTCGGAGAGATATGTGGTTTCAACAGGATTGGGCTCCGCCAGATTTTGCGACGAATGTGCACATATTTTTGGATAACACATTTCCAGGGAAATGGATTGGACGTCGAGGGCGGGTCGAATGTCCACCAAGATCTCCTAATTTGAGTCCTTTGGATTTTTTTTCTTATGGGGACATCTTAAATCAGTGGTTTATGCTTGCAAACCATGAACATTACAAGCACTAAAAGATAACATCACACAAGAAATTGAAACCATAGAAGGGAATAACTCTTTGCTTAGAAATGTGCAAAGATCATGTGTCTCCCGAGTAAGAAAGTGTTTGGAAGGTGGATTTGAGTTCGAACACTTATTGTAAACTGTAAATTGTTATATAGTAAATTATTGACTATGGGTCCAGACTTTTATATATATATATATATATATATATATATATATATATATATATATATATATATATATATATATATATATATATATATATATATATACAGTGGGTGCAATAAATATCCGATACATGGTCAAAAGTTTATTTACCATAGTTACACAGCAGCAAAGTAATCAAAAATTGAACATCTTATGAATTTTGTACGTTGAATACAAATTGGAATCATATTGCAAAAAAGGTAAAACATTACTATGATTACGGCAAAAATATCAAACGAACGTTTCAAAAAGTATCCGATACATCTATGGAAACCAGTTAGTATAGGTGATATTATCTTTCGTCGCTAGTATAGCTTCCAACCGTTTGGGATATTTACTTATGAGGTTCTTACAAATATTTGTGGTATCTTAGCCCATTCTTCATGGCATATTCTATTTAAATCTGTTAGATTTCTTGGGTCCCTTTTCTAAATCTTTCATTTTAATTCTCGCCACAGGTTCTCGTTAGGATTTAGGTCTGGCGACTGACTTGGTCATCCCATAACATTTATTTTCTTCTACTGAAACCACGGTGCAGTGCCCTTGGCTCTATGTTTTGGATCGTTGTCCGGCTGGAATGTTCATCCTCTTGGAAACTTCAAGTCGTCTGCAGACTGTAAGAGATTATCATCCAGAAATCTGCGATAATAATATGGAGTCTTCCACTAACACTATTCCGCCCAAATAACTTAATCTTTGTCTCGTCAGCCCATAGTACAGTGTTTCTTGACAAAATTCAGACGATTTCTGACATGAATTGGTTACAACAAAGGTGTCTTTCTTGGTGTGCGAGAATGTAATCCCGCGTTCCTAAGAACTGCTCTAATTGTATTTTTGCATAAATTTATCCCATCTGCTTCCAAATCTGTCGGAAGTTCAGATCGAGTCACTCGAGGATTCTTCTTTACTTTACGGACTATATGTTTAGCCGCACGGTTTGAAATTTTAGATGGACTCCCTGAACGTGGTAGACTTGCAATGGACTGATATGACGCGAACCGGCGAATCGTGTCATCAATGGTTGAGATTGGTAGGTTTTAGCATAGATGAAATTTTTCTATAGCCCAAACCACTTTTATGTAACTGAACAATTAGTTCTCTGCTAATTTTTGGCACTTCTTTAGTCTTGGCCATATTAGAATTAGAGTTGAACGATGACCTCGTTCTCATGCAGCTCTATTTCGTCCACGTTTCACGTGGACGAAATAGATTATTTTTCTAGAAAGTTCTACAGCATTCCTGTCACATAAACCCCTCTGGAATGTTCGAGAACTATTTATTATCGCTCTAAAACTAATTTTGCGGGTGTGTTGGATACTTTTTGAGGCGATAATCTAACACTTTTGCCGATATAATATCAATGCTTTACTATTTGCGTATTCTAATAAAGAATTTGTATTCAACATACAAAATACATAAGATGTTCAATTTTTGATTACTTTGCTGTTGTGTAACTATGGTAAATAAACTTTTGAGACAATGTATCGGATATTTATTGCACCCACTATATATATATATATATATATATATATATATATATATATATATATATATATATATATATATATATATATATATATATATATTGATAAATGAATAATAACGTTCTAGTCAATATAGTTAGGTAAGGGTAATAATAAGAATTCCTTAATCCGCTAGAGAAGTCTCCTGGAGTTCTTCAACCCTCCTCAGGAGCGTTACATACTCTATATGACGGCAACCATCCATTTCTCTGGATGGTTGCCTTGTCATATACTCGTATGTACGCTCGTGAAGAGGGTTGAAGAACTCCAGGAGACTTCTCTAGCGGATTAAGGAATTCTTATTATTACCTTTGCCTAACTGTATATGTATATATATATATATATATATATATATATATATATATATATATATATAAATGTATATATCTCTCAAAGTAGCACTTTTAACTGTGATCAAAGCGGTGCTCACTGCCTCAGTGTGCCTGGTTCGAATCGCTTTCCTGCACGGATTTTTCGAAAAAGGTAATAACAATATTACTGCAAGGAAAAATTATTCCATTTTCTCTTTCAATGTGGTTTAATGGATTCATATATATATATATATATATATATATATATATATATATATATATATATATATATATATATATATATATATATAGTTTACAGAGATCCAATTGGAGTTCCTAATCAGAGGGTGTGAATTTAAGTTCATTAAGGATATCTTTTAAGATTAGATCTTTGACTTGGGGCTGCATTTGAATTGCCCATCCAAAAGGTTAAAGTTGAGGATTACTTCTATGAGGGTGGATTCAATGACCTTCCTTTTGCGGAAGTCCTTACATGGATAGATTAGTTTGGCCTGTGGGAAGTCTATCAGGCGATTAAAGTTGTCACTATGCGTGAAAAGACTAGAGGCTCTGTTACCCCGTCTAATGTCTCCTCTGTGTTCGTACATTCTCTTATCTAGATTTCTTCCTGTTTCACCTATGTAAAATAAAGGGCAGTTAATTTCTTTACAAGGGATTAAATAGACCCCTGCTTCGTTGGTTCCTTCTATAGGTTTGGTGGTAGGGAATGATTTTTTAATGGTCGAAGGGTATTTAAAAGTGGTGTGGTTAGGAAAAAGGATACTATTTAAACCTTTCAGTAATGGAGAAAATGGAAGGGAGAGGCAATTTCTTTTAGTATCTGGGTTCCTACTTTTAGGGCAATAGAAGTTTGACTTGGCTTTGGATAAGCATTCATTGATGATATGGAGGGGATATTTTACTTCTATAAATGTACAGGTGATGAAAGTAATTTCATCTGAAAAGAAACATGAATCACAAATTCTAAAAACTCTCAAAAACATAGACATTACAATGGCTTTTTAAACTTTTATATCACTATTAAAACATGGGCTGAGTATGGGAAATTCTTTGTACCCATTCTGTGCAGTCTTTTTATGGAACATTTCGAAATATCTCTACTCCCCTCTGTGACCCAATCCCCAAATTCTGTATGGTACAGATATGTTGATGACATCATATCGATGTGGCCTTTAAATCAACTGGAATCTTTTAACAATTTCTTAAACAACCTTAATAACCTACACCCTACCATAAAATTCAAATTTGAATGGGAAAATAATAATTGTTTGCCTTTCCTCGATGGCAAAATTGTAAGAGTAAATGACCGACCTACCTTCTCTGTATACCGTAAAACCACTAATTCCAATTCTTACAGCCATTTTTACTCTTTTCATGATATAAAAGTAAAAAAAAACAGGAGATGTTTTAGAATTTGTGACCCATGTTTCTTGTCCGATGAAATTGCTTTCACCATCTGTACATTTATAGAATTAAAATACCCCCTCCATATAATCAATGAATGCTTATCCAAAGCCAAGTCAAACTTCTATTGACCTAAAAGTAGGAACCCAGATACTAAAAGAAACTACCTCTCTCTTACATTTTCTCCATTACTGAAAGGCTTAAATAGTATCCTTTCCCCTAACCGTACCACTTTTAAATACCTTAAGACCATTATAAAATTATTCCCTACCTCCAAAACTATAGATGGAACCAACGAAGCAGGAGTCTATTTATTCTCCTGTAAAGAAATTAACTGCCCTTTACTTTACATAGGCGGAACAGGAAGAAATCTGGATAAGAGAATGTACGAACACAGAGGATACATTAGACGGGGAAACACAGCCTCTAGTCTTTTCACGCACACTAATAACTTTAACCACCCGATAGACTTCCAACAGGCCAAACTAATCTACCCGTGTAATGAAATCTGCAAAAGAAAGGTCATTGAATCCACCCTTATAGAAGTAATCCTCAACTTTAACCTTTCGGATGGGCAATTCAAATGCAGCCTCACGTCAAAGATCTAATCTTAAAAGATATCCTTAATGAACTTAAATTCACACCCCCTGATTAGGAACTCCAATTGGATCTCTGTAAACTATATAAATATATATATATATATATATATATATATATATATATATATATATATATATATATATATATATATATATATATATATATATATATATATATATATATAATTGTATGTTTGGTGGGACTGCATGCATTCTTAGTGTTCGACTGAGGCTGGCATGACAAACTCCATGCCGAAACTGGTCTCGTGATAATAAATACTACGCTCCTCCACAGTGGTTTTATTAACAATATATATATATATATATATATATATATATATATATATATATATATATATATATATATATATATATATATATATATATATATATATATATATATATATGGTTCGGATCGCACATTATTCAATAGGTTCACAATTAGTACTGATTTGTGGTAAAACTCCTACCACTCAAAAAATGGGGTTGAACGTGGATTTAACCGAATTTACCCCTACTTTTTACTCACTACCTTTTATTAATCGATAGACTTGGTCATGATGACCTCATTCAGAAATATCAGAATGAATATGTAATAAAGACCTTGTCCTTTTATTTCATCCTCTGTTCTTCATAACTTGCAGCTAAAATACGCCACCATAAAAAATAATAGTACCAAAATAAACGATTTAGTTTTCCCATGATTGGGTGATATCACCAACCTCGCTCAGATATTATTGGTATTTACACGACTATATATTTCTTTTTGGTTAGACTCAAAGTTCATCTGATAAATTAAACTGTTAATTTTGTTGTTTGGTGCACTATTCCTATTGGTTGGTCGTATTCAGACAGCTTTATCATCAGGTGTGGAAATCTCTCACGTCTGCTTAGATAAAAGCGATGTTACCTCGCCCCTGTAGAAATTGGCCAGTCATATCTGTTTTTTTAACTCGGTCCTTTTAGGTACTGTTAGCCACTGCAGTGACCATTCAAAATTGAACTTTTTTGCATATTTTCAACCTTTGAATTATGTTGCCGTTTTTCCTAGTTAATGAAGTATAAAGAAGACGCACAAATAAGATCTAGTGTGTAATTGAATCGCTGAAAAGGAAAAGAGCATAAATGTATTAGTTGCTGCAGTGACTAGTTTAGGTCTATTTGAATGAAAATGAAGCAGACAGGATGTGGGAAAGTTTTGTATGGCACCTCATATATGATATTTACAGCCCTACAAACGTGATTAGTATCCCTGAGAACCTATGTAGAAAGAGAATCGTTATTTTTATTTTTAAATTATTTCATTATGTTTTAAAACTATCCCACAAGAAGGTATCAGCAGTAGCAATGACGACAGATGGGTAGGTGTCCAGAATTTAAAGGATTTGTAAAGGCACTCCTGATAGAAATGCATGAGGATAGCGTCCCCTACTTTTCCTTTCCACGTTTATGTCCAATTTCTATTTCTGTACTAGTAATAGGTCAGATAGGTTAATTCTCTATCCTTTGTCAAGTTTCTAGTAATTGGAATTGACGTGTTTATTTACTATAGCCTTACGAACATTAACGTACCTTTATTTCCTTAAACATTTCCATCCCAGAAAGACTCAAACAATAAGTGACAGGAATAGTAAAAAAAAAATAAGTATTATCATTCAATTAATATTTAGCCTCGAAATAATAGTCAAAACGGTTTATAACATCCACGGGAAGATCTTTTTCCGCCCTCTCTGCCTCGAATCGCGGCAAACGCAGTTTATATCTATGGGAAAATGCCTGAAGAGAGACGATGGAATGTTCTCCCTTGTAGGCGAGGTATAAATTCCACAAGTTTGAACAAAATCTATGAAAAAATGCAGAAGTGAAAGAGAGAAATTAACTTACACAAATATCAAAATGCTCAGATTTCAGCCAGAACTGCGAGTTATGGAAGAAATCATCAATCACAAAGTCACATCATGTCTCCAAACCAAAGTTCACCTTTCATCGCCACAAAGAGGTATGTGGAGAAGCATCTCACCGGGTAGGGTTCATTCTTGGACAAAAGGCCCAAAACAAGCACCCCCCGTCCCAATCCCTCACGCGCATCTATCATACACAATACTGCCCCTTTGCTCTTTGGTTAGGCTTTCTTCTCTCAAACACTCAATCACATAATTAACCCATCTCTAACGCGATATCCCAACCGTTCGCGCTCCATGAGAATCACTCTCGTGTATTCTCTTCAGATGGTTTTTTTTTCAGCCATTTCATTACATCCCTACACCACCTCCTCGGAACACTATAAGTTAGAACCTCGTTTACGCCCTTCTAGACACAATAAATACCTCTAGCCATTACTCACTCTATTTACTCTGCATACCAAGCATTCCTCTCAAATTGCCCATTTGCTCTTCTCTTCCTCTGTCTTTCCTATACACCAACGTTGGGACTAGCTTGCTCCCATGCAACTTCCTAGTACTTTCCGCACTGACTAACCCTCTGATATCCACTAAGGCTTTCTTACAATTGGAAACTGTGTGGTAACACTCTACTTCGCCTTTTCCTAGTTACCTCAAAGGAGGCACCAGGACCTCCTAATGTCCTAATCTACTTTTAGATTCCTCCTCATAAATACCCCGAACATGTTTCGATCCACTTTTTAAAAAACACCCTCACTCTCAAACACTACCACATGCTCATTGGCAAATGCTTAAATAGATAGAACACCCTTTCTAAAACCATTTCTTTCATTCCAATTAGTACTTATCTCAGTACTCCACACAACCATGTCTTACACACAATGCATGTAATACCATTCACTCCGGCTATTTTTTTTTTAATGCGAACGCACCACACTTTACGCCCAACATCAGCGCTTTTCACATCATGCACTAGCTTACCAAAACTCCACTTATTCATAGAACTTGTCAAAATGGTTCCCTTTCTATGTACATGGCCACAACCTTTCTTCAGCTCTATGTACCCACCATACAATATACAGTGTGGTCTGAAAGTCTTGTCACCCCATACTGAAAAGTAATAAGAACAATAGAGGGACAATATAATAATATCGAACACATGTACTAGTTTTAGTGTATTCACTTTCATTGACACATGTCACACATCGAAAAGGTCTGTATGAACACAGAACACACACGATCGTGTGCCCATACACTTGCAATTAACCTCTCTTTCAAACCGTAGGAGCTCGTGTCAGCCATCTGAAATAGAAAATTAAAACACTATTAACAGGGGGTGACAAGACTTTCGGATCACCCTGTACATCTCACATTCTTTGTTTTTTAAGTTACCTGTCTCAGTGAAGTACATGATCTACATCCCTATTTCCTCTATACCCACCCTGTTCATCCGATATCAATCACTCACCTATTCTTATACGCCAAATTAGAAATTTTCTATACACTTTGCCTGCAATACACAACTAAGTTATGCCTCTGTAATTCTTAAATGAATGTCACAAATAGCTTAGGATTAAAATGAACAATGCACACAACTCGAGAGAAGAATGAGTTAGCAAGAAACTGAAGTGACTACGAAGTATAATCGCGAGTCGAAACTAGATCCGACGATAATGGAGTCGGTGCTACTTCCAGAAGTGCCAGTGAGTCGAAAAGTAGAGAGTAAACAAAAGAAGAGACAATGGCTTCGCGTCGAAACGTTAATGGCAGCAGCGAACAGACAAATAAAAACTAACAAGTCGAAGCTTTGCCGCAGTTAGGTCCTCGAGCGGTTTGGAAATGACGTCAGGCTAGCTAGGAAATTATACAGAAAGAGTGGTCAGGCAGGAGAGTAAATCAAGACGGCAAAAGGCAGAAGGTAGAAGATAATCGATTCGAAATCATCTTTATGACTGGATCGTTAGTCGATTGAGGTAGCCTCATATCGAGCTGATGTAAATGACTACACGTTGTCTCTAGCGGGAGAAGCTGACGGCTTTAAGACTGCCCTCATGAAGGGAAAGACAAAATGTTACAGTCATGAGAAGAAATTTAACAATAATAAAGGGACAATGAAGCGATAGGTAGACTTTTGCCAGTTATTAGTTAAAGAGAAATGTTAAGATTGGCCAAATAAATCTCATTATGACCCCTTCACACTTTATAGATCTCTCCGTGAATTTGTCCCTTGTTCTCGGGGCGGGTTCTCGTACACACACTTGTGGACTATATCACTTTTTGGAGGAGGCTGGTCTCCTCCATTTAATTTGATTCTCTTTGTTGTGGGTCGCATGCTCCTGCGGGGGAGGGGGGTATCCCCGATGCCGAAGCGACTTTCCTTGTTGTTTAATTGCCTATCTTGCTTTTTTTCCGCTTGTATCTTTATTATTTTTTGGCATGTTTTTACTTGTTTTGTTTTTTATCTAGCCTAGTAGTAGGCTGTAGCGTGATTACAGCGACTTTTACCCTAGTAACCAGTCGACAGATGGGGTCCTAATTTTTTTGTTTTAAATCTCTGTGAAAATTTTATAGTGAAGATGCCTTTGTTAGTTTGCGCTTCCTAGTTTTAGGTAACAATAAGTCTGTGTGTCTCTTTTAAAATCTATTTTTGACGCATGCGCGACCTGTACTTTTAGCGCTGACATAACATAAGAATCAGAGTGACATCACTATGAAACACGATTCTCCGAAGATCATTTTACAGGACACGAGACTAAAAGAATTTTAAATTCGAAATCCTTCTACATAAATTTGACCTTTTGGTCGTTCGTTCTTTATTACTATACCACTTTTTCCATATATTTTCTGAATTACAGGGTACCTGAAATAAGTATAGGCATGGTATAACCAGGCATGTTTACTTGTCAAAACTATTTCTGAGCTTAGGTCGTTTTTACCTCTGGTGGTGGTTGGCAGTGGCTCGCGTTGGGGATGAGAGAGACGCTTGTCTTTGATTTCACTGTTCTGCAGATTTTATTATGAGTGAAAAAGTGGTAGAAGTGATTTCTTCTGCATTTACTTTCTGTTCAGATGAGCTTGCTTCGAGTGGACGTAGAGACTGGTAGTACTAATTATTCAGTTTTCTCTTTCTCTCATTCACTCACTATAGCAAGGTTCACTTCGCGTGTAGATCATGATCGAGACCCCGTTTCTTGCCGAAGCATCCGTTCACTTTGTTGAACGAACCTAAGGAAAACGTTTTCCGCGTGCAAGCTTTTCCTCTTACTCATTTTACCCTCGTTCATGTTTTTTGGGGTTGCTTTTTTTGCTTATGTCAGCCAAGCCTGGTTCATTATGAAACCAAATTACTAATCAGTCTTTGCAACCATTATCCAAATACTGTTGCGGTTTACTCAAGAACGACCACTGAGGCACCGACATTCATTCGAGGAAACAGGTCATTGGGCCTTTATATACTTTTTGATGAGCCTATTGATTTTTTTAGTTAATATTAAAAATTCAATAAAATGAAAATTATCGGTGAAGTAATATATTGTGCATTTCTATTTGACATTCAACCCAGAAATTTAATTAAATGGAATTTTAGGAAGGTTTTAAACTACACAACCGGATGTTTTAGAAAGAGATAGATAGTGTAGTTTCGAGAGTGGGTAGTGTAATTTCGGAAGTAATGAAATTTTAGTGATTTAGGGTTGTTCTATATTGAGTTAATAAGGGTTGTTCATCTTCTTTAGAAGGGCTACAATATAGTCGAGGGGAAACACCGACTTTACAATGAACCATGATAAGCCACATTGGGTGAAGCAAATCACGGGATGGAGTCCAGTAGAGTTCAAGGTGACTGCCACACAATGTAAAAAAATACCTATGGTTCGGATTCCACGTTAAACTGTAGGCCCCAATGACAACAAGACATAAAAGAGTGTAGGTTGGAGATAAAAACCCAACCTACAAACAACCATGACTCCATACCAACCATTACATTTGTTATATCTTTTAATACATTTCGGCATAATTGAAAATACAAGCGGATATTGGAATTGAAAAGCTGCCAGACACAGTTTCCGGTTTTATCCTCGTACGCAAAAGCCGATTTTACCGAGCTCCAAAACTCGAACCCCGCCTCCACAAGTTGTCTATTCTGGCTCTCTAATACACCCTAATTTCCTTCACTTAACTTCTCCACTTTCTCTGCTCTCGTTATAAAGGTCCTTAATGAGTTGGCTTCATTACTGGTTCGGCTTATTTTAAAAATTAAAAATATCTAAAATTATTGTTTATAATAAAGGTGGAGTATTGATAAAATGGACGATATATTTTGAGGGGTGGGGTGGAGCAGAAATTGTATTTATTGAATAATAATTGCAACTTTCCTTTTATTATTAAATCATAGCAATCAAAATGTAACTTTTTAGATGAGAATAAAATATACTAGGGGGGGGGGTTACCATTCATCTGCACTCATTTAAGATTCCTTTAATTTCTTTTTAGGGGACCTACTGATTAACGTGGGTTCCGCACTACAGTGTATAACAGCAGCCGAAAAGGCACTCAAATCGGGACTTCATCCGGAGAGTTATTACTTCAGTGTGGCTTAACTTCACTTGCAAACCATCTGGATAAATATTGAAGGCTAACCATTAGATTTACAAGTTAAAATAATTATTACAAAATCAAATGATCAGATAAATCCACAAAATTGCTTACAAAAAAGGTTTTACAAAGGATTATTTATTGTCAGATGTTTATGGACACCCAGTATATCAAAATAATAAATGCGTGCAGAACCATAAAGATCCGAGCGCCGTTAGTTCCAGGAACAACCACGGCATCGAAAACTATGGCCATTATTGAGGCTGCTACTGTATTAGAGGAGATCGAGTTGACCAAGATGCGGGAGTGTTTAGATTTCGAGATTTTTTTTCGTTTTTTTTTTTAATGACTTACCATAAATATAGATATAGCCGGAAGAGACCATCAAATAAAAAAAAAGTGATTTACCGAAAGTATGTAGGGCACCGCATTACAGATCTGCACGGTTATTTGGTATATTATAGTTCTTACCACCTCAATTAAGTATACCTGGCTATGAGTATAGTTTATATCATCATCATATCCGCCATTTGCCTCCCACTGTTGAGAGAAACCCTTTATCATATTTCTGAATTTTTGTCGGTTTTGTGCAATTTATTTTCAATTTTTTGGCATCTTTCCATCTTGTTTTTGTCTTCCTTTCGGTCGTCTTTTATCAATTGGAGTTCAATCGATATTTTTTTCTGGTGCTTCTATCGACTTGAAATCTTGCCATATGGCCTGGCCAGCTGCATTTCAGGTTTCTTCTAACTTCCTACTACGTATTTTAAATGGCTGAATTTCTGTCACGCCAAGTCATCTCCATCATTATGCGCTCGTGAGCTCTTTGTGTGGTTCTAAGTTGTAATCTAGGTTTTTTAGTCAGGTTCGAAGTATCTGTTTTATAAGTCAGAGTTAATATTGCATTGGTTGTATACTTTTCTGTTCAACCAAAATAGCCATTTTGCTTTTAAAGACGATTCTTGCTTTTCCAAATGATTTCCAGCCTAGTGATTCTGCGTTGGCTGTCTTGATCTTTTCCCGGTGACATTGTGATTTGTTGACCGAGATAGATATATTTGTCTACCATTTGAATTTGTTCGATGACAATTGTGATGTCTATCATGTTAACCTTTGGTTGGTTTGTGATGACTTTTATTTTTCGAAGATAGATTTTTAGGCCGCCTTTTTTTGCTTCCATGGTTAAGTTGTTGAATCCTTTTTTTTTAATCTCTTCTAGGTTATCAGCTATGAGTACAATATGACGAGTATCTACGAATCTCAGGTGATTGAGGTAATCCCAAATCGATCTTAATGCCTTGGTTTTGCCAGTTAGCCTCTTGAAGATCTCTTCTGGACAAGACGTGAATAATTTCGTAGAGATAGTACTCCTTGTCTCACATCTTTCTGTAATTAAAAGATGTCTGAATCCTTATGCAATCTAATGCAGGATCGGCAATTTTGGTATACATATGTGTTCTATGATATTTATCTAGACCTGACCTATAACTTGATTCTTCGAAGCTGTTATGACCGCTGATGTTTCCATGGAATCAAATGCTTTCTGGTCGTCTACAAATACCAAATATAGCTATATTGTACTCAGAAGTTTTCTTAATCAACTGGTTGAGAGTATGCATGTGGTACATCATTTAGAACCCTTTTCTTAAGCCAGATTGTTCTTGTGAAGAGTTTATAGGTATACCAGAAAAGGCTGATTGATCTGCGATTTGTAAAGTCTGTTTGATCACTGTTTGGGTAGAAGGATTATTATTGCATTGCGCCAGCCATCCGGAATCTTGCCTTGCTTTAGGCATTTAGAGTAGAGGCAAGCAAGTTTGTCCTACTGACATTTCTAAAATCCTTCAGCAAGTCCAAATTTATATTGTTCTGACTTGACCTCCATGATCTGACATGAGCACGGCCCGAAAAAAAATCACGGACTCGAAAAAAAATATAGTGTTGCGGCAGAAATGACATTGTTGGTTGTTGCTATGGTGAAATAAAATTTCAAACAAAGATAAACAACCAATTTGCACCGTCTGATGTCAGTGCTAGTAGTGGATGCCGGTATCCGGAGGGACCTAAAAATTAACGTGGCATCCAAACATTAGGTCAATACAGCCTATAACACCAAGCATAAATTTTGTCCCAATACGGTAACTAACCATGGAGTCCCATTACGGTTGTCTCCACGGCGGGCCATATATCTGTAAATACCCGTGGTTCGGAGCCCACGTTAAACTGGTCCATTAATGAGAAATCTAAGGCATCTTAAATAAGTACAGACAAGTAGCAAAACCCCTACAAAATTCTTATACCCGCGTGGCTTAAATGTTAGAAAGTCATGAACAAAGTTTAGCTTCCACCAAGACATCCAACCAGAGGAACTTAAAGGGTTCGAATAAAAAGAATAGGGTGGCAATGGGAGAGAATTAAAAGATAAAATGACTAAATACAGACTAAAAAAATAAAAATAAAATGGAGGTAGAAGCCAAACCTAACTCTTGATGCTGGGGTGGACGAGTCGCACTAAACGCACTTTGGAAGGAGCTAAAACGTTACTCAGGAGCACGAAGAGGTTTGAGCCTAAAGGAGGTTAGGATACCCTTGCTCCCACTCCCTCGCTTAAATAAGGTTAGGAGGTTACTCAAGAGTTATTCTCCATGAAGTTGTTTATAGAAGTACGAAATGGGTCCTCCCCAAACCCTCACCTCATCATTTACTATTGCATCTTGAGGATTACGTCCCCTACCGGCCTTAATGTCCAGAGTCGAGTTTCCTCTCGACCCAAATGGCCAGTGGAGGATCTGCGGCTATACTTTTTCCACACATTCTCACTTCAGCTAACTTTGCCACTTTTTTATTAATTTCGCATTGCAAACACACACACACGCACGCACTCACTCTCTCGAGACGCCCCCTTGTCGTGGGGAGAGAGCTTGCGTGTACCATATAATTTTAGAGCTATGTCGTTGGAGGTACCATTATGATATCGCTGGTAGGGTTACGCTTGTCTAATTAGTCGGGAATGAGGTTCCAGACAAAGCACGTCCATCTTCTACTCTTCTATCCTGTATTCTGTTACTGTTTTCTCTATCCCTTCGACTGATAAAAACCCCCCAACTACTACTATCCTTTCAGCTTTATCCTTCATCTATCTAAATTTAAGGACCTGATAGCTACCTCATGCGTTAGAAGAAAAGCCTTGGAACCTCTAAAAATAACGCCAATCGACGCTCACTGATTGAGAGAGACTAGGACTAGAGGGGTTCTAGGCGCTGGGGCGCGATGAATGGGATAAGAGTAAGTGCCCCGTTAACCCCTTTCCTGGCGCGTAATTACTGACCATTCCCAGTGACCGTTGAGGGGTGCCTCTGGTAGCAACTGTTCGAGGTGATGGGCCTTGTTTCCAGGTTGGTTGCTAGGCCAACACAAAACCTTGGGTCGAGTCTCTTGGTGTGGCGAGATATCCATTGAACGCTACGCCGAGATCCTGGCCGCCCTGAAGGGAACTAGTAGGAGTCTAGTGCGGGGCATGTTCTGCTGTTCACCTGGTGTGAAATCGATATCTCCATTCGGAGGCTGTCAGTGCTGCTTGGTTGGGAGCTACGGCATGCCAGGCTTGAGCGACTCGGTCAGACGAACACCAGTAAAAGGAGCGTGCCTTCTGAAAGATCCGAAACGTCTCCGATGGATAGGCGGGAGCGACTCACGTGGGGTGAACTCACTAACCCCCTCTTTTTTACTTATTGATTGGTCGGAAGTTATTAGAGATATAAAGTGTTCAGCATAACTGGAAAGAAAGGACCGGCTGCTCTTAAATTCACATGTTCGTTATGTTAAAAGGACAAGTGGTGCGCGTAATTCTCGGAGGGGTGTTACTCGAAATGCCACCTGGGAAGTATTTGCATTGACGGCGTCCTTAACGGGGAAGTGCAAGAGCTCAAGGCTCTATACAGATCACCCGAGGAAAAATCTAAGGGAATGGAGAGGAAGCTGCAGACCCTAGAATCTTAACACGCTCGTTAGCTTCGCCGTCTCGAGGACACGATCGCCGAGTTGTCCTCAAGACTAGAGGTCCAGTCGGCTCATGATGAATCTCCCACCAATGTGGGTGGATCCGCCGACGAGCCCCTCGTCTAAGAAGCAAGCACTACATCAGCAGTGCCAAGCCTGCTTTCCAACGTCCCAGAGCTGGAGCCAGCTACTGCGGGACTGGCTCAACGGACCAAAAAAAAGAGAAAGAGGAAGAAGGGAAAGGAAAAACAAGAAAAAGTAGAAACAGAAGAAGTGAAAACAGAGGAATATAGGAAAAAAGAAAGAAGAAAAAGAAGAAAAATATGGAGATTAAAGAGGAAACGGACGAGTTGTTTCCGAAAAGGGAGACTGTCTTCTGCAGCCGAATGTGCGAGGGTCAACCTTATTGGGGACTCTCAAGCACGCCGTCTGCAATCCCTGTTAGCGGCCCACCTTCGCACTAGTGTGAAGGTAAGATGCCTGCCAGAACGGGGAAACCACCGAATCAGGGTAGAGGCGGAGAAATCTCAGAGTTCTGAGAACTTAGTCGTTGACCTGATGGTTAATGGCAACGACCTCTACCTCGAAGGAGATATGTCCTGAAGGAAAGATTTTATACACGGTCATGGGAGCCGCGGACGACTGTGGGTTGAAAGCCTGCAGACGTGTCGTGGTCGGGATGCTCCCAAGAAGAGGTCCAAGCCGGATAGCTCACTCGAGGAACATCTCCTTGAACCGACGCCTGTCAGATTTGTGTACGGCAGGGGGGGCTTTTTGTAGACCCTTACCGCACCTTTTATGGTAGAAGCGATCTCTACCAAAGAGATGGAGTGCATCTTTCCTTTAAATGAAAGGCTGTACTGTGTAACATGATACAGGATGCCGTGGAGCGGACTCAAATGAGTGTCCGGCCCAGGGTGAAGGCGGACGTGCACTAGTACGCTCGTGTCACTCTTGGAACGACCTTGTCGGAGGTAGCAAAGAGGGGTGCCTCCTCGCCACCAAATAGGCCGGTAAACGAGAGAGCGTAGGGAGTCCTACATTCTGGGACTCCCTGAAAGTTCTGTTTAATGCGAGGTCTATCAGGAACAAGGTTCTTGAGCTTCGAGGCCCCGTAGTAACGGGAGAACCTGAGATGGTGGCCATAACAGAGTTGTGGGTAAAATCCTAAAACTGAGATTTAGAGGGTGAATTCACGATTCCCGGTTACCAATTCTTCCTAAAAGATAGGCCAGACAGAGAGGGTGGCGGTGTGATGTTGTATGTCAAGGATACAATCGAATAGACGAACTGCAACATCGTATCCGACCATAAGCTACTAGGAGTTGACCTAAATATAGGTCCTGCCAGATACAGGACTCCACTGCTTTACAGACCCCCTGCCCAACTCGTTGAAAAGGACAGGGATATGAACCGACTGCTGTGTGAACTTGTTGAAGACAGAGTGTGTATCGTCATGGGAGATTTTAACACACAAGTTGATTACGAAACCAGAGAACCCCGTGCCGATAATACGCTGCTCCTGGAGTTCGCGAACAACTAGTTCCTGACTTAATGGGTGAGAGAGCCAACGAGAGGCGAAAATGTTCTCGACTTGGTTTTCACCTCTGAGGACGACATCGTTGAGGATCTCCCTGTAGGCGAGGAAGTCGGTGGCAGTGGCCACCGACTAGTTAGATTTATAGTCTGCGACTCGTGAATCGAGGAAACTTAATTTGAGAAGAGCAGACTTGGCAGGTCTCTGTGCAGGAGTGGTTGCTGTGCGGCTGAAAAGGTGTAATAATGTTGAAGATTTGTTGAATAGTTTCAAAACTACTTTCATGAGTCTTCAAACTCAATTTATCCCTGTAAAAAGCCTTCATCAGTCTTCCCTTCAACCAAGGTGGTTTAATCGGCAAATTGGTCAACTGCTGAGGAAAAAGAGAACTGTGTACCGGCAGTCAAATAGTCCAGGTGACTCTGATGAGTAACAGAGGCTAGCTAGGAGAGTGAAGTCCAGCATAAGGGCGGCAGAATGTGCTGAGGAGCTTCGAGTGATGAGACTCTGCTAAGAGAATCCCAAGGAGTTCTTTGGATATGTAATTAGCCATAAACCAATCCGTCGATCGATTAGCCCTTTGGTGAATGAGGTGGGGGCATTAAAGCACTCAGATGCAGAAAATGCAAACCTTCTGAACGACTATTTCTCTTCATTGTTTACTGAGGAGTGTGTCTCCATCCCCTAGCCCACTGACTTTTACTTGGGTGAAAAGCTGGAGGAAATGGACTTCACCCAAACCGAAGTAGAGGAAAAATTCACTGACCAAAAAACGAATAAGTTTCCTGGCCAGGATGTGTTTCTACGTAAAGTGTTGAAAGAAGTGCGTGATGAGGTGTCACGGCATCTGGGAACAATCTTCAACATGTCAATCCAGAATGGATGCGTTCCTCGAGACTGGCGTGAGGTGGAGGTGACTCCTATCTTCAAGAAAGGAGATTCGAGCCAACCGTCGAACTACCGACCTATTAGGTTAACTTCGATAGTTAGTAAACTCATGGAAAGCATCATGGTGGACAAATTATCGTCTTATTTGGAGTCAAACCTGCTATTGAATAGTTTCCAGCACGGTTTCCGAAGGCACTGGTCATGACTAACGAACCTTGTGGAATTATCCAGCTTCGTTTTCAGTGAACACGACCGGGATAAAGCGGTTGATGTTGTGTACTTAGACTTTAGAAAAACCTTTGATAAGGTACCACACCGCCGCCTCCTCCGGAAAGTGCGTGCGCTGGGCATGTATGGAAATGTAACAGGTTGGATAGAGGACTGGCTAAGCGGCAGGCGGCAACGGGTGGTGTTAAGTGGACAGACTTCTAAGTAGGTGCCCATTACTAGCGGTGTTCTTCAAGGTTCTGTCCTGGGACCACTACTTTTATTCATCTATGTTAACGACATGGTGTATGACATAGTTGCGAAGATTTCTAAATTTGCCGACGATACCAAGATTGGTATAAACATTGCAAATGAAGGAAATACTGCCCGCCTACAAGAAGATCTCCGGAAGATTGGGGGTGGCCGGAAACGTGGCAAATGCCTTTTAACGTCAATAAATGCAAAATGATGCATATCGGCCACCGAAACCCCATATCACCGTATATCCTTAAGGGTACCGCTCTCGAATGCACTGACACCGAGAAGGACTTGGATGTAACTATCACTAGTGAACTCAAGTTCTCGAAACAGTGCATTGAGGCGGAGAAGAAAGCCCAAAGGATGCTAGGCTACATAAAGCGACAGTTTGGATATCGAAACAAGGAAATAGTACTCTGTTTGTACAACTCTCTTGTCCGACCGCATTTGGAATACGCCGTACAATTTTCGAGTCCTTCGTTACGAAAGGATATCGCGAGATTGGAACGTGTGCAAGCCAGGGCAACCAAACTAATTCCCTCTATCAGACACAAAAGTTACGAAAATAGGTTACGGGAATTAGATTTGTTCTCGTTGGAAACCCAGAGGCTGCGTGGTCAGCTTATCAAAGTGCTTAAAAATACTTCGAGGCTCTGCCAATGTGGGCTACAGGGATATTTTCCGGTTAAGGGAGAACAGAACCAGAAATCACGGCTACAAACCTGAACTGAAGTGTTACCACTGCGATGTGTGTGTCAAATTTTTCGCATATAGCATCTGTGGTACTTGGAACGCACTTTCAGTAGAAGTTGTCAGAGACAATTCTGTTGAACAGTTCAAGTCGATACTAGGCAGTCTTAAAAAATCGCCGATTTGGCACATAAACCATTGTGCGTGTGTTTATCGAGGGTGTCAATTGACACTTTCGAGAACTAGGCCTGCTCAACTGTTAGGCCAAAGGTACCCTCTTTGAATAAACCGTAAGGTCTACTAGGGTACTTAGTTTCCTTGTGACTCTCTCTCTCCTATTTTCAATCAATATTTCATTACCGACTCCCATGATAGTACTCCCGATTTAGGTCGACTTTAAGTGTTTGTACAAGATCCACACGTTTTAGCCCCTCCCGAGTGCCTCCCACGTTAAGATATAGAGCCCAAAAACCACAAGGCCAAAATTCCTCTATGCAGTTGGCCAGCGCTATCTCCTCCGGGGAAAATAAAATGAGGAATCAGAATGCTTTAAGATGGCATTAGAGAGACGGTTACATTTTTTTTGTCTCAATGATCCTCGTTTGCATTTTAATTTTCTTGATTTTTTATTTTGGTGAAAAGGTCTTTTGTAACTTGTAGGAGTTAAGGATGCGATTCCTCGTCTCCTTTCTGTTTCTTTGCGCATTTTTTGCGAGGAATTCCTTAGCTTTGCAAGAATCTGTTGTTGCCACCGAAAAGGGTTTGATAAAAGGAATCCGGGAGGAGACTCTCGCTGGAAAGGAATTCTACTCCTTTTTAGGTTTGCCTTATGCTAAACCTCCAATTGGCGATCTGAGGTTTAAGGTAAGTTTTTATTATTTCTATTTTGTTTATCTTTGCCATATTACTTCATAATTTACGATTCGTCACAATTGGATAGAGTAGGATATAGATTTCATAGCTATATTTAGATAGAGACCTCTTATAGAGGGATTGGAGTGTGTTCCTAACACTCCTATAACGTTTAATGCATTGAAGCAGTTTAGTTCCTTGCTTAGCGTCTTCACTCCTATCCTACATGTATGTGGTTACATTTAGTAGTCTTTTACAACGCGTTGCTGTCACTATGGGAGTGGTATTCTTGTTTTCTTACTTCCTTAACACACGGAGTTCATTATTATAAGTTCATTATTATTTATTATTATCAGAGACATACGATGCGTATTCAAAGAATCAATGGGTGAAAAATATCATCTTTTAGCCGCTGAAGCAAAATCAAAACAATGAGGGAAAGGCCTTTTAGGTTTCTCGATTTACTTACAGGACCCCATCCTGGCAGACCCTTGGAATGGAGTACTGAACGCATCCTCCTACCCTGCATTTTGTTTGCAGTGTCAGTTTTTTGACTGCATGAATCGAAACAAATCAGAGATTTGGCCCATTGGGCAAGAAGACTGCCTCTACCTCAATGTCTATACATCAAAGGTGAGAAGAAATGAGTTGAATTCGAGTGAAATTAGCTGTTTCAGAGAATCGGTAAGCTGACGGGTACCATTGATGGACCAATATAATTGATGGACCAATAATTAAAGGTTTATTTCTTTATTCACCTTAATTGAAATAAAGGCACTACTGCACAAATTCAAGGTATACTAGTCACGCCCTCTGCTTCTTCACGAAACTAGTTAGTGTCTGTTTCGTTGTTTTGCTTTTTTTATCTTCATTTTCTATCATTAATTTGGTTTCACACCTACACTTCCTCTTCTCGCATTTAAAACGTAATAGCAACGAGGCAATATCCTGCAAAAAGTTTGCAAGGAAAAAAATCTCTAAAGAAAGTGGTGAAGATGGAACAAGATAAAGTGTGTGGAACATACATAACAGCATGGCCTCCTGCAGGCATTGCGGCGGGGAGAGCAAACTGCGGGCGTTGGGGCGGGAAGGGCAGTCAAGCTTCCACTTCTCACCTGCCACTCTCTTGCGAGTGCATAAAATGATATATAAGTAAACGGTAAATGGGGGAGGGGCGACAGAGTGGGATGAACCAGTCAACCTCCCCTCTCGGCCCCGAGCAGGGATAAATGGACGAAAGCTGATCGGCGACAAGGCTGCAATATCAGCCGCCGACCAAGAAAATAGGTGAGAAGAAGCTTGTAAAGAATGTAGCGACAAAAAGGGGTAAGCCAGAAATGTCTAGAAGAAAAAAACCTCAGGTACTCTCAATCTAGTTAGACGCTGTCTAGAGTAATGGGATTGGGATGAGGTGCTGCCCTTCCAGGTACTAGGTATACAAGTCTGAACGGAGCACCCCATTGCGAGTTCATATGTACATAGGTGACGGTCTAATTCTACTTGGCGAAGGAATACCTTCGAGTATTTTAATTCCTTCTGGGTGTTCAGTGCCCCGTTCACTCATTACAAGTATTATCCCGTAAATTTACCTCGAGTGATGAATCTGTATTCAATAATACACATCTTAAGAAAATATATTATAATTTACCTACCCCCTTGTTTATCAATGTCAAGATCCGACCTTTTAGAACTTCCCCATTCTTATTACTAGGAGATTTTAACGCCCGTCACCCATACTGGGGTGACATCACTCGAAATGCCACAGTGTTTCAGAATCTCTTTTTATTATCTGACCTTCTTTGTTTTAAATACTGGCGATTTTACCTCTTATCATGTCCAGACGGACTCTTTTAGCTGTGTTGGCCTGTCTGTTTGTTCCCCGGATTGCTTCACGGAATTTCGATGGTCGACGATCTCCATGGGAGTGACCACTTCCCTATTGTCTTGTCGGCCCTTCAAGTTAGCCTTCATACAACCATGCCCCTTAAGTGGGACTTAGGTCATGCAGATTGGGAAGGTTTCCAAGAGAAGTCCTTCACAAATGCATCCTTGGGGACCTTCAATGGAGTAGACGCGGCAGTAGAATACTTTACATCGATTGTCTACAATGCAGCAACACAGACCATCCCACGGAGGCGACCTTTCACGGGCCGCTCAACTGTGCCCTGGTGGACCTCGACGTGTGCAACAGGTATCAAAAATTACAAGTTAGCCCATGCCAGATTCCGAAAGAACCCAACTTTGTGCAACAAGGTCGACCGAAACCGAGCTCGTGCGCTTCGCCAAAGAACCCTTCGTCAGGCTCGCCGAAATTCATGGCGCAGATACGTTTCATCGATTTCCTCTGACACCTACTGCTAAGATCTGGAAGAGGATTAATAAAATCAGGGGCCGTTATGCTAATCATCATACCCCCCCTTCAACTTAGACGGCTCCTTGGAGAATGACGGCCTGGCGGTCAGCAATGCTTTTGCTGACCATTTTCGCGCCGTCAGCAGTTATGATAAGGCTTTTCAATCCTACAAATCAAAAGAAGAATCTTATTCTCTCAACTTCACAACAAAATCTAACCTTCCGTATAACGCTCTATTCAGCATCCATGAGCTGCAATGCGGTTTGTCCCTTTGCAGATCTACTTTCCCTGACCTTGATGAGATCCATTTCGATATGATTCGGCACCTACAACCTTATATGGGTGAAGGGTTTTTACCCGTCATCCTTTCCTTTGTGAAACTGGGTAGGGACGGGTTGGATGCAGATCACTACCGCCCTATAGCTCTCACCAGCTGTTTGAGTAAGTTGCTGGAAAAAATTATATTGGAGCGCCTAAACTGGTTCCTAGAAACCAACCACCTTCTCTCTCCATTTCAATGTGGCTTCTGCAAAGGTCATAGTACCCTTGCCCTACTAATACGTTTCGAGGGATCGGTCCGGAAAGCTTTCTCATTAAAGCACAGAGTCCTGGCGATATTTTTCGATATTGAGAAAGCCTACGACACATGGAGATACGGCATCTTGAAGCAGTTATACGTCTGGGGGATGAGGCCTTTTACCTTCATTTATTCAAAGTTTTTTAGCATCTCGATCCTTCAAAGTACGTGTTGGAGACGCATACTCTGACCTGCAACTCCAATAGGAGGGAGTTCCTCAGGGCAGTGTTTTAAGTGTCCTATGTTTTATAATTGCCATCAATATTATTTCGTCTCTCCCAGAGGGTGTATCGGCCACTGTTTGTCTATGATTTAGCACTATACTGTTCCTCACCTAGCCTTCCATCAGCAGCGCGTCGGCTACAACTGGCGGTCGATGCTGTATCCAAAAGAGCACAACTTAAGGGATTCAGCTTTTCCACGAACAAAACCAAAGCAATGTATTTCCACCGAGGCAGAGGGGTTCTTGTTTCGCCATCTATCTCCCTACAAGGCGAAGATATAGTTTGTCTCCGAGTTTCGGTTCCTTGGCGTAACTCTCGATCTAAAGTTATCCTGGTTACCACACCTATGCCGACTTCGAACAGGCTGTCTGCGGGCTCTAGACTTTTTAAAAGTCCTCTCACACACTTCGTGCGGCAGTGACCAACAAATATTGTGGACATTATACACAGCTTTCGTTCAATCCAAATTGGATTATGGCTGTCAAATTTACTCATTGGCTTTCCCTTCAGCCCTTAAAATGCTGAACCCCATTCGAAACCTCGGAGTTCGCCTTTACTGCGAGAGTGGGTACTCCCTTTGCCCTACCATAGACTTCAAATCTGCATGCAATACCTCTGCCGAGTAGAGCAAGCCCCTGTATCAGAGGTCTACAGATGCCTGTATGCTGCCGAATCAACGGCGGCATATAAGTTGCCATCTTTACCCGCCCTTTGAACCTTCGCATATATCATCTCTCTAACCTGGGTGCTCCAAGGGTCCTTACCCTCCCATAGGTGGCGTGCTCCTCTCCCCACAGTATGTACCAACATGTGGAGCCTGGAAAAGTCCTCCATGGACCCTCGCATTATTAAAAGCCTGTTCTTAGAGCATTCGATCTCCCACTATACACGGATGGCTCTAAGTCGGACGGTGGCGTGGGCGCCGCACTCATCTACCCAGGAGAATTCCTAACTCTATCTTTGTCGCCAGCAGCATCCTTTTAGCCTTTAGGCTCATCCAAATTTTACCTTTTGGTAATTTTGTCATTTTTTCCGACTCAAGGAGTCTTACAGTCAATTAGATCTTTTAATGCGTCCCATTCCCTGGTCACAGAAATTTGCAACTGGCTGATCCAAAATGCATCCCGATATAAAATTATTTTTTGTTGAGTCCCTGGGCAAGGAGAAGGCTGATCGGCTGGCCCGCTCAGCACATTCTGTGTCCCCCAAGAACTCGGCTCTGCCTTTTAGTGACTACTTTCCTTCAATAAGAAAGTATATTTTTCAACTGTGGCAGAATGAATGGGATGACTGTTAATCATCCAAACTATACAAATACAAAATTCTATTCGCTCTAGGCCCTCAAGTCGTCATAGAATGCGGTCGTTGGAGGTGGCCCTTTGCCGAGTTCGCATTGGCCACAAAAGACTTACTTACGGCCATCTTGTTTCGGGTGATGCCCATATCAGCCCTTGCTGTCGTTTTTGCGGTGGGGACCAATCGGTTGCCCACCTCTTATTGGATTGTAGCCATTTTACCATTCTCCAGTTGTCCTGTTTCCCGACCCTTTTAACTATTCCTCAACACACCCGTCTTCGATTCATATTGGCGGAGGAATCTTTTAACCCGTAGTTTTTTTTTTAATTTTTGTCACAAAGTGGTCTCCTCCACCTTTTATAGATATTTCTCGTTTCACCCTAGCGGCCATATAGAATCCACTTGGATTGGGCAGCAACCAACTGGTAACTTACCTTAAACCTCAATCCAAGTAAACTAGTTCGATTCAACCCGGTAAGCGGAGATATCCCGATTCTTAATATTGAGGAAAAATCTCACGTGAATACGCTTCCTTCTAAAACTTTGATCCCCCTTTTTTTCAACGCCATGTTCAATTGCCTCCACTTCATTTCTAGCCTATGGATATCGACGCAAAGCTTCCTGTGATGGTTTTCATTCATGGGGGAGGATTCGTCGCTGGTGGATCACATGAGTATCAGCCATACTTGCTGCTCGATGAAGAAATCGTCCTCGTTGTAATACAATACCGACTGAATATTTTCGGTGAGGCCATGGAAACAGTAGTGATTAAGAGATTACACCACCAACTCTCTTCTGCAGTAAAAGATTTTGCTTCACATTCTGAATTGCTCAGAATTACTTGATTCAATTCTTTATCAGAGAAGGAAAATCTTTCTGCTTAGGTCTGATGGACTTTAACTCCACCCACATCTTTCATTAACACTTCAACCAAATCCGAGTTTTGTACTTTTTTGAGTGCTTGTTCACTTTGTTTTTAATTGTTCCTGGAAACTAGTCTTCCCTTTTGGTCATACTATTTAGGGTTAACGTTTTGGGATCTCCCATTTTTAATCTTTATTGCCCCTTTAATGTGTATTTTTCTCTTTTCCATTCATTGGTTTTACTTTTAATGCAAATAACCTTGTTGGTAGCACTAGTTTTTCTTTTTTAAAAGAAAAATAACTATTGCCAAAAGTTGGATCTATTATGCATGTTCATTGTTATTATTGCTTACGAGGGTTTCATTGTAGTTATCATATACTTTCAGGTTTCCTCTCAACCGAGGATGACATTATGCCCGGGAATATGGGCTTGAGAGATCAGCAACTTGCTTTGAGATGGGTTCGTCGCAATATCATGAATTTTGGAGGGAATCCAGGACAAGTTACACTTTTTGGAGAGAGTGCGGGGGCTGCTTCCGTTCACTTCCATATCCTGTCCCCGGATTCCAAAGGTGCGGTCAAAATGTCTAACTTTTCTATGTTACGGATTTACACCAATATACACGCTTTTTTTTCATGCATTTATCCATCGATTTCGATGAAGACCATCGTTGTGATCCAAATGGTGGGGATGAGGGAAGGGCAATTGATGGCGTCTATGTGTGGATGCGCAGCCGAATATGTGTATAAGGGGGTGGGGGTGTAAGGTGTTGTAGAGATTTGTATGATGGGATCCAGGTATAATTATATTCCCCTCGTTTTGTGATCCTCTTTGCTATTGAGGTCCCCATAAGATTGTTGCGAAACGAATCGTTAAACCGGATTTGGGAGATACGATAACGTTCCGAGAGGTTTTTTTTTTTTAAGGGGCTATCTGGCGACTGCCCACTTGGGAAAAAGTCGCCGCAAACAAACAGCCTAGTTCTAGGCTACTTTAAAATATAAATTTGAAAACAAAACAACGATAAAAAGAGAAGATGAATATTAAGAAGCAAGCTCCGCGTCGGGGGGGGGGGGGGGGGTCCCCGTCCCCCTAGGCATAGGAGCGTGCGACCAACAAAGAAAAGAACAATAACAAAAAACAACAAAACCTAGTTAAATAAAAGGGAGAAGGTCGGCCATCCCCCTCAAAAGTCTATCAGTCCACCAGCCAAGGTCCACGCACTCGTCCCGAGTACAAGGGACAGGCGGTAGCAACCCCGCCCATCCCGGCACCGGGACAGGTAACGCAGGCGGCGAAGATCACCCAGACTAGGACATTCGACAAGAATGTGCCGAACAGTCTGAGGGACGACGCAGTCGTCACAATAGGGCGCAGACGAGCGCTCCATCAGATAGCGATGGGTCACACGAGTGTGTCCGATCCGGAGACGACAGAAAGCGACCTGAAGCCGTCGCGGCATTGGGGGGATAGGTCCATGGGAACAGTCGCGGCGCAATGGCACGCAACTTTAAGTTCCTTTCGACCGTCTCCCATCTTCATTGCCAAGCAGTCCGAAGAGCTGCCCGTATTCCTACCATGTATCGGTGTGAGGAAGAGCGGAATCTTTGGCGCCCCCATTCCCGGCAATTCCTACATGTCCAAGAACCCAGCAGAAGATAATCTCAACAACCACCAGGCTCGCAAAAACCGTGGCATCACGGATATCGCGAACCAGGGGATGCGGAGATTCCAATGCCCCGAGAGCACTCAGGGCACTTTGTGAGTTGCTATATATCACAATCCGGCCTCCGAAACGGGAACGTCGCGAAATCTCCCGTACCGAGTGGTGTATTGCCACCAGCTCGATCGTGAAGACAGACGCAGCGCCTGGCAGAGCCCCGCTGACTTCAAACAGAGGGGATACGGCGTGGAAGCCGACGCCCTCTTCGGACTTGGAGCCATCCGTATACACTGGCACGGTTCCAGCGTGACACGATGTGTGCTCCAAAAAGGTCGAACGCAATACTCCCGGCGCTGTACAAGCTTTGAGAGCATAGGCGTGGCGACAAATAGCCAAATGTGGTACCCTCCAGGGTGGCGCCATGGGTAGAACCAGGGGGGCCACCGGCCCGAGAGCTATACCTGGCTCTCAAAGGAGTATCCTGGCCCTAAACCCAAAGCGCTTAGGATATGACTGTCGTCTCTCGGCGGCATAGGCACCGTCGAGATCAGCTGCGGATGGAGAGAGCTGTTGGCGATTGAGGGAGGTGCCGGGCTCGCGCATACAGGCTAGTGATGCACTATACGCGGCGTAAAGCGAGTGGCATATCCCCAACATCGACCAACAGGCTCTCAATGGGGCAAGTGCGGAAGGCACCGGTCGCAAGGCGAAGGCCGGTGTGGTGGATCGAGTCCACCTTCCGCAATAAACGCTCGGCTGCGGATGCATAAAACTCGCATCCGTAGTTGAGCTTCGAACGAACAAAGGATCAATAAAAATTAAGAGAGTAGCCTTATCAGCGCCCCAAGCGCTGAACGTCACGGAACGGAGGATATCCATAGAGTGGGTATAAGAGACCAAAGGCTGCGAATATGAGCCTGCCAGGTGAGGCGTCGGTCAAATACTAGACCAAGAAAACGGTGCAAGTTCACCACTTCTAGGCGCACCCCGTTGTAAAACAAGTCTGGGTCAGGGTGGAGCCGTGGATTGCGGCAGAAGTGCACCACGTTAGTCTTAGGCCAAAGAAAACCGAAACCTGTGCGCTTCGGCATATCGAGAGACGCGGTTCAATGCCTGTTGGAGTCGACGCTCCAGAGTTGGCATCTGGGCCGCGCCAAAAGAGATCGAAAGGTCGTCCACGTAGAGCGTAGCGAGAACATCCTTCGGCAGCACCGAGGTGATGCCGTTGATGCTCAGGGCAAAGAGTGTGACACTTAAGACACTTCCCTGCGGGACACCCTCTTCCTGCTCCTTTGGGCAGGAGAGAGCTCCCCTCATCCGTAAGTGGAAACGACGATCTCGCAAAAATTCAGATATAAAGACTGGGAGGCGTCCCCTTGCCCCCATCGTGTGGAGAGTCTATGATACCGTATCACCATGCGGTATCATAGGCCTTCTCCAGATCGAAAACACCGTGGCGTAGTGCTGTCTACGAAGGAAAGCCTCGCAGACGGCATTTTCCAGTCGGAGCAGTGCATTTGACGTGAAGTGGAACTTGTGGAAGCCGCACTGTGCAGAAGACAGATGGCCTCCGCTGTCCAGGAAAAAGTCCAATCTAACATTTACCAATTTTTCCATCAACCTGCACACGCAAGAGGTTAGAGAGATTGGGCGGAAACCGGCCGGAGTAGAGTGCCCTCTCCCCGGTTTGCGAAAGGCGAGCACAGTAGCGATTCGCCAGGAATATGGGAGGAGACCCTCCACCCAGATCCTGTTGAACAAATCTAACAGAAAGGCCATGCCTCGCTCACACAGGTGTCGTAGCATGGCGTACGGGACATGTCCGGACCATGGGCGGTGTCCGCGCATGAACCACGAGCGGATCGCATCTCACTCATAGTAAAGGATTCCGCAACGGAGGCGGGGTCCGAGATTGCGGTCCCATTCTCCTGCGAGAACTTGCGCCAAATCCATTTGACGCGCTTCCACACCTCTGCAAGAAGGGTTTTCCCGTTAAGTGCATTGAATGCTGGCGGAGCAGCATCACGGCTAGAGAATGCGGAAAAAGCGGTCGCTAAGGATTCCGCCACGGACGCGGGGTCCGAGATTGCGGTCCCATTCCCCTGAGAATGGGAGGGAAATCCTGCGAGAACTTGCCCCGAATCCTTTTGACTCGCTTCCACACGTCAGCTAAAGGGGTCTTCCCGTTAAGTGAAGACACGTATGCCCGCCAAGAAGAGCGGCGGGCGTGCTTCGAAATATACCCGAACCTAGCCCTAGCCCGACGAAATTCAGCGACAGTGAAATCGTTCGGGCGGCGCTTATAGCGCATGTAGGCATAACCCTTCTGTTTGAGGGCCGTCTCACACTCAGCTGACCACCACAGGAGTGGTCGGCGTGCAAAACGGCCAGACATTCTGGGAATAGTAGTCAGGCCTGCGGCAATGAGGTTGCCGGAGAAGAACTCAATGGCCTCATCTACCGACCTAAACTCCTCGAATGAGATAGAGAATTCAGTCATTTTCTGAAATGCAGGCCACTGCCCCCACGCCAAGCACCACCGAGGTGGTCTCTCAGGCGGCAGTTGCCCTGAAAATGATATTTGAATGGGAAAGTGATCACTACCATGGAGGTCATCGACCACCCCTCAATCAAAATCACGCTGTGCATCCTAAGAGCACAAAGATAGGTCAAGGCAAGAAAATGAAGCAGTTCTCGGACAGTGATGCGTAAACTGATCCACGTTTAGGACACCCATCTCAAGCTCTTCGATCAGATCGGCAAGGACTTGTTCCCTGGGATTTATGGAGTAATCTCTCCAGAGAGGATGCCTGCCGTTCAGATCTCCAAGCAAGAGATAGGGCCTCAGGAACCGTGCCACGACGCGGCGGAAGTCCCCCGCGTCGAAGTCAGCTGACGGTGGAATGTACGCAGAAATCAGAGTATACCTCCTATCCAGGTGCAGCTGCACAGCCACTGCCTGAAAGGAGGTATCTAAAGAGAAAGGAAGAACGGAGACATCATGCCGGGTGTAAACCGCGAATCCACCAGCCCGGCCATCCCGCGGTGGTGGGGTCGCAAGACCCTTATACTCTGGGAGGGGAGGCAGGGGGCACGCACCTAGCATGGTCTCCTGCAAAAAGATAGCTAACGGGGAACGGGACGAGCCTCCGCAGCTCCTCCCAGTTGGCCCAGAGTCCACGGCAATTACATTGAAGAAATACGCCCTCCAGGCCTAGCTGAGAGGAGACGGAGGGGCCCTCCTCGAACTGAAGACCCTCACGGGAATGGCCGTACGCTTCCCGGGCGCTGGTGGCCTGACAAAGCGCTGAAGGCGCTGTCGCCTTCAAGGACTTATTGGGGGAGGTTGGGCTCGCCATGCGAGTCTTTTCCTCCCTCCGCCTCGAAACCTTAGGCGGGCGTTGCGACTTCGGAGGCGGGGGGCCCTCTTTTCGAGGAACCATCGCCTGGGAGCCACTCGCTCCACCTCGGGGCGTGGGCAAAGGAGCCGAAGCTCCTTTCGGGGAACAGCTTTAGGAACCCCGGAAGATGGCCTACCGACCATCTTCAGGGGTGTTGCCTCCTGTGAGTCTAACGACTCGGTGGAGGCGCGTGGCCGTTTCGCCTTACGGGAGACGGTCACGCTGGGAGAAGAGGGGGGAGCCCTGGTTTTAGCCGGGGCTGGGTATGAACCCATTTTGCAGCCCGCTTTACCAGGGGAGCGCCCGGGTTGGGTAGAGCCCGCAGAAGGGCTCCGAATGGGCGCGGAAACAACCGTGCTCGTTGGCCTGGATGGGCCAGGAGCAGACGGTGCTTTTCTAACTATTGAGGCATATGACGTCCAAGGCAGAGCTGGGCGCGCCAGGACCAAGTCCTTAGCCTCGCGGAATGAGAGTCGATTCTGGGCCTGAACGGCCAGCATTTCTTTCTCAAGGAGATATGCACCACATTGCTTCGAAGAAGCAGGGTGCGGCTCTCCGCAATTGACACACTTGGCCACACACGATTTGGACTTATCGTGTGCGACCTTGGAGCAATTTACACAGACTTCGGGTGACCCCGACTTTCACGTCTACATGAGCGATTCGTATGGCCGAGGCGGTGACAGTAATAGCACCACCGCGGTAGCGGTACCAACCGGCACGCACCGACTCAGGGAGCTTGTCACAGTCGAACGTGATGAAGAGTGTAGGGTTCGGTCTTGAGGCCCCTCCTTGTTTTCTCATCACACGTTCGACCTTGAACGCCCCATGGTCGGCCAGCTCTAGGGTGATGTCCTCAATGGAGTAGTCAACGAGTTCCGTCGCATAAACTACTCCTTTCATGGTAGAGTGCGGCGTCACACTCACCGGGGTGCCATGAAGTGTCCGACGAGCACTTATCTTGGCCGCCTCGGCGGGATTCACCGCATTCGCCAGAAAGCTCCCGTCCGAGAAGCGGGTCACCTTCGGCTCTCTACCAATTGCACTAGCTAATCCTCTCCTCTGATGGATCATGTTGCCTTTGGATAACATGGTGCCATCAGTGGAGCGAATAACGCGGAAGCGTTTGAAGCCAGCAGGCTCGAAAACACCAGGTAACCTCTGAATCAGGGGCCCCGATGTCATCGAGGCTCCACCCTGTGCACTTTTGGTCTTAGTCAGGGGCTCCGCAAACGTAGGGGCAGAGGGGCCGGATGTGCTGATCTCGGCTTGGTAACTTGCCAGAGTAGCAGCAGACCCATCCGTCCCCGCAGCCCCCGCGGATGGAGAGGAGCCCCAAGTCTTCTTTGTCTTTTTGGTCTTGGTCTTCTTCTTTTTTGGAGAGGAGGGCGGGGAATGAACTCTCTTCTCCTCTCCACCGACAGGAGCCCCCAGGTCAGAAGACCGGCATCAGCAAGGTCCTTCTCCAAAATGAAAAAGGTCCTGGCAATCGTAGGGGCACCGGTCGGAGGAGATTCCTCTCCTCCTTGTACTGCCTCGGAAACTCTAGCTGTTTGAGGAGGACCTTGCATAGGGGCGGATTCAGGTTCAGTGCTTGGCGCCGAGCCTGGATTCGCTCCCATTGAACGCCCTACCGTCTTCTCTCTCTCTCTCTTGAGGCTGGGTTGTTTCAAGGACCATGTCTATCTCAGGGGTGGCTCCAGTTGGTCATCCCCTCCTAGGACATCGCAGGTCTCAATGACAAGGCTGTCTCTAGTCATGTCTGGGGAGGCACAGGCCTTGACCCCGGCAATGTTATTCTTGCCAGCATGTCTTTTGAGGGAAGCGACCGAAGAGGCCTAGCTTCACTTCCCCCATAAGGGGGTTTGCCCTACCGAGCCGCTTTAATGGGGAGTGGTCGGCTATGGGCTGCCTGATGGCTTTCTTGGCAGTCCCCTTGGAAATAAAGGGGGGGGGGAATTGTAACTGGTAAGAGGTAGGTGCCCAAAACCACCTCCAGAGAAGGGGGTATCCCCTACATCCATAGGCGTAGGAGAGGAGTAAGCCTCCTCTCTGTTTAGAGAAGTTTGGAGGGTCCCCTGCGCAAGCATAGGGGCGATGGGGAACCTCCATTTTTATGTAGAGCTGCCCGAGGGCGGCTCCGTCGATGAACAAGGGAAAATGGGGAGAGATTTTGTTTTTTTTTGGTTTGCATTCATGGGCATGGTGACTATTTTTTCCACGGGAAGCAATCGCTCATCACCCCTCGCAGTAGCCCGCCCTGCAAGGGGTGCGTACAAGCTTGGGAGAGCCAGGTGCTGCCATTCGGGACCACCCCTCCTGTCTGATAGCCTGGCAGCAACACCTTAGACACGGCGTAAAAACAAAGATAGATGGTGAAGTTAGCAGAAAAGGGGATGTGAGGAAGTTATAGGTGGGGATAAAGCAGGTTGTTAAAAACCCACCATCCCAAACCGGAGCTCAGGGGTTAGGGAATATTGTCCCCTCCCCCCTCAGCCCCGATTAGGGATAGTTAGCTGAAAAGGTCAGCATCTACCGTGTGAAATAGGCTAACCAGAGAAAGTTGTGGGAGAGGTTGTATGAAAAATGGGGAAACCTGCGGGAAAACACAAGTATTTTGAAGGAAGGAGAAGAGGCTAAGCTGGGGTCGGACGGGGTGCTGAATCCTATCAGCACGGCGGCCAGGATGGCAAATCGCCGCGCCCCTTACAGGGCATTCAAAGGGGATGCCTCCATAGACTTGATTGGTATGACCCGAATGATATGTGAAACTGCTCCTCGAAAATGATTTCTCTTGATTTGCTCATTTTATACTTGGACAC
This sequence comes from Ceratothoa steindachneri, assembly GCA_963969495.1. Taxonomy (NCBI): domain Eukaryota; kingdom Metazoa; phylum Arthropoda; class Malacostraca; order Isopoda; family Cymothoidae; genus Ceratothoa; species Ceratothoa steindachneri. The sequence continues at coordinate 163,902,579 of OZ018325.1, read as the reverse complement.
ATTTACAAACATAGATATATATATATATATATATATATATATATATATATATATATATATATATATATATATATATATACATATACAATACTTTTGAAAACCTTTTCTCTCGTAAGAAAATTGACTGTAATGGTGAAATTTAGTCAAATGCTTTTTCCGTCTTCCTTAACAAAATAGAAATATAATATTGTGGTTGCAATTTGATGCCCACTGAATGTCGTTATAATTGAGTTAATTCATTTTAAGTTGTTTTTTTTGTAATCACAGAATAATTAGTCCCATTCCCAGTTTACATTTTCACCGCGAGTTTGGTCTTTTCATTAAATAAAAAATGGGAATGGTTCTAAAATATCCTGTTACATGTTTCACTTGAGCTTCCCTTTGTTTTTGCTTCACACACACAAATCTATTTATATTGGCTGAGTGTACACAGTACCACTTCATGGGCCTCTGTGTGCACCACAGACTATTATCTCTGCGCGTGAGTCAGCAATTGAGAAGTCAGGTGCGGATTTAGGGAACATTTCTTTTAAAGCGTGGTACGTGTGTAAACCACAGATCTTTTGCTCTTCTCAAACATGTAAAGATATATAGCGAGACCAAGCAGAGGGAGCTAGGATGCTATGTAGGTTTGTTATCGGTTTTCGGTGAAGGTTGAGGTGCTGTTGAGCACTAGGAGGTTGGTTGATATTGCGAGGGGTCGACCTCAAAGTGGTTGGAGCGACGATTTACATTTGAGGGCGAGATAGAGGCTGTCATGTAGGCTTCAAACTCGCCTGGTCCGAAGAAAAGTCTGTGATCATATCCAGTGGGGAAGCAAGGGTCGGGTGATCAAGAGGTTTTTTTTTCACTTTTCATTGGTGGGCATGGGCACCCTGTTATTATCGCAGGATGCAAACGCTAATCATCTCACGCAGTAGGCTGCTCTGCGAGGGATGAATAGGAGGTCACACCTCCCATCAGCATGGCGGCTCACCTTGGGCTCGGTGTATAATTAATAGTCTGCAGAAATAAAAAAAGGAAGATGAGGGTGAAGCAGGTTGTTAAAAACCCACCACCCCAAACAGGAGCTCAGCGGTGAGAGGGCGTTGTCCCATCCCCCTCAGCCCCGATCTGGGATGGTTGGGTGAGAGGAAGCTGGTCAGCATCTACCCTGTGAAATTAGAGGCTGGCCAAGAAAGTTGTGGGGAAAGGTAAGAAGCAGGGTGTCAGAAAGAATAGGCTAAGCTGGAGCTGGACGAGGAGCTGAGTCCCATCAACACGGCGGCCAGGAAGGCAAATCGCCGTGCCCCTTAAGGGGTGCTGCGAATATATTTTTCGTTATAACATTATAATTTGAAATTTCCGAGCCTTAATGAGTAGAATATATATATATATATATATATATATATATATATATATATATATATATATATATATATATATATATATATATATATATATATATATAGTATAACGTAGCATTTTACGTATTTTTAACAAGGACAAAAACTTTCTCTCTTTCATCCATGCAATATGGGATAAGTTTAGAAGAGAGGAGTAAATTAAATTCCTGTAAGTGATGCTTAGACGTCACTAACTGCTATAAATCCTGCCTTAGGGTACCTCTATTACCGTAGTTTTATTTCGGAATTTGGATAGCTATTTTAAAGGTTTTTGCCCGCATAATCCCGCTTTGTTGTAAACTTTGATTCAAAACTTATATTCTCTTTTCAGGTTTATTTAAGAGGGCTATTATCCAGTCTGGGACAGCTTTCAGTCCGTGGGCAATAAGTGAAAGTCATAAGGAATTCGCTCAGCAGAGCGGAGAACTGTTTGGGTGTCCCTTAGAAGATGGAACTGTATCCTATTTGAGTTGTATGCAGAAAATTGACTCAGAATTACTGATTCGTTTCTTTTGGGATAGTGCGGTAAGTCTTGGAGTAAAACAAAAGTATTTAAAATTTATTTTAGCTCATGTCGAGTGCCTACTAGGGCATAAGTTGCCGTAGTCGAACCAGGCTATTACTAGGCTATATTAAAAAACAATGATAGGAGAAGAAAAAGGCAAAAAACAAAAAAAAAAGAAAGGAGCCAGCCTCCTCCAAAAAGTGGTAAAGCCACAAGTCAGTGTGCACGAAACCCACAGATTACAAGATTGGGATATTCAACAAGAATGTGCTGAACAGTCTGGGGGACAATGCAGTCATCACAATACGATGCAGGCGAGTGTTACATCAAATGCATCCTGTGTGTGTCAAATTCGGAGATGACAGAAAGCAACCTGAATCCGGGGTGGCATTTGGGGGTAGGTCCATGGGAACAGTCGCTGCGCAAGGGCAGTAAAATTTAACTTCCTCTCGACCATGTCCCATTTTCTTTGCCAAGCAGCCTGGAGAGGTGGCCATATTCCTCCCATTTAATCGGTGTGGGGAAGAGCGAAAAGCTGGTCTGGTCACCCAGTCCTCACAGACTCTTTGGTACCCTCATTAATCGCAATCCCTACATGTCCAGGAACCCAGCATAAGATAATCTGGACATGGACATCTGCCCCTGGCTCACCAAAACTGTGGCACATGGATAGGCGAACTGAGGGATGCGGAGATTGCAATGGCCCGAGAGCACTCAGGGCACTTTGTGAGTCGCTATAAATAAAAATCCGGTCTCCGAACCAGGGACGTCGCTCTTTCGCAAGTACCGAGTGGTGTATTTGCACCTGCTCGGCTGTGGAGACAGACACAGCACCTGGCAGAGCCCCGCTGACTTTAAACAGTGGGTATACAGCATGGAAACCAAACCCCTTCTAGGGACTTGGAGCCATCCCTATAGAGTGGCATGGTTACACCGTGACATGAAGTGTGCTCCAAAAAGGCTGAATGCAAAACTCCCGGCGCTGTAGAAGCTTTGGGAGAAGAGGCGTGGTGATAAATAGTTAAAAGTTGTACCATCCAAGGTGGCGTCCTGGGCAGAACCAAGGGCGCCACTGTTCCTATTTTTTTTTATTATTTATAGAGCCCATCTGGCAACTGCCCACTTGGGCATCAGTCATCGAAAACATGACAGCCTAGAACTAGGCTACTTTAAAATAAAAATATGAAAATATAACAATGATAAAAATGTGAAAAACTTAACAATTAGGAAGCAATCTCCGGCATCAGGGAGAGGTCCCCCTCACACCGGTGCAGGAGCGTGCAACCTACAAAGAAAAAAAATAGAACCTTCTTAAATAAAGGGGAGAAACCCGGCCTCCATCAAAAAGTCAACCAGTCAATGTGCATGCACTCATCCCGAGTATAAAGGACAGGCGGTAGCGACCCCGCCCATCCCAGTACCGGGACAGGTAACGTGCGGGAAGATAACCCAGACTGGGACATTCAACAAGAATGTGCCAAACAGTCTGGGGAACGATGCAGTCGTCGCAATAAGAGCGCTCCATCAAATAGCGATGCGTCACATGAGTGTGTCCGATTCGGATACGACAGAAAGCGACCTACTGGAAGGCCCTACTGTCTGATGCTGGATTGCCTCAAGGACCATGTCTATCTCAGGAGGGGCCTCCAATTGGTCATCCCCTGCTAGGACATCGCCGGTCCCGTTGGCAGCGTCACTAGTCATGTGTGGGGAGGCACAGGCCTTGGCCCCTGACAAGGTTCAATATTTTTGCCAGCAGGTCTTTTGAGGGAAGCAACCGAAGGGGCCTGGCTTCCCTCTGCCCCCTAAGGGGGGTTTGTCCTACTGAGCCGCTTCACTGGGGAACGGTCGACAATGGGCTGCCTGATGGCTTTCTTGGCATTCCCCTTGGAAAGAAAAGGGGAAACTGCTGCTGGAAAAAGGGAGGTGCCCGGAAGCACTTCCAGAGAAGGGGGTGAGGGGGAGTCCCTTACACACATAGGCGAAGGAGAGGAGTAAGCATCCTATCCGGTTAGAGAAATATGGAGGGTCCCCTGTGCAAGCACAGGGGAAGAGGGACCTCCATTTATTCTGTGGAGCTGCCCGAGGGCAGGCTCCGTCGATGGAACAGGGGAAGTTAAGGGTTTTTTTTTTTATTAGTTAATCATTGGGCATGGTGACCCTGTATTTTATACGGGAAGCAATAGCTCATCACCCCTCATAGTAACCCGCCCTGCAAGGGGTGCATACATGCCTGGCAGAGCCAGGCGCCGCCATTCAGGACCATGCCTCCTGCCTGGTGGCCTAGCGGGTCCACATTGGACACGGTGTAGAAATATAGATTGTGAAGAGGAAAGGATAAGGGATGCGAGGAAGGTATGGGTGGGGATAAAGCAGGTTATTAAAAACCAACCACCCTAGACTGGAGGGTTGGCTGAGAAGAAGGTCAGCATTAACCCTGCGAAATTAGAGGCTTACCAGAGAAAGTTGTGGGAGAGGTTGTAGGCGAAGTGAGGAAGTAGGGAAGAAATACAGCCTATCTGAAGGAAGGAAGAGAGGCTAAGCTGGGGCCGGACGGAGCGCTGGATCCCGTCAGCACGGCGGCCAGGATGGCAAATCACCGCGCCCCTTACGGGGAAGCAGGTTGTTAAAAACCCACCATCCCAAACCGGAGCTCAGGGGTTAGGGAACATTGTCCCCTACACTCTCAGCCTCAATCCGGGATAGTTTCCTGAGAAGAAGGTCAGCATCTACCCTGTGAAAATAGAGGCTGACCAGAAAAAGTTGTGGGAGAGGTTGTAAGGAAAGTGAGGAAGTAGGAGATAAACAATGGCTGTCTGAAAGAAGGAGAAGAGGCTAAGCTGGGGCTGGACACGGCACTGAGTCCTGTCAGTATGGCGGCGGCCAGGAAGGCAAATTGCCAAACCCTTATGGGGATAAAAGAAACCATTTAATTAGTCATGTGCAAAGTTTTCCTTTCTCCCAACTCAACATTTCAAAGATATGCCTACTCACAGTTTCACTCTTGAATATAATTGGCTATAAATGACAACTATTTTAATTTGATAGAAAAACATACTGCCAAATAGAGAGAGTTAACATGAATTCTCCAATTGGCCCCAATTTTAGCAAATATCTTTATGTAAAATTTAACAGAACTTTTTAAATAGGTGTCCAGTCTCTTTTAAACCTATTTTTACAAAAAAAAGAAGAAAACATGAGTCCATAAACTTTATTAAGTACCTAAATATTAAGTAAGAAGAATGAATGAAACAATTCCCTCCCTTTTTTTTACATTTTGATTTCTTGTTTGGGCATCTCTTTTCTACTTCTAGTTTTAAACTTTTATTTCATATCCCCTTTTTATATATATATTTTTTATAAAACCTGATAATGGTGTGTATAGCCTGAAATGTCGCAATATATGAACCCTGAACACACACACAAACAAAGGACCCACCTAATATATGAGTACACATGCAAATTAGGAGACTGTGATCTCTTACCTCACTTATATATTTAGATGACTCAAACAAGAGTCTCAAGGAGGATAACCTACCACCTAAACAATGGAGCCCAGAAAACATACACTAGAAAAACACCAGTTTACTTTAACAAAAATTGATGGAGGAAAATTACTCTTCCTTAAAGTTATATATATTCAAGAAAAGCAACCAAGGCTAAATATACAATTCAATTCACATGACACAATTCCAAGTGCAGGAAGATGGAGTCAAGCAACAGCATGCGCTTAACCTATTTGCTCTAAGCTGCTAATCACAATGGAAAAAGAGCTTATCTTCTGCCCACTACCCATCAGCCAGTAGTTTCCTACCTTTGACATATCCCTTACCATCCTGCCCTGATGGGATTTAGTTCACTTACAAGCTTCCATATTTTCTAGGTTAGTAGGTCTTTAACTACGTAATATATAAAGCCATTTCTTGTAACATTTGTCCACTTTGTCTCTGAAGATGAGGGAGGATGTTGATGAGTAGACTTAGGAAAAGAACGTGAACATTCACAAATTGAGAGGATTAGATAGAAAATTATTAATACAAAATTAGCCATCATGTTCAATAAAACTTATTATGATGAATATATATATATATATATATATATACGAGGAGCAGTCAATAAGTTTTGCAATTCGGATATAAGGAAACGAGATATGAGGAAAAGTGTTTTATTATTTTTCAATATAACTACCCTCGACTTCAATGCACTTGTGCCACTTGTCCCTGAGGCTTTGAATTCCCGACAACCATAAATCTTCTGACTGCTGTTCAATCCACTCCTGGACATCTTCATCGTCCCCAAACCGGCGTCCACGCAGTGCAGCCTTGAGCTGGCGGAATAAAAAGTAGTCGCTAGGGGCTAGATCTGGGGGAATGGTTGGGCTCCTTGAATCCACACTCGCGCCTGGCAGCTTGTGCAACTCTGGCCTTGTAGACAGGGGCATTGTCGTGGAGGAGCAGGACACTGCGTGTCAACTCACCACGCCGCTTCTGATGGATGCACTTCTTCAACCCAGCCAGTTCCTCAGTGTAATATTGGCCTGTGATGGTCCTTCCACGAGGCGCATAGTCAACCATCAACACTCCCTCAGAATCCCAGAAGATGGTGGCCATGATCTTCCCGGCTGAGGGTTGGGTCTGGAACTTGATGGGGGTCAGAGAGCCCCTGTGCTTCCAGGCCATGCTTTTGAGCTTGGTCTCGGGATCCTAGTGATGGACCCATGTTTCATCACCTGTCACTATGCGTGACTTGAATCTCGCCGGGTCTTGGTTGTACAGGAGTAGCAGCTCCTCTGAACTTTGATGACATTGAAGTCGATCATGGGGCGTGAGGTTTCTAGGGACCCAATGGGAAGAGAGCTTGGTCATGGCCAAATTGTCGTGGATGATGTTGATAACACTTTCATGTGATATTCCAAGTTCTCGCTCAATTTCTTCGACCTTCACCCGTCGATTTTTGAGGATCATCATCTCCACACGGGCCACATTGTCCTCAGTGGTCACGTCTGATGGGGGTCATCTGCAAGGGACTCACGACCATGGCGGAACTCCCTATTCTAGCGAGCAATGGTTGCATAGGAAGGGTGTCGGTGTACTGCAACTGTGCGTTCATGGATCTCTTTTGCATTCTTGCCTTCCTCGGTCAAAAGTTTGATCACTGCGCGGTGCTCAACCTTCTCCACTGTCGAAAAAATTGTGACTAACGATCTGTGATCAGCTAATGCTTCTTAAATAGACGAGGCAGGAGCGTGCATCTCCAGGTCCTGACTTATCATAACTAGCCCTAACACCCCCACAAACAGCCACCCCCTTCTTATGTTTTGCCCTACCGATTCGCAAAACTTAATGACCACCCCTTGTATATATATATATTGGAGCAGCGCCTTCACCACTCCTTCTTACAGGAAGAGCTTGCGCTTCGCATTCAGACTTTCCGTCTGTGGCCTACAGCCTATCCAGGTCTAGCAATGGAGTTTGGGTGGAAATTTTGAAAAAGGTTTCCAGTACAAATCTCCAAAGAATTTACTCTTTCTCTATCTTTTTCACATGGTTACTTATTTTCTAGGTCTTCTTCTTTCTCTGAATCTTGTCCCGCTCATCACGCAGGGTTGATGTTCCTGATGCGTCTGCCACAAGTTTCTGTTCTGCGCCTTCTTCCCCAATAGTCCCTTTTCCTGAGGTCGAGAGTGATTTTGTCCATTCACCTTCGCTTTGGGATTCCTCTCTTTCTTCTTCCCTCCCACCTCCATTTCCATGACCCTCCAGCCCACATATTCTCCATCTTTTCTCAACATATGTCCATACTATTGCAGTGCTTTTTCCTATACTTTCTTCAATGTTCCTCTTATCTTTTCATTCTTGATCTTATCCAACTTTGTCACTCTATACATCTATCTCAGCCTCCTCATCTCTGCTACATCCAGTATATTCTCCTGAGCTTCCTTTCTCATCCATGTTAGCTCCATAGATGAACGCTGGTTTTACCACAACTTAAAAACCTTCTGCTTAATCATCATGCTCATTCAGCAGTCACATAGTAACCATGATACCTTCTTCCAGCTTTTCCAGCCAGACTACACCCAATGAGTAATTTCTGCATCCGAATAACCTTCCTCTCACCATCGATCCTAGGTATTTAAACTTTTTCACTCTCTTCAGTTCATCTTAATTACTAACTCCTGATCTTCATTGAACCTCAGGTACTCCATCTTTCTGCTGATCTTAAGCCTCTATCTTTCAAAGCCATTCTCCATAGTTCTAGTCTTCTCTCCATCCCCTCTAGCTGATTTCATGACAGTTGACATACACTGTAACATGTGGCTCTTACCCTGGAGATTTCCAATGATAAATAAAAAGACTTAAAATGAGTACAGATCAGTGATAAAAGTTTTGGGGGTGTACCTCCAAGAAAGGCATCCCCAAAGTATTTAAGTGAGGCAGGAGTAGGTTTTCTAAATGTAATTTCTATTTTCTTCTATTTCCTTTTTGTTTGTTTTCTTTCAATGTTTTCTCATTCGTTCTCTCCATGAGAGGTCCTATTTTGGGTGTGGTACGTGGGAAGGTCCAGGAGCTGTATGTACTCCTGACCTCTATGCTCTATTGTCCAAATTACTATGTACCATCCACACACTTCCATTATTATTATTATTAGGGGGTGTATGACCTAATTACAAACAAAGATTCTACATGAGCATAGTTGGTCATCTAATGAGGTCAAGATATATGTCAGTCGAGTCAGCCTTGTGGCGGCTGGCCTAAGTTTTATTGACTCATGCTCGAATCTTACTTTCATTTGTACGGCACTATTGAGTTAAGCCACAGACAGTTCAAATTTGTGGTTAAAAACAAGCTCTACATCCCTTAACAATACAATTTTCCCTAAATTTGTAGCTTTCTTTACCACAAGGTTTTGCAATTTCATCATGGAGATGCCCACATTAATTTTATTTATTCTTTAGAAATTAATATCACCCGTTGTATAAACCTTTTGTCTGCCTACATATGCTAGGTCTAAAATAGACCTTAAAATATTGATTATCCCTTTATCTTTATTTTAGGCCTTAACGTTGTCTCATTTCTATCATCCATAAGAACGTTTTTGGATGTTTCTTATTTGCATTTTTGGAAATCAATTTTTTATAACATTTAACATCCTCTTTCACCCTTTGCTGGGTCTAAACAGGCGGGGAAAATATAGTGGGAGATTCAAAAGAGTTGCAAAAGAGGACAGAGAGAGAGCACATTTTCTCTCGGGGCACTGTGGTACAGAGGGTGTGCGGCTACACTAGGTTTAAGTTGTAACAAGGTTATTGTCCCTCCTAAATCATCCACTCCCTTGCGCAGGGGAAATATTAGACAATTGTTCATTTGTTTCCACCGAAGAAAAGATTTGGTACAAGTATATGTGACCACCAGTCTATATCTGTCTCTTAGTGTACAAAATATACCAAATATTATGGAAAGATTTCAGTGGAGTGATGAATATTGAGTTCAGAGAAAAATTCACTAGATTTGAAAGGATCCAAATCCAGATTCATGGTCATGTTAGAGTCTTTGAGAACTACCTAAAATATGATCCTTTACAGCTGATCATATTTTAAGTACCTACTTTGCAATAAATCTAAAAAAGTCCTTACAAGCATTGCCCCCCTAAGACAGTCCCCCCCTCCATATGGGACATCTGGAAATTTAAACCCTCTGAAGATGTCATAAGTGAATGATGAAAGCTTAAAAATAATATAAAAATTAAAGATAATAAAGTTTTCTTGAAGTCACAAGAATTTTCTAAGTTAAATTTAGAGTTATATAATAACTAAGCTGATATACTTTATTAAATATTATTCGCATTCATAACATTGCAGTTCGACATATTCTCATTCTCCCACTATTTGGAGTAACCACAGGTCACAGTGTGTGAGTATATATATATTAAATGGATCATAAACAATTGTAATTACAATGCAACTAAAATGCTTTGCAGAAGTGGGGAGGGTCGCCTGCTATCATGGTTCCAAGAGTTGATGGATTGGTTGTTCCAGACAGACCAGAAGTTCTTATCCAGAAAGGAATGTACCACAAGGTTGATATAATCATGGGCGGTACAAAAGATGAAGGAGCTTTTGTCAATTTGAGTAAGCATCTACAGTAAAGTATTTATTAGGGTAGAGAATTTATTTATTTTTTTTTAATTAAGGGGCTATCTGGCGACTGCCGACTTAGGCATTAGTCGCCGTAAACAAACAGCCTAGTTCTAGGCTACTTTAATTTTTTTTTTTTTTTTTAAGAGCTCATCTGGCGACTGCCTACTTGGGCATTAGTCGCCGTATTAAAACTGGCCTAGTTCTAGGCTACTTTAAAATAAAATTAAAGAGAGAAAAAAAAAAACAACACCTCAAAAGGGGGAAAGGAAGCAAGCTGGTGCGTTGGGAAGATGTCCCCCCGGCGCAGGAGCGTGCAACTAAAGGAAAAAAACAAACAAAAAACAAAACAAAAAAAACAAATGCGAAAAAAAACAACAAAACAAAACAAACAAACCTTGCTTAAATAATAGGGAGAAGGCCGGGCTCCCCCAAGAAGTCCACAAGTCAATGTGCACGAATCTGTCCCGAGCACAAGGGATAGGCGGTAGCGACCCCGCCCATCCCGGTACTGGGACAGGTATCGTGCGCGAAGATCACCCAGACTGGGACATTCGACAAGAATGTGCCGAACAGTCTGGGGGACGACGCAGTCGTTGCAATAGGGCGCAGGCGAGCGCTCCATCAGATAGCGATGCGTCACACGAGTGTGTCCGATTCGGAGACGACAGAAAGCAACCTGAAGCCGCCGCGGCATTGGGGGATAGGTCCATGGGAACAGTCGCGGCGCAATGGCACGCAACTTTAAGTTCCCTTCGACCGTCTCCCATCTTCTTTACCAAGCAGTCCGAAGAGCTGCCCGTATTCCTGCCATGTAGTCTGTGTGAGGAAGAGCGAAACGCTGGTCCGGTCGCAGAGTCCTCGCGGACTCTTTGGCGCCCTCATTCCCCGCAATTTCTACATGTCCAGGAACCCAGCAGAAGATAATCTCGACATCTGCCCGGCTCGCCAAAACCGTGGCGTCACGGATATCGCGAACCAGGGGATGCGGAGATTCCAATGCCCCGAGAGCACTCAGGGCGCTTTGTGAGTCGCTATAGATCACAATCCGGTCTCCGAACCGGGCACGTCGCGTAATCTCCCGTACCGAGTGGTGTATTGCCACCAGCTCGGCCGTGAAGACAGACGCAGCGCCTGGTAGAGCCCCGCTGACTTCAAACAGAGGGGATACGGCGTGGAAGCCGACCCCCTCTTGGGACTTGGAGCCATCCGTATACACTGGAACGGTACCAGCGTGACACGATGTGTGCTCCAAAAAGGTCGAACGCAATACTCCCGGCGCAGTACAAGCTTTGGGAGCAGAGGCATGGCGACAAATAGCCAAATGTGGTACCCTCCAGGGTGTCGTCCTGGGCAGAACCAGGGGAGCCACCGGCCCGAGAGCTATATCTACCTCTCGAAGGAGTTTCCTGGCCCTAAACCCAAAGGGCTTAGGGTATGACTGGCGTCTCTCGGCGGCATAGGCACCGTCGAGATAAGCTGCGGATGCAGTGAAAGCTGTTGGTGACTGAGGGAGGCGCCGGGCTCGCGCGTACAGGCGAGTGATGCACTGCACGCGGCGCAGAGCGAGTGACATCTCCTCAGCATCGACCAACACGCTCTCAATATGGGAAGTGCGGAAGGCACCGGTCGCAAGGCGAAGGCCGGTGTGGTGGGTAGAATCCACCTTCCGCAATAAACACTCGGCTGCTGATGCATAAAACTCGCATCCGTAGTCGAGCTTCGAACGAACAAAGGATCGATAAAAAAGTAAGGCAGTAGCCCTATCAGCGCCCCAAGCGCTGGACGTCACGGAGCGTAGAATGTCCATGGCGCGGGTACAAGAGACCCTAAGGCTGCGAATATGAGCCTCCCAGGTGAGGCGTCGGTCGAATACAAGACCAAGGAAACGGTACGACTCAACCACATCCAGGCGCACCCCATTAAGAAACAAATCTGGGTGGGGTGAAGCCGTGGATGGCGGCAGAAGTGCACCACCTTAGTCTTGGCCAAAGAAAACCGAAACCTGTGCGCTTCGGCATAGCGAGAGACGCGGTTCAATGCCTGTTGGAGTAAACGCTCCAGAGTTGGCATCTGGGCCGCGCCAAAAGAGATCGAAAGGTCGTCCACGTAGAGCGTAGCGAGAACATCTTCCGGCAGCACCGAGGTGATGCCGTTGATGTTCAGGGCAAAGAATGTGACACTGAGGACACTTCCCTGCGGGACACCCTCTTCCTGCTCCTTTGGGCCGGAGAGGGCTCCCCCCACCCGTACGCGGAATCGACGATCTCGCAAAAATTCAGATATAAACATTGGGAGGCGTCCCCTCGCCCCCATCGTGTGGAGAGTCTCCATGATACCGTATCGCCATGCGGTATCATAGGCCTTCTCCAGATCAAAAAACACCGTGGCGTAGTGCTGTCTACGAAGGAAAGCCTCGCAGACGGCATTTTCCGGTGGGAGCAGAGCATCCGACGTGGAGTGGAACTTACGGAAGCCGCACTGTGCAGAAGACAGATGGCCTCCGCTGTCCAGGAAATAGGCTAATCTAACATTTACCAATTTCTCCATCAACTTGCACACGCAAGAGGTTAGAGAGATTGGGCGGAAACCAGTCGGAGTAGAGTGATCTCTCCGCGGCTTGCGAAAGGCGAGCACAGTAGCGATTCGCCAGGAGTCTGGGAGAAGACTTTCCACCCAGATCCTGTTGAACAAATCTAACAGAAATGCCATGCCTCGCTCACCCAGGTGTCGAAGCATGGCGTACGGGACATCGTCCGGACCATGGGCGGTGTCCGCGCACGAAGCGAGAGCGGTTCGCAACTCACTCACAGTAAACTTGTCGTTGAAGGGTTCTCCGCCTCTGGAGGTAAAGTCCAGCCGGCGGCCTTCCGCGACATCACGATGTGCATTGAATGCTGGCGGAGCAGCATCACGGCTAGAGAATGCGGAAAAAGCGGTCGCTAAGGATTCCGCCACGGACGCGGGGTCCGAGCTTTCGGTCCCATTCTCCTGGAGAACGGGAGGGGGGTCCTGCGAGAACTTGCCCCGAATCCTTTTGACTCGCTTCCACACCTCAGCTAAAGGGGTCTTCCCGTTAAGTGAAGACACGTATGCCCGCCAAGAAGAGCGGCGGGCGTGCTTCGAAATATACCGGAACCTAGCCCTAGCCCGACGAAATTCAGCGACAGTGAAATCGTTCGGGCGGCGCTTATAGCGCATGTAGGCATAACGCTTCTGTTTGAGGGCCGTCTCACACTCGGCCGACCACCATGGGAGTGGTCGGCGTGCAAAACGGCCAGACGTCCTAGGAATAGTAGTCAGGCCCACGGCGATGAGGTTGCCGGAGAAGAACTCAGCGGCCTCATCTACCGACCTAAACTCCTCGACTGAGATAGAGAATTCAGTCATTTCCTGAAATGTAGGCCACCGCGCCCGCGCCAAGCACCACCGAGGTGGTCTCTCAGGCGGCAGTTGCCCTGAAAATGATATTTGAATGGGAAAGTGATCACTACCATGGAGGTCATCGACCACCCCCCAATCAAAATCAGGATGTGCATCCGAAGAGCACAAAGATAGGTCAAGGCAAGAAAATGAAGCGGTTCTCGGACAGTGATGCGTAAACTCATCCATGTTTAGGACACCCAGCTCAAGCTCTTCGATCAGATCGGCAAGGACTTGTCCCCTGGGATTTATGGAGTAATCTTCCCAGAGAGGATGCCTGCCGTTCAGATCTCCAAGCAAGAGATAGGGCCTCGGCAACCGTGCCACGACGCGGCGGAAGTCCCCCGCGTCGAAGTCAGCTGACGGTGGAATGTACGCAGAAATGATAGTATACCTCCTATCCAGGTGCAGCTGCACAGCCACTGCCTGAAAGGAGGTATCTAAAGAGAAAGGAAGAACGGAGACATCATGCCGGGTGTAAACCGCGCATCCCACAGCCCGGCCATCCCGCGGTGGTGGGGTCGCAAGACCCTTATACCCCGGGAGGGCAGGCAGGGGGCACGCGCCTAGCATGGTCTCCTGCAAAAAAAATAGCTAACGGGGAACGGGACGAGGCGAGCCTCCGCAGCTCCTCCCAGTTGGCCCGGAGTCCACGGCAATTCCATTGAAGGAATATGCCCTCCAGGCCTAGCTCGGAGGAGACGCGGGGGCCCTCCTCGAATTGAAGACCCTCACGGGAATGGCCGTACGCTTCCCGGGGGCAGAACCCCGGGCGCTGTTGGCCGGACAAAGCGCTGGAGGCGCTGTCGCCTTCGAGGACTTATTGGGGGAGGTTGGGCTCGCCATGAGAGTCTTTTCCTCCCTCCGCCTCGAAACCTTAGGCGGGCGCTGCGGCTTCGGAGGCGGGGGGGCCTCTTTTCGAGGAACCACCGTCTCCGAGCCACTCGCTCCACCTCGGGGCGTGGGCGAAGGAGCCGAAGCTCCTTTGTTTCTGTCCTCCTTTCGGGGGACAGCTTTAGGAACCCCTGAAGATGGCCTAGCGACCATCTTCAGGGTTGTTGCCTCCTGTGAGTCTAACGACTCGGTGGAGGCGCGTGGCCGTTTCGCCTTGCGGGAAACGGTCACGCTGGGGAAAGAGGGGGGAGCCCTGGTTTTAGCGGGGCTGGGTATGAACCCTTTTTGCCGCCAGCCTTACCAGGGGAGCGCCCGGGTTGGGTAGAGCCCGCAGAAGGGCTCCGAATGGGCGCGGAAACAACCGTGATCGTTGGCCTGGATGGGCAAGGAGCAGAGGGTGCCTTTCGAACTACTGAGGCATATGACGTCCCAGGCAGAGCTGGGCGCGCCAGGACCAAGTCCTTAGCCTCGCGGAATGAGAGTCTATCCTGGGCCTGAACGGCCAGGATTTCTTTCTCCAGGAGATATGCACCACATTGCTTCGAAGAAGCAGGGTGCGGCTCTCCGCAATTGACACACTTCGCCACACACGATTTGGACTTATCGTGTGCGACCTTGGAGCAATTTACACAGACTTCGGGTGACCCCGACTTTGCACGTCTACATGAGCGATTCGTATGGCCGAAGCGGTGACAGTAATAGCACCGCCGCGGCAGTGTCACGAATGCCTTCACGCGGTAGCGGTACCAACCGGCACGCACCGACTCAGGGAGCTTGTCACAGTCGAACGTGATGAAGAGTGTAGGGGTCGGTCTTGAGGCCCCTCCCTGTTTTCTCATCACACGTTCGACCTTGAACGCCCCATGGTCGACCAGCTCTAGGGTGATGTCCTCAATGGAGTAGTCAACGAGTACCGTCGCATAAACTACTCCTTTCATGGTAGAGTGCGGCGTCACACTCACCGGGGTGCCATGAAGTGTCCGAAGAGCACTTATCTTGGCCGCCTCGGCGGGATTCGCCGCATTCGCCAGAAGGCTCCCGTCCGAGAAACGGGTTACCTTCGGCTCTCTACCAATTGCACTAGCTAATCCTCTCCTCTGATGGATCATGTTGCCCTTGGACAACATGGTGCCATCAGTGGAGCGAATAACGAGGAAGCGTTTGAAGCCAGCGGGCTCGAAAACGCCAGGTAACCTCTGAATCAGGGGCCCCAATGTCATCGAGGCTCCGCCCTGTGCACTCTTGGTGTTAGTCTTGGTCAGGGGCTCCGCACACGAGGGGGTAGAGGGGCCGGATGTGCCAATCTTGGCTTGGTCGCCTACCAAAGTGGTAGCAGACCCATCCGTCCCCGCAGCCCCCGCGGATGGAGAGGAGCCCCGAGTCTTTTTAGTCTTTTTCTTTTTTGGAGAGGAGGGCGGGGAATGAACCCGCTTTTCACCTCCGCCGGCAGAAGCCCCCAGGCCAGATGGACCGGCCTCAGCCAGGTCCCTCTCCGAAATGGAGAAGGTCCTGGTTGTCGTAGGGGCACCTGTCGGAGGAGATCCCTCCCCTCCTTTTACTGCCTCAGAGCCCTCAGCCATTTGAGGAGGATCTTGCATAGGGGCGGATTCGGGTTCGGTGCTTGGCGCCGAGCCCGAATTCCCCCCCATGGAAGGCCCTACCGTCTGAGGCTGGGTCTCCTCAAGGACCATGTTTATCACAGGAGGGGCCTCCAGTTGGCCATCCCCTCCCAGGACATTGCAGGTCCCCTTGGCAGTGTCACCAGTCTTGTGTGGGGAGGCACAGGCCTTGACCCCAGCAAGGTTTAAAATTCTTGCCAGCAGGTCTTTTGAGGGAAGCGACTGAAGGGGCCTGGCTTCCCTCTCCCCCCTAAGGGGGTTTGCCCTACCGAGCCGCTTTGATGGGGAGCGGCTGGCTAAGGCTGCCTGCTGGCTTTCTTGGCAGTCCCCTTGGAAAGAAAAGAGGGGACTGCCGCTGGGAAAAGGGAGGTGCCCGAAAGCACCTCCAGAGAAGGGGGTGAGGGGGAGTCCCCTGCACCCGTAGGCGAAGGAGAGGAGTAAGCCTCCTCTCTGGTTAGAGAAATATGGAGGGTCCCCTGTGCAAGCACAGGGGAAGCGACCTCCATTTTTTTGCTGGAGCTGCCCGAGGGCGGCTCCGTCGATGAGCAAGGGGAAGTTAAAGGGGTTTTAGGTTTTATTGATTCATCCATGGGCATGGTGACCCTATTTTTGCCACGGGACGCAATAGCTCATCACCTCTTGCAGTTGCCCGCACTGCAAGAGGTGCTTACAAGCCCGGCAGAGCCAGGCGCCGCCATTTGGGACCACCCCTCCCGCCTGGTGGCCTGGCAGTCCATCGGCATGGCGGCTCCACCTTAGACACGGCGTATAAATGATAGATTTTGAAGATGAGAGGAAAAGGGATGTGAGGAAGGTATGGGTGGGGATGAAGCAGGTAGTTAAAAACCAGCCACCCCAGACCGGAGCTCAGGGGTTAGGGAACATTGTCCCCCACCCCCTCAGCCCCGATGCGGGACGGTTGGCTGAAAGGAAGGTCAGCATCTACCCTGTGAAATTAGAGGCTGACCAGAGAAAGTTGTGGGAGAGGTTGTGTGAAAAGAGAGGAAACAAGTGTTTTGAAGGAAGGAAGAGAGGCTAAGCTGGAGCCGGACGGAGTGCTGAGTCCCGTCAGCACGGCGGCCAGGATGGCAAATCGCCGCGCCCCTTACGGGGTTAGGGTAGAGAAGAAAGAAAGCTCTTGTGTATGGTGCCATTCATGGCTCCCAAAGGGCTAAAGGTATGCAAAGATGACAGGTGGACACTAGAGAGAAAAAATAGGTGATGCAAAATCTTAAATGCAGGGATGTGGAGAATGGCCTTCCAGCCTTTAGGAACCACTAGCTATAAACCCATCAACTTGTTATGACACTGGCTACATCCTGGTCAAAACTTAACTTCATTAAGATTAGAATAAAAAAAAATATATAGCAAAATGCTGGTACTTCCTTCTGCCCCACAAAGGAATCAGCATCCATTAGTGATTTCTTATTTTCCCTATTCACATGAGGGATCTATGTCAGTTTCCTCTTAGAGTAAGTTGCAAAACTCTTGTATAATTTAAGGAAACAATGAAGTAAAATACAAAACATTTATTTGAAGTTGACAAGATACATTGCAGTTCAAAATGAATTTATGGGCATATCTTATAAAATTCCATATAAAACTCGGTAACATATATAGAAGAAAATTGCTAAATTAGATATGAAAATTAAGGATGAAATCAGGCATCTTTGATGGCCTTTGAGTGTTCGAGTTTGTTGTCATTTAAGACAAGCGAGAACAAACATTGATGTGTACTATATCCTTGCCTATTCTTTATTTACTTAAATGCCGACTGTCCCACGTAAAAGCTGTGTAGGATAGAAGAAAAAGTTTATGGAGTAGCAGGATTTAGTAGTAGGTTTGCAAATGAATATAGTTGCCAGATGGGCTCCTAAAATTAAAAAAAAAAATGCAAATGAATGCTAGGTTGTATGGAAGTCATGCAAATCTCTTTCCATTTTGCAGTATATTATAGTTTGAAAATAGTTTAGTGAGGTTTGCTCGAGCTTGAGTATCAAGCTAGCTTTCATTATTTCATATTTGTATGTTTTTTTTTTAGGCATTCAAACTGTAGTTTTAATTCTTTCTACTGCTGATTAAGCTTTCTTGTAACTTTTTTTTCTAGTTTATTTTGTATAGATATTTAAGTAGCTGCTAAAATTGAGTAGGTTAACTTACACATTTTTTTAGATTATTCATGTGTAGATTTTATCCTCTTCCTGATCAATCTTTGATGTATAGGTTGGGAAGAGGAGGTGTAATCTCCCCTCTTCCCTCTAGGCTATCAGTGCTGTGATTTAATCAATTTCCTCTTGAGTCTTTCCTATTAATTTCTTTGCTCTTTCTTCAATTATTTAGTTCAGAGGTTTCATTTCAACTTCTTTGTGAAGGCTGCATTGTCTTTTCATTTCTCTTCTTCTGGTGTTTGTGATAATTAATGTTGCCTTGCCTTGTATTCTTTACAGTTTGACAATGTTTGATTTTGAGATGATGTACATAGGGATAACTTGGTAAACCATCACTGACTGATTAATAGCTTGGTAGATAGTCTTTTTGTTCTTCCAGCTGAGTGATATGAGCTTATAGAGTAGTCTCAGTCTTCCTTTTCCTCTGTTGACTTGTTCCATTATGTCAAGGGTGTGGAACATTTTCATTAGCGCGAATTGCACATGCATAAAAACTGGAGTGAGCATACCTAATGAACCTTCACTTTTAAAAACTTATAGATATGTACTATGTACTCCCTTGAATTAAGGAACCCTAATTAAAATATTCTAATTTAATATAGATAATAACCAGATATTTCCTACAGATGTAATTACAAAAACATCAAAGGTACCAAAGAGTATAATGTTCAAAATTTAATTAAATTTTCTTACCTTGTATTTTAATGAGAGGGTTGGTTTTGCTTTGCTTTGTGGGTTTACTGTTTCTTTCTTATGAATTTTCAAGTAACTTTGTCAGTGGGCCACAGTTGGGTTCAGATTTGGGCACAGACAAAACTTTGCCGGCGAGGAGTACCACACCCATATGTTGCTTGCTTGCTTTATTTTGTTTTAGTGATCATTATCCTAGCTCTTTGGCCTTGTTAAAATATCTGTACCTTTTCTCTTCAATACATAGTGGTCATGGGGGAATCAATGAAAAATATCTGGCTGCAATCCTATTAAATGACATAAGGAAGAAAAGAGATAGGTAGAGCAAGATTGCAGCATATGAACATAATTATATTTTTCAACATTATTTCTTAATTCTCCAATTGCTTTAACAAGTTTAATTTATAGAGGGGTGTAAATAAGCCTGGATGTTCGTGGAATACTCCACTATAAAAACAAATAAATGTAAAAATCAATGAAGGAATATCATGTCTGGAAGATGATGGGATATAGAATAAAGACAATTTCAAAATATAAACACAAGTATAATAGATTTCACCTAATAAAGAAGTGAAATAATAAATGAGAAATGTGTTATATTAAATTCTTTTATCTAGCCACAAAATGAATGGATAAGTAAGAATATGAATTGAATAGAATGAAAGATAAATTTGAATTACTGATTGACAATTGATTTAAATAAATGATTGATTAATAATGCCCCAAAAGAAGAATAGATTTGAACAAAGCATTAAAAATGCTACAGGAAGAAGTAATAAAATGTATAAAAAAAGTGATTACAGTAAAGCAAATAATAAACAAAAATAATTTCCAAATGTCAGGATATGAAACCTTTGAAACCTAATATATTAAATACGATTCACAATAAATATGGAAGAATATCTGAGCCAACTTAAATGGCTATGAGAGTGGCTCGAGGCAAAATGAAGGAAGAGAACAAACTTTTTCTAATAGAGGGCCTCAATATGTAAAATATTTACTGCTATTTTCATAATATGATGTCAAATAATTATCCAAAATACAAGAAATTTAATTTCTGTACCTAAGCAGGAGATTCTTAATTGGGAGAAAAATTTATTCACTTTAATAGAATAATACATATTTCTACATATGTATTTAAAGGCCCAAGGAAATGGAAATTGGTAACACAACCCAGAAAAATGCTAAGGAGAATATTACATGAACCAATGAAAGCTTAAGAAGGAAAATGAGAGATGCAGGGAACGTAAAGATAGGGCAAACTATTTTAAACCGTTATATGAAAATAAATAAAGAAGTTGGATTTCTACCTGTATCATCAAGCGCTCATCGCTTATATGACTACGACACTCATCACCAGAGCTACCATCCTCAACCCCCAAAAAGGTTGATTCAAGAAGCCTTTTGAATAACGAAGTGTAGGTTTTTATCATGTGTCATGTGATTTTTAATTATTACAAACAAAAAAGCCTGTGCCCACTCCTACTAGAAAAACACTTGTCTTGTCTCTTACTGGTAAAAACCTACACTTCGTTATTCAAAAGGGTTCTTGAATCAACCTTTTTGGGGGGTTGAGGATGGTAGCTCTGGCAATGAGCGTCATGGTCATATAAGCAATGAGCGCTTGATGACAGGTTCAGATACAACTTCTTTATTTATTTCCATATAACGGTTAAAATAGTTTGCCCTATCTTTCCATTCTCTACATCTCCCATTTTCCTTCTTAAACTTTCATTGGTTCATGTAATATTCTCCTTAGCATTTTTCTGAGTTGTATTACCAATTTCCATTTCCTTGGGCCATTAAATACATCTATATATCACTTGTCATGTGATTTTTTATTATTTCTATATATATATATATATATTAGATATTAGTTACATTTTCTTTATATAACAGATCACCTGCTATAACTTCATTAAAAGTTTGTAAACTATGGACAGATTTTTGAAGATGGGATCCTATTAAACATTTTGCTATTTATATTGAGTGTGTATAATCTTATAGGCACCACATTTGGGGGGATCATCACAAATATATGTAAATAAAATGGATATCATGTGTACTTGATACCAATTGCCCATTTTCAGTAAAGTGCGCCAATCCATCGCTTCAGGAAGACCTGACTACTAATTTTGAAAAGTTTGGTCCATTGTCATTATTTCTGAACTCGGAGAAAGATGCTGAAAAATTAGCAATTGATATCTATCAACACTACCTCCATGATAAAAAAATCGAAATAAACCAAGAAATGACCAAGGTTAGTGACTGAGTCATTCATAAGCTATACCTAAAATGTAA
Organism: Ceratothoa steindachneri; assembly: GCA_963969495.1. Lineage (NCBI taxonomy): Eukaryota > Metazoa > Arthropoda > Malacostraca > Isopoda > Cymothoidae > Ceratothoa > Ceratothoa steindachneri. The sequence goes on along the minus strand of OZ018325.1, from coordinate 163,881,460 downwards.
ACTATTACTATTTTTTCTCATATATATATATATATATATAATTCTAATTACAGCTTTACACTGATGCATATTTTGCTGTATATCATGCAATAGCTTCTTTATTCCATGCAAGTGATGAAGACATCGCACTCTATTTGTACACACTGGACCACGTGGGGCAAAGGTCATTTGGCAATTTTTTTCCTCATTGTGAAATGAAGAATTGTAAGTTCCTGAATATTATGGCATTTTATTATCTAAGGTCTTAATGCATTATCTGACCTATAATCATCTTTTAGCCACTGACACCCGCCTTCATATGAGATTCAAACTCTGGGAGGCTGCAAAATAGGGCTGCCTCCACAAAGACTGATGACTAACCTTAGCCTGTATTGCTTAATTTTGCTCAGCATGAGAAGTGAAGGCTCACCTCGGGTTATTCATAACTTTTTACCTCTAAATGAATCTATTGAGACGTGGGATAAGAATGAGGGTACTTAGACAATCAACTATTGAGGCATTAGATAAGAATGAAGGAGTGATGAGCCAATCAACTTTATTGAGGCATGGGATAAAAATGAGGGGTGATAGACAATTGCATCTTTTGAGACATGGGATCAGATTGAAGGGATGATTAAACAATCAAATCAATTGAGACGGATAAGAATGATGTGGTGATTATACATTTGAATCTATTCAGATGTGGGATAAGAATGAGTGGGGGAGGGGAATTAAACCAAATAATTACAAGAATAAATAATACAGTGCAAGTTAAAAAGTACATGGTATATGACAGAATGGCAATAATCTGGATGCAGCACATCTAGAACTATTATATGGCAGGAATATAAATGCAGTACATATAGGACTACTGCATAGCAGAATGGTATATCGCCGGATGAATCACGCATCAGACTATTATATAGCATAATTACAGTAATTTGTGCAGAACTAGTATATGACACAATGACATGGAAATGAATTTAGCATATATGACTACTATATGGCAGAATGACAGGGATCTTGATGCAGCATGTATAGGACAAGAATATTGGCAGGAATCTGGGTGTCATATATGTTTGTTGTTTTTTATTTTAAGAGCCCCCATCTGGTGACTGCCTACTAGGTCAAGGTCAATGTCATATAGGACTAGGATATGGCAGGAATCTAGACACACATAGATTCTTTCAGGAGTCAACAGATAAGTTTCTTAGTGGTGCGATTGAAGGGAATAAGGCAAGAATGACAAGTACAGATACAATTTAGGGAGAAAATTTTTGTTAAGGGGGTTAATGCCCCCATACCCAAGGTTGGGCATATCTGGGCGTGGGGAAGAGAGAAGGGAAAACAGAGAAAAAGGTTAAAAAAAAGAAAAAAAGTATATGTATAATAAATTAGGAATGAAAAAATTTGATACAACAAATTTCATCAAACTTAAATGCAAGGGAGGGAAGGGTGTATTTGAAGCTTCCAGGAACAAGTGGGTACATACAGTAGAGTGCAAATTAGTTTGGACAGTACTAAATTTTTGGACTATTTCATAATGTCTTAATTTTTGGCAACACAAATGGTTTTTTGTTTTTGTTTTCGGTGCAGAATAGTATACTGGTAACATCTGGCAACTGTTTTGTTGTGCCCTAGCTACACTAAGCCTGACAGTGCTACACCAGAGCTTGTGGTGGATGATTAGTGTTAGACTATAAATTTATTATGGATATCACACTCAAGAAGCGTGCAAGTATTATAACTCTTAGAAAACATGTTGGTTTTAGCATCAGACGGATTTCTGAGGAAAGGAAGGTAGCAAAGTCAACTGTTGGTGACATTGTGAAAAGAGCTGAAGACACTGGTGCACATTCAACACTGCAAAAAAGAAAATGTGGAAGAAAACGAAAGACAACACTTCAGGATGGCAAGGTTCTCATCAGAAATAGTATGAAGGATCCCAAGAAAACCAGTAAAGACCTCCAGAGAGATTTGTCTTTAGCTGGTATAAATGTTTCTTCTTCAACCCTCCTGCGAAGGCCTATTGAAGTCGGCAGATTTGCTAGAAAACCGGTACATAAACAGTTATTGACCTGCTATGAAGACAAAATGTCTTAGCTGGGCACGCAAGTATGGTGGATGGAAGGTAGCTGACTGGAAGAAAGTTATGTTTCCAGACATTGCATTTTGGAGTACATTCGCATAGGTCAGTAGTTGTAAGATGAATCACTTCAGCCAGGACACATTCAACAGGTGCCAAAATACCCACCTAAGAAGATGTTTTGGGGTTGTTTAAGTGCTAAAGGCCTAGGGTGGCTTGTTACTATCGAGGGAATAATAAACGTTAAATAGATGACAATCCTGCAGAATCACTTGCTTTCTGCGATGCAGATAGACTTTCCTGATGGAGGCAGCATTTTCCAGCAGGATTTGGCTCCGTGCCATATTTCCCAAATAATGTGCACATTCTTAAAAAAAAGTGGACTTACCATTATAGACTGGCCTGGTAATTCTCCTAACCTAAACCCCATCAAGAATCTATGGGCTATAATTAAACGTAGAATCAAGAAAACTGACTGTTCAACGATGCAGAAAATGATTTGTGCTGTTATCTATGCCTGGTGCCATAATGAAGAACTGGCAGAAATGTGTTCAAATTTGGTTGAAACTATGCCAGAGCGAGTGAAGCAGGTTCTAAAAGCAAAGGGTAGTCATATTTCATTTTAAATATACCATTTATCTTATCATTAATGTATTATTTTCAAATATAAACAATTATCAAATAATTGTATTATTTCACAACTGCAACTAATTTGCACACAACTGTAGTACATGTAATAAAAAGTACAAATTTACCCACTCCTTTGCTGGGAGGTGAGTTTTTCATTAATGTAAATTTACTACCAATGATGGCATCCATGGTAGAAAGTTTGTATGAGAGAATTGTATGTAAAGAATTGGTGAATTAAAAATGTGTGGAGGATATTTAGCAACAGATATACCTGCGGGCACAGGGGAAGAGGGCACGCAATCCTCTAGATGTTAGCTGCAACAGGGTTATACATGCTAAACTTGACATTCCTTTGCAAGTGCAGAGAACTGCAATGCTTGCAGTTTCTCCATGGTGTGTCCTCCTGGCCCCACTGTCACCAGTAGTCAAAACTTCCTGACTTTATTCCATCTACACATCTTCCTTTCTCCCCCCCCCCCTACACCTGCTTTACTAACCCCATCCTGAACTATTTTCTTGGTGGGTGACTAATTTTGAACACTAGTTGCTAACCAGATATCGTCCACTCATCCTTGATAAAGGCTGATAGCCTTGGGGCTTAAACTCCACTCTACCACTCCAGAGATTTGGAGCCACCAGGCCAAAATATTTGGCCTCAAGTAGTGTCAGATATTCTAACTGGTTCTCTGTGCCCTTACTCCATATCAGACTCACAGTGGGGTAGAGCTCCACCCTCATGCTTTTTAAGGGCAGCCTGTCCCAGTGATGAGGCATGGTGAAGATAACCAGATCTAACAATGATGCTGTTAGGATTAAGATCATTCAGTCTCATTTGGCCACAGGGTTTCCACTCGGGGGGGGGGACGGATTCAAGTGGTTCCCTCTCTCTAGTTGGGGGCGACTCCCCTTTTCCTATCATCAGCAGAGCCTCTCCAAAATAATAAAGTAGATGAAAGCATCTTCTATCCTGGAAGAACTCTTGAGTTCGTCTTGATCCCTTGAGAGAGACTATGGTGGCAGACCCCTAATCTAATGCAGGATTCTTTGCACCTTAAGGGAGGACAATCCTTTGGAGCCTGCCAACCAAGGTGAGAACAAACTCTAATACTAGGATTGAGGTGGCATCACCTCAGAAAGCAGGATACCCTGCAGAGATCATACTGCGGCAGGACTTGGCCCCAAGCTTTATCCAACACCTAGGCCTGACATTTAAAAGAGAATTTAAAGCCCTAAAGGGAAAAGTGCAGTAGAAACAAACAAATGATGGGGATCATCTCCTGGTGATGGAACTCCGGAAATATGAGGGGGAGAGGTTCTTTTGTCATTTAGGTGGAAGTAGGGCCATCTAACATTGAGGCACTCTGGAGGAAAGGAAGAGAAAAGGGTGAGTGCCCCCCCACCCCCAAGACCAACTAGGAGAGCTGGAATTCAAGGCAAGAACGTCTTACTGAGAGAATTCTCAGCTTATTCTTGCCCACTGACTTTTCAAACAATGCTCTATTATTCACTCTACTGACAATAAAACCTTGTATGACAAACACAGACTCCATCAGTGTAAGAATCTAGCTTCTATCTGCAGATAATCAAAAGTTTCTACATTTTCTGGCCAAGGCAGCCTATCCTGCCCAGTGCTAAATTGAGTGTTCTTCGGGCACTCCATAGCATGCCAATGCGAGTGCCTTCACATTCTACCTTGAACTTCTTACCGGGGTTAGTTAGGCAGCTGTTTGAATCCTTCCTTGTAGACATTACTGAAGCGGTAGCCGAGGATTGTGTTAGCGATAATTAGGGAGTGGGAAGTCTCGAGACCCAGCCCTGACTTAGTACGTGTTGGATGCCATCGCTTTCGTTCCTTTACTATCATGATGATTTTAATGCCACTGCTTGGAGTTACAATCATAGTATTTAGATGTACAAAGCAGCGTCAACCCTATATTTCTCTAAACTCTTCTTAGGCTGTACATAATATGTTTTGTGGTCAGCTAAGTGCATGGATTGTGTTGGATCACCCCATACTTTCTCTAAGCATTGCAATCCATAACTTTTTTTAAGTCTTGGCTGCCCAGTCTCTAGAAAGAATTGTGCATCAAAAGATTATAGAAATAGGCATGTTGCTTCGTGTAACTAGGCATCTGATCTTTTCCTTAGCTAAGAAAGGAACCAGCTGCTCCCAGACTTTCTAGGACTAAGGGTTCATTCAAACTACAAGCAGAGCAGAGTAGAGCAGTCGGGTGTTTGCATAAAAGCAGAGCAGGGCATGGTGACCTGCACAAATGAATCATTCACTATGGAAGATTTCCTGTGTGCGTTCCTATTGCTTTACAGCAAAAAAACAGCTAGGTCCATCCCATTAAGGCAAGGAGAAATCGGTATGGGGAATACCGCCATCTTTTCCATGAACTGAGGAGAGATGAATCGTGATTCTTTGCATATTTACAGATGAAACCGTCAAGTTTTAATGTTCTACACATCCTTATAGAGAGAATAATTTTGAAAATGTAATAAGTTTTTATTCAGTATTTTGATAAAATATGAAATTTTTATTGAGGATAGAACAGAAGAACAAATTTGGTTGTATTTTTTGTTGCTTGTAGCTAGCATTTTTCCATTCTATCCTCAATAAAAATTTCATATTTTATCAAGATACTGAATAAAAACTTATTACATTTTCAAAATTATTCTCTTACCTTTTCAAAATTCTTCTTTCTATAAGGGTGTGTAGAACATTGAAACTTGCAGGTTTTATCCATAAATACGCAAAGAATCGTGATTTATCTCTCCTCAGGTCATTGAAGAGATGGTAATAAGAATGCACACACAAAATCCTCCATAGGAATGATTCATTTGTCCAGATTGCCACACCCTGCTCTGCTTATATGTGAACACCTGACCGCACTACTCTCCTCTGCTTGTAGTGTGAACAAACCCTAAAAGTGCGGTAGCCTCTGCACCAACTAGGAACATTTCAGTGTGTTCTACCTTCTACGGGCCCCACTCTAGTCATGCTGGCAGCAAGATGGGCTCAATTTGTACCTCAGCCAAATAACTGAGGCCCTTGACAGTTTTGTGAAAAAACTAAGGAGCCAAGCTCCTCGAATTTCAGGAAAGTGGCAGTAAAATGACCCCTGAGGTTTTTGAAGTCTACCCCCAGTAAGGATAGTAGCAATAAAAGGAACTTTGCATTGTTGTCATTTTCTGAAGCCGAGTGTGGTGCAATCAGTAACCAGTCTACTCAACAGCACAGAGAAACCACTACTCCAAATGTGTCCCGCCCACTAACGGATACGAGCTAGCAGAAGGGGATGGCTTGTCAATCGAACCTAACATTCTCTACTAAGGCTTCCAAAGTGAGAATGCCAAAGGCAACATTTGACGGTTAGCAGACCCTGGGCTGTTTCCAAGCAGCACAAGGCAATTTCCTATAGTCTCAGATTAGCTCTAATCCAAGAGGGCCCTGGCAGATTTTTTTCATGAGAGGTTTAGAGGAGAATTTCCTTCAAAGGAATGCTATGAGTCCCAAAGGGGGCATTTCCTCTCATTCCTACTAAGATTTCTACCTTCAAATTACTATGTTGAGTGGTCCCTTCCTCCCAGCACTAAAGTATAAAGCTTTCATGGCTTTTTTTTTTAAAGCTCATTTTGCGACTGCCTCCTTAGGCACAAGTTGCTGTATTTACCAATCCATAGTACTATGCTACTTTAAAATAGTAACTTGAAAAAAACAACAAACCAACAAAAATAAAATAAAAAAAAGGAAGAAGGCTCCAGCATAGGGGGGAGATCTGCCTCCCTCCGGCGCAGGATCCTGTGACCTACCAAAATAACAAAAAAAACAACTAGTTGAATAAAGGGGAGAAGGCCAGCCTCCCACCTTAAGTCAGTAGGTCCACAAGTCAATGTGCACAAACTCATCCCGAGTACAAGGGACGGACGAAGATCACCCAGACTGGGACATTCAAAAAGAATGGGTCGAAACAGTCTGGGGGACAATGCAGTTGTCACAGTAAGTGCAGGCAAGTGCTCCATCAAATGGCGGTGTGTCTCGTGAGTGTGTCCAATTCAGAGAAGACAGAAAGCAACCTGAAGCCCTCACAGCATTGCAGAGTAGGTTCATGGGAACAGTCGTGGCACAAGTGTCCAATTTGGACAGGAACCCAGCAGAAGATAATCTAGACATCCACCCAGCTTGCCAAAACCGTGGCATCACGGATATCGTGAACCAGGGGATGCTGAGATTCCAATGCCCTGAGAGCACTCAGGGCACTTTGTGAGTCACTATAGATCACAATCCAGTCTCTGAACCGGGCACATCGCGTAATCTCCCGTACAGAGTGGTGTATTACCACCAACTCAGCCATGAAGACAGATGCAGCACCTGGTAGAGACCCGCTGACTTCAAACAGAGGGGATACAGCATGGAAGCCGACCACCTCTTGGGACTCGAAACCATCCGTATACACTGGCACGGTTCCAGCATGACACGAGGTGCGCTCCAAAAGGTCGAACGCAATACTCCTGCCACTGTAAAAGATTGGGGATTTTTTCAAAAAATTTTAAGGGGCTATCTGGTGACTGCCCACTTAGGCATAAGTCGCTGTAAAAAAAACCAGCCTAGTTCTAGGCTACTTTAAAAAATTTGAAAAGAAAACAACAATAAAAAGAAATAACAATTACGAAGCAATAACAATAACAAAAACAACAACTAAACCTAGTTAAATGAAAGGGAGAAGGCCGGCCTCCCCCCAAAAGTCAACAAGTCCACCAGTCAATGTGCACGCACTCGTCCCGAGTACAAAGGACAGGCGGTAGCGACCCCGCCCATCCCGGTACCGCGACAGGTAGCGTGCGCGAAGATCACCCAGACTGGGACATTCGACAAGAATGTGCAGAATAGTCTGGGGGACGACGCAGTCGTCGCAATAGGGCGCAGGTGAGCGCTCCATCAAATAGCGATGAGTCACATGAGTGTGTCCGATTCGGAGACGACAGAAAGCGACCTAAAGCCGTCGTGGCATTGAGGGATAGGTCCATGGGAACAGTCACAGCGCAATGGCACCCAACTTTAAGTTCCCTTCGACCGTCTCCCATCTTCTTTGCCAAGTAGTCTGAAGAGTGCCCAGATTCCTGCCATGTAGTCGTTGTGAGGAAGAGCGAAACGCTGGTCCGGTCGCAGAGTCCTCGCGGACTCTTTGGCGCGCTCATTCACGGCAATTCCTTACATGTCCAAAAACCCAGCAGAAGATAATCTCGACATCTGCCCGGCTCGCCAAAACCGTGGTGTCACGGATATCGCGAACCAGGGGATGCGGAGATTCCAATGCCCCGGAAGCACTCAGGGCGCTTTGTGAGTCGCTATAGATCACAATCCGGTCTCCGAACCGGGCACGTCGCGTAATCTCCCGTACAGAGTGGTGTATTGCCACCAGCTTGGCCGTGAAGACAGACGCAGCGCCTGGCAGAGCACCGCTGACTTCAGACAGAGGGGATACGGCATGGAAGCTGACCCCCTCCTGGGACTTGGAGCCATCCGAATACACTGGCACGGTTCCAGCGTGACACGGTGTGCTCCAACAAGCTTTGGGAGCAGAGGCGTGGCGACAAGTAGCCAAATGTGGTACCCTCCAGGGTGGCGTCCTGGGCAGAACCAGGGGCGCCACCGGCCCGAGGACTATATCTATCTCTCGGAGTTTCCTGGCCCTAAACCCCAAAAGCTTAGGGTATGACTGGCGTCTCTCGCACGCATCGGCACCGTCGAGATCAGCTGTGGATGCAGTGAGAGCCTTTGGCGACTGAGGGAAGCACCTGGCTCGCGCGTACAGGCGAGTGATGCACTGTACGCGGCGTAGAGCGAGTGGCATCTCGCCAGCATCGACCAACAGGCTCTCACTGGGGGAAGTGCGGAAGGCACCGGTCGCCAGGCAAAGGCCGGTGTGGTGGATCGAGTCTACCTTCCGCAATACACGATCGGCTGCGGATGCATAAAACTCGCATCCCTAGTCAAGCTTCGAACGAACAAAGGATCGATAAAAAAGTAAGGCAGTAGCCCTATCAGCGCCCCAAGCGCTGAACGTCGAATATCCATGGCGCGGGTACAAGAAACCTAAGGCTGCGAATATGAGCCTCCCAGGTGAGGCATCGGTCAAATATAAGACCAAGGATACGGTGCTATTCAAACACTTCCAGGCGTACCCCATTAAGAAAGAAGTCTGGGTCAGGGTGGAGCCGTGGATGGTGGCAGAAGTGCACCACCTTAGTCTTGGCCAAGGAAAACCGAAACCTGTGTGCTTCGGCATAGCGAGAGACGCGGTTCAATGCCTGTTGGAGTTGACGCTCCAGAGTTGGCATCTGGGCCGCACCAAAAGAGATCGAAAGGTCGTCCACGTTGGGCGTAGCGAGAACGTCTTCCAGCAGCACCGAGGTGATGCCGTTGATGCTCAGGGCAAAGAGTGTGACACTGAGGATACTTCCCTGCGGGACACCCACTTCCTGCTCCATTGGGCGGAATCGACGACCTCACAAAAATTCAGATATAAAGAATGGGATGCGTCACCCTCATATGGAGAGTCTCCATGATACAGTATTGCCATGCGGTATAATAGGCCTTCTCCAGATCGAAAAACACCGTGGCGTAGTGCTGTCTACGAAGGAAGGCCTTGCAGACAGCATTTTCCAGTCAGAGCAGAGCATCCGAAGTGGAGTGAAACTTGCGGAAGCCACACTGTGCAGAAGATGGATGGCTTCTGCTACCAGAAAAAAGGCTAATCTAACATTTACCAATTTTTCCATCAATTTGCATATGCAAGAGGTGGTTTGAGAGATTAGGCAGAAACCGACTGGAGTAGAATGATCTCTCCCAGGTTTGCGAAAGGCGAGCAAAGTAGCGATTCTCCATGAATCCGGGAAGAGACCCTCCACCCAGATCCTGTTGAACAAATCTAACAGAAAGACCATGCCTCGCTCACCCAGTTGTCCAAGTATGTCATACGGGACATCGTCCGGACCATGGGCGATGTCCGCGCATGAAACAAGAGCGGAATGCAACTCACTCATAGTAAACCTGTCATTGAAGGGTTTTCCGCCTCTGGAGGTAAAGTCCAACCGGCGGCCTTCCGTGACATCACGACGTGCATTGAATGCTGGCACGGAGTAGCATCCCGGCTAGAGAATGCGGAGATAGCGGTGGCGAAGGATTCCACCACCGACGAGGGTCCGAGATTGCTGTCCTATTCTCCCGGAGAACGGGAGGGGAGTCATGCAAGAACTTGCCCCGAATCCTTTTGACTCGCTTCCACACCTCTGCTAGAGGGGTCTTCCCGTAAAGTAAAGACACGTATGCCCGCCAAGAAGAGCACGGGCGTGCTTCAAAATATTCCCGGAAGCTAGCCCAGGGAAATTCATCGACAGTGAAATCGTTCGGGCGGCGCTTATAGCACATGTAGGCATAGCAGTTCTGCTTGAGGGACGTCTCACACTCGGCTGACCACCACAGGAGTGGTCGGCATGCAAAACAGCCAGACCTTCTAGGAATAGTAGTTAGGCTCGCGATGATGAGGTTGCCGAAGAACTCAAAGGCCTCATTTACCAACTAAAGCTACTAGACTGAGATAGAGAATTCAGTCATTTCCTGAAATGCAGACCACTGCGCCCGCGCCAAGCACCACCGGGCGGGCTCTCGGGCGGTAGGGGCTCAGAAAATGTTATTTGAATGGGAAAGTGATCACTACCATGTAGGTCATCGACCACCTCCAAATCAAAATCAGGATGTGCATCAGGAGAGCATAAAGATAGATCGAGGCAGGAAAATGAAGTGGTTCTCGGGCAGTGATGCACATTTAGGACACCCATCTCAAGCTCGTCAAGGACTTGACCCCGGGGATTAATAGAGTAGTCTCCCCAGAGGGGGTGTCTACCGTTTAGATCTTCGAGCAAGAGAAAGGGCCTCGGCAACCATGTCACGACGCGGCGGAATTTCCCGACGTCGAAGTCGGCTGACGGTGGAAAGTACGCGGAAATAACAGTATACCTCCTATCAAGGTGCAACTGCACAGATACTGCTTGAAAGGAGGTATCTAAAGCAAAGAGAAGAACAGAGACATCATGCTGGGTGTAAATCGCACATTCTCTCGCCCGTCCCCCATCGCGTGGTGGTGAGGTCGCAAAACCCTTATATCCAGGGAGGGTGGGCAGAGGGCATGCGCTCAGCATGGTCTCCTGCTAACGGGGAACGGGAGACGAACCGGCACAGCTTCTCCCAGTTGGCCCAAAGTTCGGGGCAATTCCATTCAAGGAATATGCCCTCCATGCTTAGCTCGGAGGAGATGCAGGGGCCATCTTCGAAGAGAAGATCCTCACAGGAATGGCCGTATGCTTCCCGGAGGCAGAACTCCGGGCGCTGTTGGCCGGACAATGACCCGAAGGCGCTGTCGCCTTCGGGTCATTGTCCGGCCAGGGGAGGTTGGGCTCGCCATGCAAGTCTTTTCATCCCTCCGCCTCGAAACCTTAGGCGGGCGGGGGTCCTTTTATTGAGAATCCACCGTCTCCGAGCCACCCAGCCCACCACTGGGCGTGGGCGAATGAGCCGAAGCTGCTTCGGTGCTGTCCTCTTTTTCGGGGCAGCTTTAGGAACCCGGGAAGATGGCCTGGGGACAAACTTTAGGAGTGTTGCTTCCTGTGAGTCTAACGGTGGAGGCTCGTGGCCGTTTTGCCTTACCCGAAACGGTCACGCTGGGGAAAGGGGGGGGAGGGCCCTGGTTTTATCCGGGGCTGGGTGTGGACCTTTTGTGCAGCCAGCTTTACAGGAGTGCCCGGGGTGGGTAGAACTCACACAAGGGGTCCAAATGGGCGTGGAAACGACCATACTCGTAGGCATGGAGGGGCCAGGAGCAGAGGGTGTCTTTTTCAACATTGAGGCATAGGACGTACGGGCAGTGCCGGGCGCGCCAGGACCAAGTCCTTAGCCTCACGAAATGAGAGACGATCCTGAGCCTGAATGGTCAGGATTTCCTTCTCAAGGAGATACACACCACATTGCTTTGAAGAAGCCAAGTGCAGCTCTCCACAATTGACACATACGATTTGGACTTATAGTGTGCAGCCTTGGAGCAACTTACACAGACTTCATGTAACCCAGGCTTTGCACGTTGACAGGAGCGATCAGTGTGGCCAAAGCGGTGGCAGTAATAGCACCTCCGCCGGAGTGGCACGAATGCCTTCATGTGGCAGCGATACCAACTGACACGCACCAACTCATGGGGCTTGTTATAGTCGAATGTGAAGAATATTGTAGGGGGTGGGTCGACCTTGACCGCCCCATGGTTGGCCAGCTCTAAGGTGATGTCTTCTATGGAGTAGTCCACGAGCTCCCTCACATAAACTACTCCTTTGACAAAGTTCATGGTAGAGTGCAGTGTCACACTCACAGGTGTGACATCAAGTGTCCATTAGGGCACTAAGCATGGCCGCATTGGAGGGATTTGACACATTTACTAAAATGCTTCCGTCCGAGAAATGGGCCACCTTCGGCTCTCTACCAATCACACTAGCTAAAGCTCTCCTCTGATGGATCATGTTGCCCTTAGCCAACATGCTGCCATCAGTGGAGTGAATAACCAGGAAGCGTTTGAAGCCAGCAGGCTCAAAATGGCCAGGTAGTCTCTGAATGAAAGACCCCAACGTAATCGAGGCTCTGCTGTGCACTTGTACTTTTGGTTTTTGTCAGGGACTCCACACCTGGAGGGGCAGCAGGGCCGTATATGCCAATCTTGGCTTGGTCGCTTACTGAAGTAGCAGACCCATCCATCCCTGCAGCCCCCACGGATGGAGAGGAGCCCCGAGTCTTTTTCTTTTTTAGGAGAGGAGGGCAGGGAATAAACCCAATTCGCCCCTCTTTTAACAGGAGCCCCCAGGCCAGATGTCCTGGCCTCAGCAAGGTCCTTCTCCGAGATCGAGAAAGTCCTGGGGTCCTGCCCCCGGGGCACTGCCCAGAGGAGGAGATCTCTCCCTTCCTAGTACTGCCTTGGAGACCTGAGCTGTTTGAGGAGAACCTTGCATAGGGGCGGACTCGAGTTTGGTGCTTGGCGCCAAGCCCGGATTTGCCCCCATGGAAGGGCCTCAAGGACCATGTCTATCTTGGGGAGGGGGGGCTCTATTTGGCTATCCCCCCCCCAGGTCCCATTGGCAGGAGTGTCACAAGTCGAGTATGGGGAGGCACAGGCCTTGACCCCCGCTAGGTTTAATATTCGAGCCAGCAGGTCTATTAATGGAAGTAACTGATGGGCCCTGTCTTCCCTCTCCCCCCTAAGGGAGTTTGCCTTACTGAGCTGCTTCAATGGGAAGCAGTCAGTTATGGGTTGCCTGCTGGCTTTCTTGGCAGTCCCCTTGTTAAGTAAATGAAGGGGCTGCCACAAGAAAGAGGGAGGCACCCAAGGGCACCTCCAGACAAGGGGGTGAGGGGGTCCCTTACACCCATAGGCAAAGGAGAGGAGTAAGCCTCATCTCCAGTCAAAGAATTTTGGAGGTTAACCTGTGAAAGCACAGGGGGAGAGGGAGACCGCCATTTTTTCAGGAGCTGCCATCGATGGTGAGGGAAAAAGGGTTTTATAAAAAAAAAATTAGCATTGGCATGGGGACCCTATTCTTTTCACGGGATGGAGATGCTAATCACCCCTCACAGTAGCCTGCTCTGCAAGGGGTGCGTACGGGGCTGGCACTATTTTAGGCCACCCCTCCCACCTGGTGACCTGGTAGCCCTTTGGCATGGCAGCTCCACCTTGGGCACGGTGTAAAAAGGATAGAGTGTGAAGTGAGAAGGAATGTGGATGTGAGGAAGGTTTGGGTGGAGATGAAGCAGGTTGTTAAAAAACCCACCATCCCAAACTGAAGCTCAGGGGTTACGGAACATTGTCCCCTCCCCACTCATCCAGGATAGTTGGATGAGGTCAGCATCTACCCTGTGATAAATAGAAGCTGACCAGAGAAAGTTGTGTGAGGTTGTAGGGGAAGTGAGGAAGTCGAGGAGGAACAAAGGCTGTCTGAAAGATGATGAAGAGGCTAACTGGGGTCCTGTCAGCACAGCGGCCATGAAGGCAAATTGCCGCGTCTCTTACAGGGTCCTGCAAAAAGAGCTTTTGCGACATTTTGGGTATGCAATCTATACCTAATGTGATGTTTCTCTTCTTTCTCTCCCCCTCTACACCCTTTTCAGGTGGTAGCAGTCCAGCTCCACCTGGATTGGAGGTATTGTATTTTGATGTATTTCCCATGTCTGACTATGACCAGGCAGAATACCGTGGTAGGGCTATTGTCAATGCAATTTCTTCTCAGGGATCTGAACAGTAGACCTACACAATGAGTCCTAAGTGTCGAGTCTCAGCGAATCTACTTGAAGGGCTGGAGTTGTTTATCCTAAATGTGAGAAAGTTCATGCAGTTTTGTAATAGAACTACTTTGTTGTTTTGATGTGTCCTTGTGCTCTCATATGCACAAACTGAATTAGATGGTAAGTGATCAATGATCTCCAAGGAAACTATCACTTTCCCATTCAAATCTCTTTCGCAGAGCCACCGCCATATAAGAGGCCACCTTGTTGGTATATTGGTCGAGCACAGTGCTCCGCCTTTAAGGTAATGAGTTTAGGTTGGTAATGTGTTAATTTGTTTTTACCTGTGCCTGTCATCATCGTAAGCATAATTCTATTCCTCAAATGTCTCAACATGTTGGACGCCGCCTGCTTTCCTTGTGTACAGTCACATGTGAAACACACTCCAAAAGGAAGCCATATGCCTATAAGCAGCCTCTGTGAATCTTACAAGGCAAGTGCTAGATTCAGCTTAGTTTCAAAGGCTTGACACACAGATTCAAGGTAAGAATTGAAAACTCAACTTGCTCTATTAAATGTAAACAGCTAGGCAAGAATGAGATAACACAAGCCTTCACAGTTCCTCCATTAACCTGGATTCCTTAGCATTCCATTGAATGTGGTGGTCTTTTGAAACTGCATTCTCCACATTCTCTACAAGATGCCTATTTACCTGCACGAGTCTCTGAATGCCAACAACTAGACTTTACTCCCAGAGGAGAGTAACCATTCACTGACATGTTTTTCACTAAGCAAACTAGGCTATGCTTTCGATTCTTGTGCGGATACTGGCCCTAATCCGGATGATATCCCATATGCCATGCTATGTGGGGTAGGGATGAATGTTTGGCTTTCTTTCTTTTAGATTTTTTATTAGGATCCTTTTACAAAGTAGGTATATTCACATATTCTTGGTAAAATGCTTGCTTTTTTTAAAGATGAGGAGATATCCTTCCATCCTGGCTGGTTTTCGTCTAATTTCTCTAAAATCCATTGCGTGCAAATGAATGGGGAAATTAGTGAATGTTAGATTAGCTTATTTCATATACAGTGGTGGTCAACTGTCTTAGCATTTTGCGGATTACCTAACTTCTACTCCATGTTGGATGCTCTGCTTTAGCTGGAGAGAGAGAGTACTATTTTGCGTTTTTTCTTCATAGGCAGCATTTCCCTACAGTATCATTTATTTTGAGAAATTCCATAGAAGAGGAAGGTTTCATGCATAGAGTTGTTTGCATAGTCACTCTCATCGCTGTGAACATCAAAGATATCACCTAGGTGCTACATGAGGATGTCCTCACTACACTCTATGTTGGACATACAGGTTTTGGTATTCTCTTGCTTAGACAAAAGGTGCTAATTTTTCTCGCAATTAGGAACATCATCCCAACCAAGACTCCTTTGACTTAATAGGGCTTATGTAAACATGGTAAACCCTCAATTGAAAAGTTCATATTCACAACATTAGGAGCTATTTTATCCATGCCTTTGACAATCTATGCTCTCTGGCGTTCCACATATGGGATACTGATAATGCTAACCTATTGGTTTTTAATTGCTCCTTGGTTCGATAAAAACTTGATTGTAAGTGGGAGATTTATTCCTCTGTACTCAAACGTCTATTATAGATAGTGGATTCAATCCACCACAGTGATCTCTGGGTGGTGAATAGCATGTTCTTTACCTCATTTATGGAGAAACTTTCATTAACGTAATGGAGACTCCAGTAGCTTCACATTTTAACAGTCAATTATACACTGTTACGTCTCTAGTCCATATCGGCTCTTATTTCACCTATAGCCAACTTTAGTAGTGACTATGCTAAAGGAAAATGTTAATCATATTACTTAACCTTTCAGGTTCAGGACTAGGAAACTACTTCAAGCATTTGGTATTACTTTGGGGCTTGTGATGGTTCTGCTCAAGACGCCACCCTGGAGGATACCAACTTTGAACATTTGTCACCCTGCATCTCCTCCCAAAGCTTCCAGGTCACTGCGAGTACTGCGTTCATAGTAGCGCTTCATAGCAGAGCCGTGCCAGTGTACAGATAGCTCCAAACAAAATGAGGGATTTGGCTTCCATAACGCCACCTACCCACTCCATTTTGAAGCCAGTTAGACTCTTCCGGGCACTGCATCCATTTAAATGGTTGAGATGTCAACAAATTTTCTTTAAGGAGCCCATCTTGTGACTACCTACTAGAACATAAGTTACCGTAACCATGCTAATCAAACACTAGGCTAGATTAACAAACAAACATTTTAAAAAACAAAAGCAAAGAAACAGGCAAAAAAAAACCACAAAGCAAGAAGGAATCATGTGTCAGGGGAGACCTGCCTACCCCAAGGGCGGGAACATGTGACTTACAATAAAGGGAGTCAAATAAAATAAAGTCAGATACTTCGCAAGTCTGTGTACACAAATCCATCCTGAGCACAAGGAAGAAAACAGTAGCAATCCTGCTCGTTCTGATACGGGGATAGGTAATGTGCACGAAGATCCCCCAAACTGACATTCAACAAGAATGTGACAAACAGTCGTAACAATAAGGTGTGGGTGAGCTTTCCATCAAATGGTGATGATGCGTCTGGCAAGGGTGCTCAATTCCAAGACAACACAAAGAGATCTGTAGCCATTGTGGCATTACGGGGTAGGTCCATGAGAACACTCGCGGCACAATGGCACACAACTTTAAGTTCACCTCATCCATCTTGAATCTTCTTTTCAAATCAGCCAGGAGGGTTGCCCTGATTCCTGTGATGTACTCTGTTGGTCGCCTAGTCCTCACAGAATATTTGGCTCTAACATCAGTGCACTCATTCCCCGCAAATCCTACATGGGCAAGAACCCAGCATAAGATATTCTTGACATCCATTGGGATCGCAGCTCTAATGGATACTGCAAACCAAGGTGTGTGGAGATTTCAATGCCCCCAGGAGATATCTACAATATACCGCTAGTTAAGCTAGATTGCATACCATGCCCAGTACGGAGACCGTTTGTAATCCATAGCAAAGCACAGATGGGTACCATTGCGGCATTGAAATAGCAGTCTCTTGTTCTTCATGGAAAGATGAGAGGCGGCATTTAAGAATTTAAAGTTGTATGTCATTGTATTCCAACTAATCTCAAAAACCATCACCCAATGCCTCAATGGGATGGCAATACTTTGTCATCTCTGAATTAACACAGTCGAGAGATGCAGTACCATTGGAGAGAAAGGCCTCCTTCATTCAGGTGACACTCATGACATGTATTATTTTTTTAATGTAGTTAATTTTTTATGCTGATATTTATATCAGAGGTAGATGTTTGTGTTCTACCCTTAGATGTACATTAAATATTGTTTGTATTCTTGTGATTATGCCAATGTTGACTGCTACCATGATTGTATCTTATTTTTTTAAATATGCAGATTCTTGACTTTCTCTCCTCTAGCAATCTCATCAGCCCTAAATGCTGAGATAAGACGCACCCATTCAAAGCCTCTCAAGAACAAATTCACATAATCAGATGGGAAAAGAAACATAAATTTGAAATCCTTTGTGGGAGACATTTAATTTTGCCCCTTGAATCATGCAGAAAGATCAAAATGGTAGAGTTCTTTCAGAGGTACCAAGTTTTTAAAATTGAGCCTCTAAGTTTATTGGTTGTTCCTGGCGAGTTTCAAACCTGCATGCCTGCCTCCCCGCAATAGGACCTAACTTCACTGGGAAAGAGCAGGATCAGTTGGGTATCCTATTAGTCCCTACCTCCTAAGGAGTCTAAGCTATGTACCATCCACACATTTTTCATAACTTCACCCCTTTTGTTACGAACTTCCTGACAAATAATTCCTGGCATGCCATTGTTGATTTTTTTAACAACTAAAGCCTCCTTTAATTACTCAGGATTGAAAATTACCACCACTTGTACCGCTCTCTCCTAGCCAGCTTTCTTGGAAGACACCCTCATTTTTTGTTTTATTGTTTTAAGTAATTAATAAAAAAATCTGGTCACATTATTTTTTTATTTTTTTTTTATTTATTTATTTATTTATTTTATTTTTTTTTTATTTATTTTTTTTTTTTTGGGGGGGGGGGTATTACTAACAATAATAATGAGCGTATACTTATAACCTTTTCAGGGGTGTTACATGCGGACGATCTGTTTTATCTGTTTTCGGGAGGACCAATTTTCTCCCAGGCGGTTGAGAAGGAAGATGATCTTAAACTTCAGAAAATCATCCTCTCCGCTTGGACATCCTTTGCCAAAACTGGGTAAGAACTTAGTTTTTAGAGAAGGGGGAGGGGTTAGTTTTAAATATATATTGCATTTCCAATTTTTAAAGGAGTTTATAGAAATTTTATAATGAGAGGTGGGGTACAGAGCTGTTGAAAACTGCTTAATCAGTATTCCAAAGCATCCAACTCTGTGCACGGATGAACTAGATAATTTCTTTTTAAAATATCCAATACACCAGGCATTTATACACCGTTGTGTTCCATGGGGAAGTAAATTCGGAACAACCACTCTCCATATGTCCCATAAATCCAAAGGGGTTAGTTGTAATGACAGCCAAATTTACTAAAGGCAATGACTCAATTACTTCAACTTTAAAGGTTTATTAGGCTTTGACTCAAAGCAACTATAAGTAAAGAACTACACAAGTCCTTAACAGCACTAAAAACATGTATCACTTTCACTAACTACACCTAATCCAAATAGTTTATATTAGAAAGGAAAACTGCACTGTACACAGTGATGATATGCGGTTAGTAAAGCAATGAGAGGGGGAGGGGTTAGTTTTAAATATATATTGCATTTCCAATTTTTAAAGGAGTTTATAGAAATTTTATAATGAGAGGTGGGGTACAGAGCTGTTGAAAACTGCTTAATCAGTATTCCAAAGCATCCAACTCTGGTGCACGGATGAACTAGATAATTTCTTTTTAAAATATCCAATACACCAGGCATTTATACACCGTTGTGTTCCATGGGGAAGTAAATTCGGAACAACCACTCTCCATATGTCCCATAAATCCAAAGGGGTTAGTTGTAATGACAGCCAAATTTACTAAAGGCAATGACTCAATTACTTCAACTTTAAAGGTTTATTAGGCTTTGACTCAAAGCAACTATAAGTAAAGAACTACACAAGTCCTTAACAGCACTAAAAACATGTATCACTTTCACTAACTACACCTAATCCAAATAGTTTATATTAGAAAGGAAAACTGCACTGTACACAGTGATGATATGCGGTTAGTAAAGCAATGAGTAACCATCTTCACAATGCATAGGGATGCCTGGGGAATGCAGTGGCAAAAGTAAAGGGTAAAAAAGACAATAGTTATTTTTAGGGCTGCTAGATTTTTCTATTGGATGAAGAGCATCCTGTGTGCCCGAAGCAGTTGAGGTGATTATTCAGTGCTATATAACTGCACAGTTTATAACACAATCTGAAGTCTAAAAAGGAGAGATATCAAACATGCAAGCTTCCATTAGACAGAACAGTCAAAGCAAAACCTATGGATCATGCCTCACTGTGCAACACAATTGTATGGAAATTCCTATGATACCCAAGGCTTACAGGTAAATATTTGCATTTAGAATGTAAATTTAGCTCACTGCATGGCAACATTTAGCATAAACTCACAAACTGAATTTAACTGATTAAGTAAGGGGATCCCTTAACTCAGGTAAAGTGAAGGTAATGATCACGTAGAGAACGTTAAAGTAGTAGAATAAGGTGAATGTACTTATGCTCACAATGCGAGGGGTATCAGTTCTGGAAATAAATCCTTTGTTATAAATTTGATTATACCAAATTTATAATATTCCTCCAAGCAATAAAGCTTGGCAAATTAGACTATTTATAAAACAAATTAAGATGAACTTACTAATTTACATTGTGTACGGTGTGGTTAGTGGCCAGTAGGCAAACTAACCTAATACAACAAAGTAACTAATGATATGCTTGATTTCAGTAGTTTTACCAAACTATAACGTAACATGAGATCTGGACAACTAATAGCTTACATCGGCCAATATTCCACATAACTTAATTAAGGAATAAACAGGTTAACTTTACTCAATGTGCTCCTTCGAAAGGCATTCTCTTTAAGGTAAATAATGATTGCATCATTATTTTGGAGATGGGGTCTTTTATATATTTTACCAGCCTTCAATGGATGCAGCTCTTACAAATGGTTATTAATGTATGTTACCCAACTCTGCCAATGTAGTTGTTTAAATTCAATTATAACCAGTAAAAATGTAGGAGATTCGAATCTGTGGTGCCAAACGCTCACCATTCTTCGAACCAATACTTTAAACCTTTTGTTACCATCTACATACCCCCAAAGAATGTCCAAACTAGGGTAGACACAAAGGGAATAATTCAATGAGACCATTATTTAATATTAAATTCCTTCCAATGCTTCTTGCAGAAATCCAACACCTGCCGGATCTGATTTTACATGGGAAAAGGCATCTATGAAGAACTATAAACAACTACAATTGATTCCAGAACCACAAATGCAGCACATTGACACACAAGAGGTGAGTAGGAATGATATAGTTAATCCTAGTAAAGCCACACTATGCATTGCATCTTTTGGGGGTGATTTAATGCCATCAAAATTTGAAACTGATAGAATGACTGTGGTTTCATCTTTTGATGAGATGGTGCCAACAGTTGAGTTCTTTTCCACCCATGACCTGTCTGTCTTGGCATGAGAATTAATTCAGCAAAACACAAAAGCAAAAATGCTTTCAATCCTGAGGAGGCACTAGGGACACTAAGGAAAGCCTTAACATACAGCTTAAGAAAAAGCATAGTACAGGAGAAGGCTCTCCCTACACACCTCTGTAAGTACGAAAAAGCTGAAGTGATTGTGAACTGTGCTGAAGAAACAACATAATGGAATTTCGATAGTAGAGAAGTGACTTGAAAATAATAATAGCCTATATCTTTGCCATTCATTGTGCACTAAAATCATTCAGTGTAGATCAGTGATAAAACCCCAATTTATTTTTTATTTTGTTCTATGTATCACATATTTTATATGTGTAGTAGTAACCAAAGTAGTCCTGAGTCTATGAAGCCCAAGCTTCCAACCGTGATTTCTAGTCCTATTATGGCTAAGGGTAAACAACAACTGGAGATCAATGTTCTCTAATCTTTGAAGAATTTTGAACACCTCTATCTCTTGTAGCCTTGTCTTCTATGTCCAGATGATAGGGATAGTTTAGTGCCCCTTTCCAACCTTTCGATGTCTTTTTGAAAGCTAGGAGACCAAACCTAAACTCCAGGAGAAATTGCACCAACGAGTTGTACATACAAGGAAAAAGATAAATTAGTAGGGGTTATACTACGGATCTTCAGCCACTTAAGGTGCATTTTCTTTCTCACTGGGGACCTCCAGTTTAATGGGGGGGTAGAACCACGGGTATTTATAGAATATGATATCCAAGGTGCCATGAAATTGGACTTTATCCAGAGAAGTACCACACCCGATGCAGTTTAACTTCATTGAAATTGTAACCAGTGCTTCCACTCAGCTAGCTCGCAGCCAGAGTTATACAAGGGCACCAACATTTCCAGCCTTCTCCAGGAACTCCAAAAGTACACAAACTGATTCAGAGTACAATGGACAGGTGGTAATGACCAAGCTAATTACAGTACCGGTAACATGCGCGAAGATCACACAGGTTGGAACACATAACAAGAATATGACAGGCAGTCTACAGGATGATAAACTTGGCAGAGTAAATGCAGTGGAGATCTCCAGGAAAATGTGCTATGTCCTGCGAGTGTGCCCGATTAGGAGATGAAAGACAACAACCTGAAACTGTTGAGGCATTGAGGGGTAGGATCCTGATAAAAGTCACAGCATGATTAAGTGCAACTTTGGGTTCCTGTCGGCATCTACCAACTTCTTTGTCAGGCAGCCACAAGGGCTGACCGGATTCCTGTCATGTAGTTAGTGTAAGTAAGAACAAAATGCTCATCTGGTCACTCAGACATCTGTACTTGTGGCACCAGTGATATTGCAAATCAGGGGTGCGGATACTTCAATGCTCCAGAAGTGATCACCTTGCTCTGAGTCACTTTAAAACACAATCTGGTGTCCAAACCTGGCATTATATCCTGGAACTATGGGTATATTGCACTCATTCAGCTGTAAAGAAATGTAGCACTAGGTAGAACCCTGCCAACTTGATTGGATTTGGAGTCATCTGTGTACACTGTGTTCACAAAAGTTCGAAAGCAATATTCCTGGCGCTCTAGTAGCTTTGTGAGCAAATGCGTGGTGACAAATGGTCAAACGTGATACCACCCAAGTTGGCATTCTAGGAGAAACAGAATGGCTCGGACACATGACCTAGCCTAAGTGCTCTTAGTTGCCTTTCCCTAAATCCCCAAAGCTTAGTGTATGATTGGTATCTCACGATGGGATGAGCAACGCAAGTGGCATCTCCTCGGCATCGATGAAGGGCTTCTCCAAAAGTGGTAAATGGGAAACCACTTTACCAGTGGTGGATGGAACTCCTCCATTAGTAAGAAGTTTTGTTGAATTCCTCGCCTACCACAACACCAAGGTTGGGCAAGGATTTGCTTATAAGAACGTAGTCAGGGATTTTAAAAGCTTACCAACAAATGAAAATTTTCTAACTTGTGACTAATCAGACATAAGAAGAGGGGATGGTGGGCTATATTCTACCTCCAGCCACTCCTACTTATCGTCTCTGGTTTTCAGACTTTTCAGGTCTCCAACCCTTGGTGCAAAGGTTTGATGTCCGCACCTGAAAAGGGAAGAAATATTGACTAGAAGTTGCCCTGTGGACAATCATTCCCCAAAAGGCTGCAGCTACCAAATAAGCAGCCTGAGAGGCAGGGCTACAGGGTGGATTTCTTTAATAGGTTGTACTAATCGGCAATAAGGCAGCCAAGATATCAAGAGAGACCCAGAGACAGGACCCTGAGACTTTTAGTTGGCCTGGCAGCCACCAAGAAGGTAAAGCCTGCCTGGCATATGCATTAGAATGTTATGTACGTTAGAATGGACAAGTGAGGTGGTCAACCTGTATGCCCAGAGAAGGGGTTATTGGTGTAAAACTGATCTTCCCATTAATTACACCTCATTTTTTAAGCACTAATTTGGTGACTGCCATTTTTTATTGTTATTTTAAGAGCCTACTAGAGCAAAAGTGGATGTAATCACCTTACAGCCTAATGCTAGGATAGATTAAAAAAACAAAAATGCAAAAGGCCCCCCTCAAAAAACAAGAAGGCAACACATTCTGGTGTAGGGTGAGGCCCACCTCTACCTAGGGACAGGAAAATGCAACCTTCGACAAAGTAAAATAAAATGGAGGAGACCATCCTCCCCCCAAAAGTCAGATAGTCCACAGGTCTGTGTATAAAAACCATTCCTGAGTATAAGGGACAAGCAGTAGTGACAAAAGCTCATCCTGATACTGGGATAGGTAATGTACGCAAAAATATCACCTCAAGTGGGACATTCAACAGTCTGGGGGACAATGCAGTCGTCACAATAAGGTGAAAGTGAGTGATCCATCAAATGGAGGGCATCCCGCGATTGTGCCCAATTTGAAAGTGGCAGAAAGCAACCTGAAACTGTTGCGATATTGGGGGAGAACTGTGCATGCTGGGTGGAGGCTGACTGAGCAGCTTGTTTAGCTGCTTCATTGCTAGGTACTCCATTGTGGTAGGGCACCCACAAGGTAACAAACTTATTGCATAAGGTTGAAAATTCATGGAAGAGCAAACTGATCAAAGGATTGAGTCAGAGTAGTATGAGGGCAGAAATTGCACTTTAGGAATCTGTGAACCACACAAATTCAGTAGAAGGAAGTAAGCAGATTGTACAGAGGGACTCACAGATGGTGTAAAGCTCTGTCATGATGATGATCACTGAGGGGAAAGGCAGAAGGACAAGAAGTGCAGAAGCATTTATCTTCACCACAAAGGGAACCATAAGTGAAGATGGCTGTGCACTAGGTGTGTGGATGTATGGATGAGGAGCTCTAATATGAGAACCCCAGTCAAGTTCAGAGCTGGCTAAATATTCTTGCAGTGGAAATCATTCATGGAGGAACACCTTTGAAAAAATGATAAGATTAAAAGCAGAAGAAATAGAAGACCAGAGAAGAGGGGCCACTGTCCTTGGAGGTGCCATTCATTTTCAGTGGATTTTTTTATTTTTAATTTTGAGCCTGTCTGGCCTACTTGGGCATAAGTCACCATAATCATGACAGCCTAGGAATAGGCTATTTTAAAACAGCAATATGCAAAGTAAAACAAAACAAAACACAAACCAACAATAATAAAAAAAATAAAAAGGAAAAGGGAAACAAGCAGGAAGCAAGCTCCGGCATCTAGGAAAGGTTTGCCTCCCCCTGGCGAGGACGTGTGACCTGCGAAGAAAACTACTCCCTTCCCCACAAACAACAAAAACTAGTTAAATAAAGGGGAGAAGGCCACCCTCCTCCAAAAAGTTATTAAGTCCACAAGTCAATGCTCATGAAGCCGTCTTGAGTAGAAAGGATAAGCAGTAGGGACCCTGCTCGTCCCGGAACCAGGACAGGTAACCTGCACAAAGATCGCCCAGACTGGGACATTCAACAAGAATGTGCTGAACAGTCTTCACAGTAGGGTGCAGGCGAGTGCTCCATCAAATGGTGGTGTGTCTAGCGAGTGTGTCTAATTCCAAGAGGACAGAAAGCAACTTGAAGCTGCCATGGCAACTTTATGTTACCCTCAACCATCTCCAATCTTCTTTGTCAAGCATCCCGGAGAGCTGCCCGTATTCTTGCCATGTAGTGTGAGGAAGAGTGAAATGCCCAGTCCTCTCGGACTCTTTGGCACCCTCAGACTCTTGATGTCACGGCACTTTGTGAGTCGGCATAAATCACAATCCGGCCTCCAAACCGGGCATGCTGCATAATCTCCAGGACTGAGTGGTGTATTGTCACCAGCTCAACCATGAAGACAGATGCAATGCTTGGCACAGCCTCGCTGACTTCAAATGGAGGGAATACAGCATGGAAGCCAAAACTCCTCTTGGGACTAGGAGCCATCCGTATACACTGGCAGGGTTCCAGCATGACACGAAGTGTGCTCCAAAAAGGTTGAACACAATACTTCTGGCACTGTAGAACCAGGGGCGCCACTAGCCTGAGCGCTATACCTAGCTCTTGAAGGAGTCTCCTAGCCCTAAACCCAATGGGCTTAGGGTATGACTGGCATCTCCCGGCAGCATAGGCACTGTCAAAATCGACAAGAGCGATTAGTATGGCTAAAGCGGTGAAAGTAATATCATCTCTGCAGCAGTTGCACGATCACCTTCACGCGGTAGCTATACCAACCTGCATGTACCGACTCAGGGAGCTTGTCACAGTCCAACATGAAGAAGAGTGTAGTGGAAGGTCTCGAGGCCCCTTCCTGTTTTCACATCACACGTTTGACCTTGACCGCCGCATTGTCAGCCAGCTCTAAGATGATGTCATCTTGGGAGTAATCCATGAATTCCCTCACATAAACTACTCCTTTCACAAAGTTCATGGTGGTGTGCGGCATCACACTGACAGGCATGCCTTCAAGTCCCTGAAGGGCACTAATCATGGCCGCTTCAGAGGGATTTGATGAATTCACGAAAAGGCTCCCGTCCGAGAAATGGGTCACCTTCGGCTCTCTACCAATCACACTAGCTAAAGCTCTCCTCTGATGAATCATGTTGCCCTTAGCCAACATGCTGCCATCAATGGAGCACATAACCAGGAAGAGTTTGAAGCCAGCAGGCTGAAAAATACTGGGTAGTCTCTGAATGAGGGGCCCTGATATAATTGAGGCTCCGCTCTGCGCACTAGCATTTTTGGTCTTAGTGAGGGATTCCGCACCTGGAGGGGGGGGGCAGAGGGGGTTAGACGTGCCGATCTTGGCTTGGCTGCTTACCGAAATGGCAGCAGACCCACCCATCCCCACAGCCCCCAAGGATGGAGGGGAGCCCCGAGTCTTTTTCTTTTTTGGAGAGGAGAGCTGGGAATGAACCTGCTTCTGCCCTCCGCCAACAGGAGCCCCCAGTCCAGATGGAGCAGTCTCAACAAGGTCCTTCTCCAAGATTGAGAAGGTCCTGGCAGTCACAGGGGCACTAGCGGGAGGAAGAGATCCCCCCCCCCTCTCCTAGTACTGCCTTGGAGACCCGAGCTGTATGAGGAGGACCTTGCACTAGAGATTCGGTGTTTGGCGCCAAACCAGAATCGCCCCCATAGAAGGTCCTACCATCTGGGGCTGGGTTGTCTCAAAGATCATGTCTATCTCAGGGGGGGGAGGGCTCCAATTAGCCACCCCCTCCAGGACATCACAGGTCCCATTGGCAGCGGTGTAGCAAGTTAGGTTATTTGGGGGGGGGGCACATGCCTTTTTGACTCCCGGTAAGATAAATATCAGAGCCAGCAGATCTTTCAAGGGATGGGCTCTGTCTTCCCTCTACCCCCTAAGGGGGTTTGCCTTTTTGAGCTGGTTCAATGGGAAGCAGTCGTTTATGGGCTGCCTGCTGTCTTTCTTGGCAGTCCCATTGGAAAGTAAAGGGGGGAATGCCGCTGGAACCCAAGGGCACCTCCAGTCCTGGAGGTGAAGGGGGAGTCCCCTACACCCATAGGCAAAGGAGAGGAGTAGGCCTCCTCTCCAGTTAAAGAGGAGGCTGCTCCATCAATAGTGAGGGTGAAAGGGGAAGAGTTTTATTTTGGGGATTTTCATCATCGGCATGGGGACCTTATTTTCTGTGGTAAGCAAACGTTAATAACCCCTTCACAGTAGCCTGCTCTGCGAGGGGTGCATACAGGGCTGGCAGAGCCAAGTGCCACCATTTTAGGCAACCCCTCCTGCCTGATGATCTGGCAGCCCTTCAGCATGGTGGCTCCACCTTGAGCACGGCGTAAAAAGATAGTGAAGTGAGAAGGAATGGGGATGTGAGGAAGGTATTGGTAGGGATGAAGCAGGTTGTTAAAAACCCACCATCCGAAAGCGGAGCTCAGGAGTTAGGGAACATTGTCCCCTCCCACCTCAGCCCCAATCCAGGCTAGTTGGCTGAGAAGGTCAGCATCTACCCTGTGTAAATAGAGGCCAACCAGAGAAAGTTGCGGGCAAGGTTGTAGGGGAGAAACACAAGCTGTCTGAAAGAAGGAGAAGAGGCTAAGCTCGGGCTGGACGGGGCGCTGCGTCCTGTCAGCCAGGCAAGCAAATCGCTGTGCACCTTACAGGGAGTTTTCAGTGGAGGGGGCAATGGACACCAGTGGAAAAAGTGATGTGGGTATCTAGGGGAAGAAAGGCTTTGCAGAAAAGAAGGCAGTAGCAGTATTCCTACACTTTTCACTAAAGATACAGGCCTCAAAAGGAGGTAAACGTATGGAGCAAATGAGATGGAAACGCACAACATATCTGGATTTATTCCTCAAAATATACTTACAGACAAATTATATATATATATATATATATATATATATATATATATATATATATATATATATATATATATATATATGTATATATATATATATATATATAAGGAATGACAAACCCAGGCCACACATGAACATTCATTTGGCAGAGCTTTCAGTAAGTCCTTTTACCATCTTCAGTGATATCTATAATTAGGAGATATACCACTATTAAATATTAATAATTTTGAGTTATATTTAATATAAAGCACAAAAGACCTGAAATAAATTATCATCACAGAATGCAAATGCAAAATACCCATCATAGTTACCTGATCTCTGACAGGTGCATAGGTGAGAGGCTAAGCCTGCCATTGCCATTAAAGGCAACCCTTCCCAACCAGTGACCAGGTAGCCAATCAGGATGGTGGCTTTATTTTGTGATGAGTATAAAAATAATGATGAAAAAGAGAGAAAGAGATTATGGAAGGAAGATAGAGTGGAAAGCAGGTTGTTACAATCCACCAGCCAAAACTCTAGATAAGAGAGAAGGGTGTTGATGCCCCCCCCCAAGCTAAACCAGGGATGAATGGGTGAGATCTGGTCAGTGACTACCCTCCAAAATTAGATCCCAAACATGACAAATAGTGGGAGGGATCTAGGACAAAAAAAGGGGGAAATGCGAAGCAACCATCTTCCTCAGGCCCCACCAAAGATTTCAGGTCAATCAAGTGATGGGGCCTTCCCTATTTGCACTCAGCTGGAAGGCCATGTTTTCCTTGCAGGTACCTGGTGTAACAGTATACATAGGGAACCCTGTTGTGGCAACATGTATAATAATGAGAAAGATTTAATTTAATGGAAAACACAAAAAGCATAAATAAAGGCATTTCTTATATATAAAAGATTCTTATGTTTCTGGATGGTTTTTATTCCACTCTTCCAAAAACTTTTTGAATTCAACAATGTTATGAGAACCTCTCTTGTGCACATGCTTCTTCACCTACTAAGCGATCTTGGTTTGGTCGCTTACCAAAGTGGCAGCAGACCTATCCGTCTCCGCAGCCCCCGCGGATGGAGAGGAGCCCCGAGTCTTATTATTATTTTTTCCCTTTTTAGGAGAGGAGGGCGGGGAATGAACCCGCTTCTCCCCTCCGCCGGCACGAGCCCCCAGGCCAGATGGACAGGCCTCAGCCAGGTCCTTCTCCGAGATGGAGAAGGTCCTGGTCATCGCAGGGGCACCGTTTGGATGAGATCCCTCCCCTCTTTGTACTGCCTTGTAAACCAAGGCCATTTCAGGAGGACCTTGCATAAGGGTGGATTCGGGTTCGGTGCTTGGTCCCGAGCCCAGATTTCCTCCCATGGAAGGCCCTAGCATCTGAGGCTGGGTTGCCTCAAGAACCATGTCTATCTCAGGAGGGAACTCCAGTTGGCCATCCCCTCCCAGGACATCGCAGGTCCCGTTGGCAGCATCACTAGTCATTTGTGGGGATGCAAAGACCTTGACCTCGGCAAGGTTCAATATTCTTGCCAGCAGGTCTTTTGAGGGAAGCAACCGAAGGGGCCTGGCTTCCCTCTCCCCCCTAAGGGGGTTTGCCCTACCGAGCCACTTCACTGGGGAGTGGTCAGCTATGGGCTGCCTGCTGGCTTTCTTGGCAGTCCCCTTGGAAAGAAAAGGGGGGGACTGCCGCTGGAAAAAGGGAGATGCCCGAAAGCACCTCCAGTAAAGGGGGTGAGGGGAAGTCCCCTACACCTGTAGGCGAAGGAGAGGAGTAAGCCTCCTCTCCAGTTAGAGAAATATGGAGGGTTCCCTGCGCAAGCACAGGGGGGAACCTCCATTTTTTCTGTGGAGCCACCTGAGGGTGGCTCTGTTGATGAACAAGGGAAAATGAGGAAAGATTTTGTTATTGTTTAGTTTGCATTCATGGTCATGGTGACCCTATTTTTTCCATGGGAAGCAATCGCTCATCACCCCTCGCAGTAGCCCTCCCTGTAAGGGTGCATACAAGCCTGACAGAGCCCGGTGCCGCCATTCAGGACCACCCTTCCCGCCTGGCCTGGCAGTCCATCAGCATGGTGGCTCCACCTTGGACACGGCATAAAATTGATAGTGTGAAGAGGAAAGGAAAAGGGATGTGAAGAACGTATGGGTGGGGATGAAACAAGTTGTTAAAAAAAAAAACATCCCGGACTGGAGCTCAGGGGTTAGGAAACATTGTCCCCTACCCCCTGAGCCCTGATCCAGGATGGTTGGCTGACAAGAAGGTCAGCATCTACCCTGTGAAATTAGAGGCTGAGCAGAGTTGTGGGAGAGGTTGTAGGGGAAGTGAGGAAGTAGAGGAGAAATACAGGCTATCTGAAGGAAGGAAGAGAGGCTAAGCTGGGGCTGAATCGAGTGCTGGATCGCATCAGCGCGGCGGCCAGGATGGCAAATTGCCGCGCCCCTTACGGGGCCATCACAATGCGCACTGCTAGAATAGGCCTGGGTGTTCTTCAACCAAATCTCTGAAAAAAAAGAAGAGAATAAACATATATTCCAGTCATCATCAAGTCGTGGCCCTAAAAATCTAAAAGGACGATCGCAAATAAAAAAAATGGGTCACTCACCAGTCTGTGATGACTATCGAATGCAATTTGAAAAATATTAGTTCTTTATATACCTGAATAATTTAAAATCTTTTCTCTTTAATGATTGATTTATAATATTTATTATAACCAACTTATAGTTTGCAAATATTTAGCTACAAATCATTTTGATGGATAAGCTATAAAAATTAAGATCTGTAAAGAGAGGAAAAAACAAAAATGAATTATAACTGATAACTTCCAAATCTTGGATACATGGAACCCAACCCAACTTCCTATCTACTTGCTCTCACTCTCACTCTTCTTTCACACACAGACCAAAAAGACAAACTAAGGGAAACTGGTGAAATCAATAGTGGAAAAATGGAGAGAATGGCTCCCACATATACCTGTGTTTTGGGTTTTGTTTTTTGCCTTTTAGGAGCCCATCTGGTGACTGCCTACTTAGGCATAAGTCAATGTACTCACCAGGACAGCCTAGTACTAGGCTAATTTAGAATAACAACAAAAAACAAAACAAAAAAAGAAGGCAGGCTTGAGTGTCGAGTGGAGGTCCACCTCCCCTCGGAGCAGGGATATGCGACCTACAGATAAAACAAGAAAAAACCCACCAGGTTAAAAAAAGGGAGAAGGCTGGCCAAAATTCAATAGTCCACCAGTCAATATGCCCGAATTCATCCCAAGTACAAGGGACAGCGGTAGTGACCCATCCCGGTACTGGGACACGTAAGGTGCACGGAGATTGCCCAGACTGGGAGAATCAACAAGAATGTGCCAAACAGTATGGGGAACAATGCGTCCCATGAGTGTATCCAATTCGGAGACGACAGCAAGCATCCTGAAGCCTTCATGGCATTAGGGGATAGGTCCATGGGAACAGTCATGGTGCAATGGCACGCAACTTTAAGTTCCCTTCGACCGCCTCACATCATCTTTGACAAGCAGCCGGGTGAGCTACACATATTCCTGCCATGTAGTCGGTATGATTATTTTTTTTTTAGGGGATATCTGGCGACTGCCCACTTAGGCATAAGTCGCCGTAAACAAACAGCCTAGTTCCAGGCTACTTTAAAAAATCTGAACAGAAAATAACATTTTTTTTTATTATTTATTTAAGGGGCTATCTGGCGACTGCCGACTTGGGCATAAGTCGCCGTAAACAAACAGCCTAGTTCTAGGCTACTTTAAAAAATTGAACAGGAAAAAACAATAAAAAGAAATAATAACAATAACAAAAACAACAATTAAACCTGGTTAAATGAGAGGGAGAAGGCCGGCCTCCCCCAAAAAGTCAACAAGTCAAGCAGTCAAAGTGCACGCACTTGTCCCGAGTACAAGGGACAGGCGGTAGCGACCTCGGCCATCCCGGTACCGGGACAGGTATCATGCGCGAAGATCACCCAGACTTGGACATTCAACAAGAATGTGCCGAACAGTCTGGGGGACTACGCAGTCGTTGCAATAGGGCGCAGGCGAGCACTCCATCAAATAGCGATGCATCACACGAGTGTGTCCGATTCGGAGACGACAGAAAGCAACCTGAAGCCGCCGCGGCATTGGGGGATAGGTCCATGGGAACAGTCGCGGCGCAATGGCACGCAACTTTAAGTTCCCTTCGACCGTCTCCCATCTTCTTTGCCAAGCAGTCCGAAGAGCTGACCGGATTCCTGCCCTGTAGTCGGTGTGAGGAAGAGCGAAACGCTGGTCCGGTCGCAGAGTCCTCGCGGACTCTTTGGCGCGCTCATCCCCCGCAATTCGTACATGTCCAGGAACCCAGCAGAAGATAATCACGACATCCACCCGGCTCGCAAAAACCGTGGCGTCACGGATATCGCGAACCGGGGGATGCGGAGATTTCAATGCCCCGAGAGCACTCAGGGCGCTTTGTGAGTCGCTATAGATCACAATCCGGTCTCTGAACCGGGCACGTCGCGTAATCTCGCGTACCGAGTGAAGACAGACGCAGCGCCTGGTAGAGCCCCGCTGACACCAAACAGAGCGGATACGGCGTGGAGGACGACCTGCTCTTGGGACTTGGAGCCATCCGTATACACTGGCACGGTTCCAGCGTGACACGATGTGTGCTCCAAAAAGGTCGAACGCAATACTCCCAGCGCAGTACAAGCTTTGGGAGCAGAGGCGTGGCGACAAATAGCCAAATGTGGTACCCTCCAGGGTGGCATCCTGGGCAGAACCAGGGGCGCCACCGGCCCGAGAGCTATATCTACCTCTCGAAGGAGTTTCTTGGCCCTAAACCCAAAGGGCTTAGGGTATGATTGGCGTCTCTCGGCGGCATAGGCACCGGGCTCACGCGTACAGGCGGGTGATGCACTGCATGCGGCGCAGAGCGAGTGTAATCTCCCCAGTATCGACCAACAGGCTCTCAATGGGGGAAGTGCGGAAGGCACCGGCTGCGGATGCATAAAAAACGCATCCGTAGTCGAGCTTCGAACGAACAAAGGATCCAAAAAAAAGTAGGGCAGTAGTCCTATCAGCGCCCCAAGCGCTGAACGTCACTGAACGGAGAATGTCCATAACGCGGGTACAGGAGACCCTAAGGCTACGAATATGAGCCTCCCAGGTGAGGTGTCGGTCGAATACAAGACCAAGGAAACGGTGCGACTCAACCACATCCAGGCGCACCCCATTAAGAAACAAATCTGGGTCGGGGTGAAGCCGTGGATGGCGGCAGAAGTGCGCCACCTTAGTCTTGGCCAAAGAAAACCGAAACCTGTGCGCTTCGGCATAGCGAGAGACGCGGTTCAATGTCTGTTGGAGTCGACGCTCCAGAGTTGGCATCTGGGCCGCGCCAAAATAGATCGAAAGGTCGTCCACGTAGAGCGTAGCGAGAACATCTTTCGGCAGCACCGAGGTGATGCCGTTGATGCTCAGGGCAAAGAGTGTGACACTGAGGACACTTCCCTGCGGGACACCCACTTCCTGCTCCTTTGGGCCGGAGAGGGCTTTCCCCCACCCGTACGCGGAATCGACGATCTCGCAAAAATTCAGATATAAACATTGGGAGGCGTCCCCTCGCCCCCATCGTGTGGAGAGTCTCCATGATACCGTATCGCCATGCGGTATCATAGGCCTTCTCCAGATCAAAAAACACCGTGGCGTAGTGCTGTCTACGAAGGAAGGCCTCGCAGACGGCATTTTCCAGTCGGAGCAGAGCATCCGACGTGGAGTGGAACTTGCGGAAGCCGCACTGTGCGGAAGACAGATGGCCTCCGCTGTCCAAGAAAAAGGCTAGTCTAACATTTACAAATTTCTCCATCAACTTGCACACGCAAGAGGTTAGAGAGATTGGGCGGAAACCGGTCGGAGTAGAGTGATCTCTCCCCGGTTTGCGAAAGGCGAGCACAGTAGCGAATCGCCAGGAGTCTTCGAGAAGACCTTCCACCCAGATCCTGTTAAACAAATCTAACAGAAAGGCCATGCCTCGCTCACTCAGGTGTCGAAGAATGACGTACGGGACATCGTCCGGACCATGGGCGGTGTCCGCGCACGAAGCGAGAGCGGAACGCAACTCACTCACAGTAAACTTGTCGTTGAAGGGTTCTCCGCCTCCGGAGGTAAAGTCCAGCATTGAATGCTGGCGGAGCAGCATCACGGCTAGAGAATGCGGAAAAAGCGGTCGCTAAGAAATCCGCCACGGACGCGGGGTCCGAGATTGCGGTCCCATTCTCCTGGAGAACGGGAGAGGGGTCCTGCGAGAACTTGCCCCGAATCCTTTTGACTCGCTTCCACACCTCAGCTAAAGGGGTCTTCCCGTTAAGTGAAGACACGTATGCCCGCCAAGAAGAGCGGCGGGCGTGCTTCGAAATATACAGGAACCTAGCCCTAGCCCGACGAAATCGTTCGGGCGGCGCTTATAGCGCATGTAGGCATAACGCTTCTGTTTGAGGGCCGTCTCACACTCGGCCGACCACCATGGGAGTGGTCGGCGTGCAAAATGGCCAGACGTCCTAGGAATAGTAGTCAGGCCCACGGCGATGAGGTTGCCGGAGAAGAATTCAACGGCCTCATCTACCGACCTAAACTCCTCGACTGAGATAGAGAATTCAATAATTTCCTGAAATGCAGGCGACCGCGCCCGCGCCAAGCACCACCGAGGTGGGCTCTCAGGCGGCAGTTGCCCTGAAAATGATATTTGAATGGGAAAGTGATTACTACCATGGAGGTCATCGACCACCCCCCAATCAAAATCAGGCTGTGCATCCGAAGAGCACAAAGATAGGTCAGGGCAAGAAAATGAAGCGGTTCTCGAACAGTGATGCGTAAACTCATCCACGTTTAGGACACCCAGCTCAAGCTCTTCGATCAGATCGGCAAGGACTTGTCCCCTGGGATTTATGGAGTAATCTCCCCAGAGAAGATGCCTGCCATTCAGATTTCCGAGCAAGGGAAAGGGCCTCAGCAACCGTGCCACGACGCGGCGGAAGTCCCCCTCGTCGAAGTCAGCTGACGGTGGAATGTACGCAGAAATGATAGTATACCTCCTATCCAGGTGCAGCTGCACAACCACTGCCTGAAAGGAGGTATCTAAAAATAAAGGAAGAACGGGCGGGCAGGGGGCACGCGCCTAGCATGGTCTCCTGCAAAAAGATAGCTAACGGGAAACGGGACGAGACGAGCCTCCAAAGCTCATCTCAGTTGGCCCGGAGTCCACGGCAATTCCATTGAAGGAATATGCCCTCCAGGCCTAGCTCGGAGACGCGGGGGCCCTCCTCAAACTGAAGACCCTCACGGGAATGGCCGTACGCTTCCCGGGGGCAGAACCCCAGGCGCTGTTGGCCGGACAAAGCGCTGTCGCCTTCGAGCACTTATTGGGGGAGGTTGGGCTCACCATGCAAGCCTTTTCCGCCCTCTGCCTCGAAAACAGGAGATGAATGGGGGAGCACAATAGAGATCCATCGAGTCCCCCCACACAAAGTAAAGACGGTGATCACACGATCCACACACACACACATTCTGCAAAAGAAGAAAGAGATTAGACATAGGGGAGGGGAGGCGGACAACCAAAATACTACATCCTTCCCAGCTAAATTCGCCTCACCTCACCATGTCTCAATCCCCATCTTCATTCATTCACACTGCTTTCGACATCACCCAGTCATACTCTTTCACTCTGCCTCTCCTCCTAGTCACAGGTCCATCAACTGTCTCTGTCATCTGTCGTAATATCTCCTCATGTCTGTCCATGGCCCCTTCTCTATGTACTTCATCCACACACACATCCGACATTCCCTGACCAATCCCACTCAAATCCTCAACTAACCTCTCTACTACATCCATCAAACCTTCCCATTCTTTCATAGCATTTATCGACTCTTGTTCCAATTATGCACTTATCCCATTTATACTCTCTAGCATAGACTCAGACTCATTCAACGGAAACTTACAAATACTGTACGTTCTATCATATACTCCATCTCGATCTTGCACAAACCCAGAAAACTCTCTCACCTCACTCTCACCAAACTGTTCCATCCATTCATCCTTTCTCAACCGTTTACTCTTACGCTTTCCCCTTCCATTTTCAACTAACACTAACTGCTTCCCCTCTAAAGCACTAGCTATATCATCCACCATTTCACAGTCTTCCATTCTTTCAGACAGATATTCATTCACCGGATGTTGCACCAAATATTGAGGAGGGTCAAGCCACTTTCGCAACTGACCTTGATGCGTTCTATGTTCATCCAAACTTCCATCCTCTCTTTCACAAACTATCAAATAACTCACCCCATTCAACCAAACCTTTCTTACTACAAACGGACCTTCAAATTTCTCTTTCAACTTATCCACATTCAGTCTACCTTTTGTCTCAATCTCCTTTAGTACTTTGTCTTCCACAGAAAAACTCTCAAACCTTTCATTCCCTTTTCTCCACAACTCACGATCCTTCTCACTAAGTCCCATATGTGGCCTAATCATTCGTTCAAAGTTCATCAAATACTTACATGGTGACATTCCAATCGCCTTATGCACTGTCATGTTATACGCCCAAAGCACTCTTCCCAAACATTCATCCCATCTTTTACCATCAATCGTAACATCTCACTCAAAGTTCTTATCATTCTTTCAGCCAAACCATTCGCACTAGGCATATACAGCGTCGTTCGCACATGATCTATTCCCCATTCACTCAACATCTCCTCAAAAGCACGTCCCACAAACTCAGGTCCATTGTCACTCAACATTCGAACAGGCTTACACATGCACATAGGCAACATTCTCTCACTCACTTCTCTAGCAACAGTCAATGAAGATTTATTTGTCACAGGTGCAGCATACGCAAATTTGCTCTTATGATCCACCATCACAATCATCCCTACATACCCTCTTGCAGTCCTCGGAAAAGACACGCAATCGATTGCTACCATTTCAAAGGGTTCATTCACACTCAACTTTAATACAGGTGGGGCAACATACACTCTCTGATACTTTCTCTTCTGGCACACTTCACACGTAGTCTCTACATCCACGCAAATCTTTCTCAAAAAGGGACTAAATATACATCCTTTCATACATTCCCACAATTTATTCTTACCCATATGTCCAAACCTATCATGCACAATCTTCACCATTCCAATCGTGCCACACACGGAAAACACCGGAATATTTACATCATCATCTATACATTGCACAAAATACACTAAACCCTTGCACACTACAAACTTTCCAGCAAACCTTCTAAACTCTCTTAATATGCAACTCCATTCATTCACAGGAACACTGGCCATCACACTATCTTTCAATTCACGCACCATCGGACATAACTCTTGCATGCTCTCTATATCTTCAGCAGTCCACAGCTCTTCAATTAAATCGACACCTGCCACTCCTACAAATCCAGTTGAGCCTACAAGCTCACTCTGCAACTTCCCAATTGTTACACCATCTTTCACTAAACATTCATTACATACATCCACTGAAATCCTATTCTTACGCAGAAAATCAATCCCAAACAGAAAACAATAAGGTAACTCATTCTCGCTTAGCACAACAAATTCATGCAATATATCATTCAACTTCCCCATGCTTACAGACAAACTCACTTCCTCCCATGCCATAATACGTCCACTTCTGAGTCCACTTATCAAAACTGTCACACCTTTTCTAGAAACATTCCAACTCATATTATCAACATCAAACACAACTTTTGCATTCACCAAGGAAATTTGCACACCTGTGTCAATCATTCCACAATAGCTCTTTCCCTTCATAGTCAAGGTAACTTGCACTCTCTCTTCAAGTCCATGTTCACACATTATATTCAACACTTCGGTCTGTTCCACAAACACTTCTGCAGCATCCAAACCTTCATCTTCACTAACAGGAACAATTCCTTCGCAAACGTAGTCAATCTCTCTTCTTACATAACTCTTCTTCTCAATCATCCAATTATAATGCACACCACTCAAACATTGCAGATGCAACTCACATCCATTCACTCGGTCTACACCTTTACCACGATACATCACTGGCTTCTCCACACCATAATGCACATATACTCTCACACCAAACAGTTTACTCACTATCGCTAACACTTCATGAAACATCATCAATCCTGGCATACACATACTTCTCAACTCTTTTCTTAACCTACTTGAATTTTCCATTCCCAATTGCTCTGGTCTCTTACATGCTTCTTCCATAACCAACTTTCGTAATGCATTCACACTTTCTGGCACCTTTTCAAGCAATCCATCTTTCACCAAGTCTCGTAAACCATACAACACACTTTCGAACATAGAATCACCTCCACCCTTACATTTTCTTCCAACAACTACACCTGCTGGTAAATACTCAGGATTTATGCTTACAGTCTCGCTCTCATTCAAACTACATGGCAAAAGCGAAAACAAATCAGCAATCACATTCCTTTCACCTGGCAAATACTCAACCACAAAATCAAAATCACTCAAATCCTCTATCGTCCTTGCAAGCCTACTATCAACTAACCTCATACGCTGCAAATACACTAGTGGCTGGTGATCTGTTCTCACTACAAACCGTACTCCATACAGAAATGGTCGTACTGACTTGAGACAGAATGTTAACGCAGCCAGCTCTCTTTCAATCGTTGAATATGCACGCTCTGCCACACTAAACGCCTTGGAAACATACGCAATTACTCGCTTTCTTTCAACCCCATTCACAACTTGATCTTGCATCAAACATCCACCCATCGAATGACCACTTGCATCCGTATACACTTCAAGCATTCCTGCATTTGTTCCATATGCTGGATACGCAAGTTCCACATCTTTTGCAACTTCCGCTTTTAACTTTTCAAACGCTGCATTCATAGAGTCATTCCACTTAATCACAGTACTCTTCTTTTTCCCAGTCCATACACTCAACGGTTTCATTACACCTGAACAATCTTTCATAAACTTTCTTCCAAACTCAACTAAACCAAGAAATCCACGCAACTCTCTCACTGTGGTAGGCTTAGGAAAATTCCTAACCTTTCCCACGAACTTCTCCGATTTACGCAATCCAACCGCACTCACTTTATGTCCTAAAAACTCAACTTCACTAGTAAACCATACACATTTAGACAACTTCAATTTCATACCAACCTCTTCCAACTTCCTTAAAACATCATTCACCAAGGTCATATGTTCTTCCATGTTCTCACTCATCACCAAAATATCATCCAAAAACACTTGTACATTCTTACACAGAAAACCACTCAACTCTACATTCATAGCACGCTGAAAAGCAGCTGGGGCATTAGCCAACCCAAAGCTCAGGTTTCTAAACTGATAATGGCGCTTTGAGGTAGAGAACGGCGTAATAGATCTACTCTCTTTAGCCACAGGCATCTGGTAGTATCCACGTACCAGATCCATCTTAGAAAACACTTTCATTCCATACATACTGTACACACATTCAGACACAACACTCATAGGAAACTTGTCTTTCAATGTTCATTCATTCACTCTTCTATAGATACACAGTCGCAAACGTCCATCTGGCTTTCGTACAGGTACAATCAGACTATTCCAGGCACTCACACTCGGCTCGATCACGCCAATTCTCTTTAATTCCTCACACTGTTCCTCAATCTCTTGAGCCACAGGGGCAGGGAAATGACGAGGCCTTGATATATTGGCATATCGTCGCTCAAAATTATTTTGAACTCGGGCAAGCAAGCATTGCCAAAGTCCTCATCCCCTTGACTCAAAGCACCTCTCCTATTTCACAACATCCTGTAAACCTTTTGCTTCTCACATTCACTCAACTTTTCTTCCAATTTCAAGTGCTCAATCAAATCTTCATACTTCCAAACATTTGACGTTACACTCACGGAAAACACACTTGCGTTCGCCACATGCATATCATTCTCCATATTCACCACTGTATTTAACACACCCAATTTATCTCCCACTTGCACTCCTCTAAGACTCTTCCTTCGCAGATCAGGCCAAACTTGTATGCAGACATGCGGATCTTTCATATCAATTATACCATCAAACACATGCACCACTCGCCTTAATCGATAGTTCACAGCACTACCATCCAAGACATAAATATTCCCATCATTCTCATTTATCTCAGCATCCAAATTCCATCCAATCCTTACACTCAATGTTTCATTCTGCTTGACAGGCACACTCTCAATCGCATATACCTCCAGACCTTTCATGATGTTCACTCTCACACTTCCATCTGGATTCACATACCATTGACACTTCATACTTCCATTCTTCTTACATTCAATCATCTCTAAATCAGGGTGAATCACAATACCATTCGCTTTCAAAAACTTATAACCTAATAGCATGTCATACTTCTTGTTTGCACCTTCTACAACACAAAATTCATCTTCATTCACCCGGACACCGGCAATCAAAACACTCTCTAAACCTTGCAACAATCGGCACATCCTGTTCACCTAATCCAGTCAAATGATATCCAAGATCCTTAACTTCACTTACATTCATTCCTACAAATGCTTCATAGTACACCACATTCACCTTAAATCCTGTATCAATCAATGCACTAACTTCTCGTTCTCCACACTTAATTTTAACACACATACACCTATTCAATCTCTGACCCCAATTCACTCCATGATTTGACAATCCTTCTCTCACATTCATCACTTGCACTCTAGAGAATTCCCCAGAAGGAACCCTCTCATTCCCTAGTTTCCCTGAGTCGTATCCTCTCGATTACTTGCATCATTCCCATCCATTCTTTCATTCATGCATCTTTCACCAGTCCTACACAACCTTGTTGCATGACCTACCATTCCACATTTACCACAGGTAGCTCTTGGACTGGCACACATCCTGGCATAATGCCCTATCTGCCCACAATTACCACACACTCCAGGTTCGCTCATATTCACTCGACCACCTTCCCTGCAATCTCGTATCAAGTGGCCCATTCTTCTACATCCATAACACGCTCTTTCCCTCGCACGACTACAATATTTTATCATGTGCCCCATTTGTCCACAGCCAAAGCAACTTCCTTGTGACCAGCGACAGTCAGCCCTCATATGCCCAACTTTCTTGCACCTCAGACACCTAGGCTCATTTACTCTAGATCTACTGTCATTCCTACCATTTGTGCGACCACTATTCTGACCATTCTGAACCCTACTCCAACCATTCCGACTCTCACTCCTACTTTTACTCCCTCTCGGTTCGCGGCCAACATACACACTCTGTTGTTCATTCTGCCCGTAATAATTTTCTAAAAATCTTGTCATCACATCGATCGGGTTCTCTATCAGCGCATCCCGATATGACCGGAACTGGGGCAACTTACTTCTACTTGGGTTGCGCACAGTGTGAATCGAGGCTTCCTCCCTTCCATAATCCTCAAATTCACGGTCCTCTAACATCTCCAGTACATCCTTCCATAGCAATCTTTCACCAGCCCATTTCATCTCTCTTTCCTCTTATACGTCACATACTCACTCACGTCATTCGGAACCGTATTTAAAAACTTCTTCATCAGCTCCTTATTCCCATTTATTCCATCATCTCCAAATCTCATTCGTGCGAAGGACTCTAAGCGATGCGCATAAGAATTCACATCCTCATTCTTCCCCATTCTCACTTCCTCAAACCCATTTGTTTTCTTATATTTCACACTTGTCTTCATCCTCTTACAGTGCTCTATTATTCTCTCTTTCATAACCTCCCACTTAGGCTCACCCACACTCATAATTGTCCGGTAAAAATCCTTCATACGCCCATCCAGAAACTCGCACAACTCTTTCACCAAAACCTATTATTCTCTCCAAATTTTTCCTTACAATAATTTTCATACTCTTTCAAAAACACTTTCACATCTTTTGCTCCTTCCACTCTAAACTTACTTAACTTTGGCACTTCTCTGATCAGTAACTCCGATGAACCTCAGCATCACTTTCACTATCACTCACTTCTCTCCCACTTTCACTCATGCCTTCATTCGAGCTGAAATACAAGGAGTCAATACTAGCCAGTCGGGTCCTTTCCTGTCGGTCTGGGCATCTAGTCTTTGGGGTCTTCTTTTTTCGATGCCTAGTCATTTGCAGGGGTTCCTTTATGCCTGTCAATCCCTTTTTATCAGTCATGTCTATTCCAAGTGGAGTCGAGGCCACACCCCCACCAATTGCACCTGATTCTCCCAATTTCTCATTCAGCATTCGCATCAATCTTTCCTCCATTCGCATCTCACTGTCTTTAATCCTCTCTTCCATTCTCACTTCTATCTCCCTCATTTTCCTTTTCAAACTATCATTCTCTTCTCTCAAATGCGCATTTTCTCTGTCTTTCTGCCGCACTAACTCATTTAGTCTTCTCATCTCCAACTCCATGGCCCCAATCTGTTCCTCCTCCTTACAACTTTACCCTGGCCACACACAGGCAAATAAGGAAATGTTTAGGGCTTCACAACCAGATTGCCCAGTGCCACCATGTGAGTCTGTCAAACTTTCTTCAGCTCTGGGAGCGCTATTACCGGTATGGGAGGAGGAGGGGGGAAAGGGATTTTTTTTAATTAAGGGGCTATCTGGCGACTGCCGACTAAGGCATAAGTTGCCGTAAAAAAACAGCCTAGTTCTAGGCTACTTTAAAAAATTGAAGAGGAAACAACAATAAAAAGAAATAACAAAGCATTAACAAAAACAATAACAAAAACAACAACTAAACCGGGTTAAATGAAAGGGAGAAGGCTGGCCTCCCCCCAAAAGTGAATAAGTCCACCAGTCAAAGTGCACGCACTCGTCCCGAGTACAAGGGACAGGCGGTAGCGACCCCGTCCATCCCGGTACCGGGACAGGTGTCGTGCGCGAAGATCACCCAGACTGGGACATTCGACAAGAATGTGCTGAACAGTCTGGGGGACGACGCAGTCGTTGCAATAGGGTGCAGGCGAGCGCTCCATCAAATAGCGATGCGTCACACGAGTGTGCCCGATTCGGAGACGACAGAAAGCAACCTGAAGCCGCCGCGGCATTGGGGGATAGGTCCATGGGAACAGTCGCGGCGCAATGGCATGCAACTTTAAGTTCCCTTCGACCGTCTCCCATCTTCTTTGCCAAGCAGTCCGAAGAGCTGGCCGTATTCCTGCCATGTAGTCAGTGTGAGGAAGAGCGAAACGCTGGTCCGGTCGCAGAGTCCTCGCGGACTCTTTGGCGCGCTCATTCCCCGCAATTCCTACATGTCCAGAAACCCAGCAGAAGATAATCTCGACATCTGCCCGGCTCGCCAAAACCGTGGCGTCACGGATTTCGCGAACCAGGGGATACGGAGATTCCAATGCCCCGAGAGCACTCAGGGCGCTTTGTGAGTCGCTATAGATCACAATCCGGTCTCCGAACCGGGCACCTCGCGTAATCTCCCGTACCGAGTGGTGTATTGCCACCAGCTCGGCCGTGAAGACAGACGCAGCGCCTGGTAGAGCCCCGCTGACTTCAAACAGAGGGGATACAGCGTGGAAGCCGACCCCCTCTTGGGACTTGGAGCCATCCGTATACACTGGCACGGTACCAGCGTGACACGATGTGTGCTCCAAAAAGGTCGAACGCAATACTCCCGGCGCAGTACAAGCTTTGGGAGCAGAGGCGTGGCGACAAATAGCCAAATGTGGTACCCTCCAGGGTGGCGTCCTGTGCAGAACCAGGGGCGCCACCGGCCCGGGAGCTATATCTACCTCTCGAAGGAGTTTCCTGGCCCTAAACCCAAAGGGCTTAGGGTATGACTGGCGTCTCTCGGCGGCATAGGCACCATCGAGATCAGCTGTGGATGCAGTGAGAGCTGTTGGCGACTGAGGGAGGCGCCGGGCTCAGGCGTACAGGCGAGTGATGCACTGCACGCGGCGCAGAGCGAGTGGCATCTCCCCAGCATCGA
Organism: Ceratothoa steindachneri; assembly: GCA_963969495.1. Taxonomy (NCBI): domain Eukaryota; kingdom Metazoa; phylum Arthropoda; class Malacostraca; order Isopoda; family Cymothoidae; genus Ceratothoa; species Ceratothoa steindachneri. The sequence goes on along the minus strand of OZ018325.1, from coordinate 163,838,004 downwards.
CCAACAGGCTCTCAATGGGGGAAGTGCGGAAGGCACCGGTCGCAAGGCGAAGGCCGGTGTGGTGGATCGAATCCACCTTCCGCAATAAACGCTCGGCTGCGGATGCATAAAACTCGCATCCGTAGTCGAGCTTCGAGCGAACAAAGGATCGATAAAAAAGTAAGGCAGTAGCCATATCAGCGCTAAGCGCTGAACGTCACGGAACGGAGAATGTCCATGGCGCGGGTACAAGAGACCCTAAGGCTGTGAATATGAGCCTCCCAGGTGAGGCCTCGGTCAAATACAAGACCAAGGAAACGGTGCGACTCAACCACATCCAGGCGCACCCCATTAAGAAACAAATCTGGGTCGGGGTGAAGCTGTGGATGGCGGCAGAAGTGCACCACCTTAGTCTTAGGCAAAGAAAACCGAAACCTGTGCGCTTCGGCATAGCGAGCGACGCGGTTCAATGCCTGTTGGAGTCGACGCTCCAGAGTTGGCATCTGGGCCGCGCCAAAATAGATCGAAAGGTCGTCCACGTAAAGCGTAGCCAGAACATCTTCCGGCAGCACCGAGGTGATGCCGTTGATGCTCAGGGCAAAGAGTGTGATACTGAGGACACTTCCCTGCCGGACACCCTCTTCCTGCTCCTTTGGGCCGGAGAGGGCTCCCCCCACCCGTACGCGGAATCGACGATCTCGCAAAAATTCAGATATAAACATTGGGAGGCGTCCCCTCGCCCCCATCGTGTGGAGAGTCTCCATGATACCGTATCGCCATGCGGTATCATAGGCCTTCTCCAGATCAAAAAACACCGTGGCTTAGTGCTGTCTAAGAAGGAAAGCCTCGCAGACGGCATTTTCCAGTCGGAGCAGAGCATCCGACGTGGAGTGGAACTTAGGGAAGCCGCACTGTGCAGAAGACAGATGGCCTCCGCTGTCCAGGAAATAGGCTAATCTAACATTTACCAATTTCTCCATCAACTTGCACACGCAAGAGTTAGAAAGATTGGGTGGAAACCGGTCGGAGTAGAGTGATCTCTCCCCGGCTTGCGAAAGGCGAGCACAGTAGCGATTCGCCAGGAGTCTAGGAGAAGACCTTCCACCCAGATCCTGTTGAACAAATCTAACAGAAAGGCCATGCCTCGCTCACCCAGGTGTCGAAGCATGGCGCATCGGACATCGTCCGGACCATGGGCGGTGTCCGAGCACGAAGCGAGAGCGGAACGCAACTCACTCACAGTAAACTTGTCGTTGAAGGGTTCTCCGCCTCCGGAGGTAAAGTCCAGCCGGCGGCCTTCCGCGACATCACGATGTGCATTGAATGCTGGCGGAGCAGCATCCCGGCTAGAGAATTTGGAAAAAGCAGTCGCTAAGGATTCCGCCACGGACGCGGGGTCCGAGATTGCGGTCCCATTCTTCTGGAGAACGGGAGGGGGGTCCTGCGAGAACTTGCCCCGAATCCTTTTGACTCGCTTCCACACCTCAGCTAAAGGGGTCTTCCCGTTAAGTGAATACACGCATGCCCGCCAAGAAGAGCGGCGGGCGTGCTTCGAAATATACCGGAACCTAGCCCTAGCCCGACAAAATCGTTCGGGCGGCGCTTATAGCGCATGTAGTCATAACGCTTCTGTTTGAGGGCCGTCTCACACTCGGCCGACCACCATAGGAGTGGTCAGGGTGCAAAACGGCCAGACGTCCTAGGAATAGTAGTCAGGCCCACGGCGATGAGGTTGCCGGAGAAGAACTCAACGGCCTCATCTACCGACCTAAACTCCTCGACTGAGATAGAGAATTCAGTCATTTCCTGAAATGCAGGCGACCGCGCCCGCACCAAGCACCACCGAGGTGGTCTCTCAGGCGGCAGTTGCCCTGAAAATGATATTTGAATGGGAAAGTGATCACTACCATGGAGGTCATCGACCACCCCCCAATCAAAATCAGGCTGTGCATCCGAAGAGCACAAAGATAGGTCAAGGCAAGAAAATGAAGCGGTTCTTGGACAGTGATGCGTAAACTCATCCACGTTTAGGACACCCATCTCAAGCTCTTCGATCAGATCGGCAAGGACTTGTCCCCTGGGATTTATGGAGTAATCTCCCCAGAGAGGACTCCTACCATTCAGATCTCCAAGCAAGAGATAGGGCCTCGGCAACTGTGCCACGACGCGGCGGAAGTCCCCTGCGTCGAAGTCAGCTGACGGTTGAATGTATGCAGAAATCAGAGTATACCTCCTATCCAGGTGCAGCTGCACAGCCACTGCCTGAAAGGAGGTATCTAAAGAGAAAGGAAGAACGGAGACATCATGCCGGGTGTAAACCGCGCATCCCACAGCCCGGCCATCCCGCGGTGGTGGGGTCGCAAGACCCTTATACCCCGGGAGGGCATTCAGCGGGCACGCGCCTAGCATGGTCTCCTGCAAAAAAATAGCTAATGGGGAAATGGACGAGACGAGCCTCCACAGCTCCTCCCAGTTGGCCCGGAGTCCACGGCAATTCCATTGAAGGAATATGCCCTCCAGGCCTAGCTCGGAGGAGACGCGGGGGCCCTCCTCGAACTGAAGACCCTCACGGGAATGGCCGTACGCTTCCCGAGGGCAGAACCCCGGGCGCTGTTGACCGGACAAAGCGCTGTCGCCTTCGAGGACTTATTGGGGAAGGTTGGGCTCGCCATGCGAGTCTTTTCCTCCCTCCGCCTCGAAACCTTAGGCGGGCGTTGCGGCTTCGGAGGCGGGGGGCCCTCTTTTCGAGGAACCACCGTCTCCGAGCAACTCGCTCCACCTCGGAGCGTGGGCGAAGGGGCCGAAGCTCCTTTGTTGCTGTCCTCTTTTCGGGGAACAGCTTTAGGAACCCCGGAAGATGGCCTAGCGACCATCTTCAGGGGTGTTGCCTCCTGTGAGTCTAACGACTCGGTGGAGGCGCGTGGCCGTTTCGCCTTAGGGGAAACGGTCACGCTGGGGGAAGAGGGGGAAGCCCTGGTTTTAGCCAGGGCTGGGTATGAACCCTTTTTGCAGCCAGCTTTACCAGGGGAGTGGCCTGGTTGGGTAGAGCCCCCAGAAGGGCTCCGAATGGGCGCGGAAACAACCGTGCTCGTTGGTCTGGATGGGCCAGGAGCAGAGGGTGCTTTTCTAACTATTGAGGCATATGACGTCCCAGGAAGAGCCGGGCGTGCCGGGACCAAGTCCTTAGCCTCGCGGAATTAGAGTCGATTCTGGGCCTGAACGGCCAGCAATTCTTTCTCAAGGAGATATGCACCACATTGCTTCGAAGAAGCAGGGTGCAGCTCTCCGAAATTGACACACTTGGCCACACACGATTTGGACTTATCGTGTGCGACCTTGGGCCATTTACACAGACTTCGGGTGACCCCGACTTTGCACGTCTACATGAGCGATTCGTATGGCCGAAGCGGTGACAGTAATAGCACCGCCGCGGCAGTGGCACGAATGCCTTCACGCGGTAGCGGTACCAACCAGCACGCACCGACTCAGGGAGCTTGTCACAGTCGAACGTGACGAAGAGTGTAGGGGTGGGTCTTGAGGCCCCTCCCTGTTTTCTCATCACACGTTCGACCTTGAACGCCCCATGGTCGGCCAGCTCTAGGGTGATGTCCTCAATGGAGTAGTCAACGAGTTCCCTCGCATAAACTACTCCTTTCACAAAGTTCATGGTAGAGTGCGGCGTCACACTCACCGGGGTGCCATGAAGTGTCCGAAGAGCACTTATCTTGGCCGCCTCGGCGGGATTCGCCAGAAGGCTCCTGTCCGAGAAACGGGTTACCTTCGGCTCTCTACCAATTGCACTAGCTAATCCTCTCCTCTGATGGATTATGTTGCCCTTGGACAACATGCTGCCATCAGTGGAGCGAATAACGAGGAAGCGTTTGAAGCCAGCGGGCTCAAAAATGCCAGGTAACCTCTGAATGAGGGGCCCCGATGTCATCGAGGCTCCGCCTTGTGCACTTTTGGTCTTTGTCATTGTCAGGAGCTCCGTACCCGGGGAGGCAGAGGGGCCGGATGTGCCGATTTTGGCTTGGTCACTTGCCAAAGTGGCAGCAGACCCATCCGTCCCTGTAGCCCCTGCGGATGGAGAGGAGCCCTGAGTCTTCTTCGTCTTTTTGGTCTTTTTCATCCTTTTCTTTTTTGCAGAGGAGGGCGGGGAATGAACCCGCTTCTCACCCCTGCCAGGAGAAGCTCCCAGGCCGGATGGACCGGCCTCAGCCAGGTCCTTCTCCGAAATGGAGAAGGTCCTGGTGGGCGCAGGGGCATCATCCGGAGGAGATCCCTCCCCTCCTTGTACTGCCTGAGAATCCACAGCCGTTTGATGAGGACCTTGCATAGGGGCGGATTCGGGTTCGGTGCTTGGCGCCGAGCCCGAATTCCCCCCCATGGAAGGCCCTACCGTCTGAGGCTGGTTTTCCTCAAGGACCATGTCTATCACAGGAGGGGCCTCCAGTTGGCCATCCCCTCCCAGGACATCGCAGGTCCCCTTGGCAGCGTCATAAGTCTTTAGTGGGGAGGCACAGGCCTTGACCCTGGCAAGGTTTAATATTTTTGCCAGCAGGTCTTTTGAGGGAAGCGACCGAAGGGGCCTGGCTTCCCTCTCCCCCTAAGGGGGTTTGCCCTACCGAGCCGCTTGCACGTGGGGCGGTCGGCAATGGGCTGCCTGCCGGCTTTCTTGGCAGTCCCCTGAAAGCAAAGGAGGGACTGCCGCTGGAGATAGGGAGTGCCCGAAAGCACCTCCAGAGAAGGGGGTGAGGGGGAGTCCCCTACACCCGTAGGCGTAGGAGAGGAGTAAGCCTCCTCTCCGGTTAAAGAGGTATGGAGGGTCCCCTGCGCAAGCACAGGGGGGGGGGGGACCTCCATCTTTTTTGTGGAGCTGCACGAGGGCGGCTCCGTTGTTTTAGGGGGAATTAAGGGAAGATGTGGTTTTTTTTTTCATCATTGGGCATGGTGACCCTCTTTGTTTTACGGGACGCAATCGCTCACCCCCTCTTGCAGTAGCCTGCACTGCAAGAGGTGCTTACAGGCCCAGCAGAGCCAGGTGCCGCCATTTGGGACCACCCCTCCCGCCTGGTGGCTCCACCTTGAACACAGCGTAAAAAAGATAGATTTTGAAGAGGAGAGGAAAAGGGATGTGAGGAAGGTGTGGGTGGAGATGAAGCAGGTTGTTAAAAAAACGCCATCCCGAACCGGAGCTGAGGGGTTAGGGAACAATGTCCCCTCCCCCCTCAGCCCCGATCCGGGGTGGTTGGCTTGAGAAGAAGGTCAGCATTCTACCCTGTGAAATTAGAGGCTGACCAGAGAAAGTTGTGGGAGAGGTTGTATGAAAAGCGACGAGGTAGGGGAGAAATCGGGCTATCTGAAGGAAGGAAGAGAGGCCAAGCTGGGGCCGGACGGAGCGCTGGATCCCGTCAGCACGGCGGCCAGGATGGCAAATCGCCGCGCCCCTTACGGGTGGAGGGAAAGGGAGGCGGGCTCGCTTTCTTGAGGGAAGAGAGGTTCCTTTTTCTTAAGGCACTGGAAGTTCAACTTCAGCCAAGGCGAATGATTCGCACTCAAGGATGAGGAAGTGGTGGTTCCAGTCAGAGCGGAAAGTGCGAGGGCTCAGGCCCCAATCGATGCGTCCCTTTACTGCCACACCAGAGTCAAGATTGGCTTCAGCCGTCTCCAAAAGCAAGATGTCGGCGACAATCGGTACCACGGAACTGGAAAAGAGAAGGCACATTCAGTCACCTATTCACTGCCACACTCAAACATCTTTACTCCTAACTCATTCAACCATATCCACTCTCACACAATCTTCACTCACCTATCTTCCGTCTAGGCGGCTCTTCCTTCCTCAGTCACAAACTTTACTTCCAAACTTTTACCTACACTTTCTAAAGAAAAATATATGCTGAAAGAATCTGCCTAAAAAGAAAACAGGAGATGAATGGGGGAGCACAATAGAGATCCATCGAGTCCCCCCCCACAAAGTAAAGACGGTGATCACACGATCCACACACACACATATTCTGCAAAAGAAGAAAGAGATTAGACATAGGGGAGGGGAGGCGGACAACCAAACTACTACAGAATGTGATGAAGAGTGTAGGGGTGGGTCTCGAAGCCCCTCCCTGTTTTCTCATCACACGTTCGACCTTGACCGCCCCATGGTCGGCCAGCTCTAAGGTGATGTCCTCAATGGAGTAATCAACGAGTTCCCTCTCATAAACTACTCCTTTCACAAAGTTCATGGTAGAGTGCGGCATCACACTCACCGGGGTGCTGTGAAGTGTCCGAAGATCTCTTATCTTGGCCGCCTCGGTGGGATTCGCCACATGGCTCCCATCCAAGAAACGGGCACCTTCGGCTCTCTACCAATTGCACTAGTTAATCCTCTCCTCCGATGGATCATGTTGCCCTTGGCCAACATGGTGCCATCAGTGGAGCGAATAACGAGGAAGCGTTTGAAGCCAGCGGGCTCAAAAACGCCAGGTAATCTCTTATCCCTGTGTCATAATTTGATGAGCTTTAATTAAAGATTATATAAAATCTTACTTTCAAGTTGATTTGATAAAAAAAACTCACGCACAAAATGATTTTAAAAATTTTATTTGTCAGCTTTTTTGTCCAGTTTTTGAAATCACTGGCAGCATATAAAAGATTGAACACAAGCTTATGAGTCACATATATATATATATATATATATATATATATATATATATATATATATAACATTATATAGGGTCATCAAACACACAAGGAAGTAAATTAGTTACAATAATCTCATTGGACAGGATGAATCTCAGTGATAGGTTGTCCTTGTTGCGGCAGGACCCATGCAAGTCTTGCATAACTTTGACCGTACGCTCACAGTAATGGTTGCTTTGGGCAATATTTATTGGAGATTCATCTGTTTTCCAGTGGGTTTTCAAGCATTTGAGACCTGTTGGGTATTCATTCAGAGCTGCAGATAGTTCATAAAAATCTTCAGCACGGAACAAGTGGGTGCTGAACCAATGGTCAGCCCATGAGTAAGAAATGAATGAACAGATTTTACGCAGCCTGCTCCGGGTGTCGGGCATCAGAATGAACGCAAGAAGGGCTAGAATGGCACGAGAGTTCCAATGTGCGTTGCTGATGTTTGGGATCTTTTGAAACTTTACAAAGGGAACCTGATTCATCTCAGTGAAGTAACGAAGACATGTGTGAGGTGATAGAGAAACTTCATGTCGTCTCTCCAGCCACCTGTTTCCTTAATCTCAGTTTTACTGTTGCTGAAGGCTGCTTTCAATTTATCCTAATTGCTCATCAAATCCTGCACAAAGAAGTACTCTATGTTTGGTGATTTAGTCGACCCATGGAGCTCATCGTCCATGACAACGCGAAGAATCCAATCCAGGACATGGTGCTGGCAACTGATGAACTTGGGTTTGGGAGTGACCCTTATCTTTGAACATTTGCTGCAGTCAAACAACAATGCCTGTCTTTTTGCCGGTATTCACTCTTGTTGTGTCGGCGACAAGCATAATAAATGATCCCCACAGGTTGAACTCCTCTAACACACACTGGAGCACTTTTGCAATTGTTACAGCTTTTCCATTATTCAATTTGAGTGCAGCCAACTTTATTTCTTTCGCTTCATTCTTGAGGACCACAACCTGATATTCAAAGTCCTCAATACATTTGCCGTCAAAGTGTAAGCTACACTTTTCCAGATGAAGCATGCTCAGCAAGTGCTTCTTCACCTGAGCAGCTCTAGTGTAGATAGCCTTGTGGATTACTGACTGACATGGGGTTGGGATTTCAATGCCCTCACCAGAAAGCTGGCGACATACCTTTGCTGCTCTGTGGAACGACAGCTTTGAGCTTGTAGCAAGGAGTCTTGCTAAGCCTGTTGGGTTATGCTTCCTTTTCCTCGTTGATGCTGCATTCTCATCCTCCCAAGAACTGTCTTCGCTGTTATTGGATGAGTGCATGCTAGTTTCGGAACAATCAGGTGGTGCTGAGCTGGAAAGTGGGGACACAGTCGCTTCCATTGCCTTCTTTCGCTTGGATGGGTGGATGGTCTTGGCACTAGCAGGTTTACCAGTGGAATAACCAACCTGGCCTTTGGTCAAAATTTGCTGTTTATAGAGGTTCTCATCTTCTTTGTACAACCAGTTGCCTTTCACCTTGGTCACGTCAAACAGTTCATTCAAAGAATTAAAGTTTTGTTTCTTTCTGCAGTACTCATAGTCTTTCAGAAGGTTTTCTAGTTTTTCACAAATGGCTTGATCAGATACATGCGGGAAGTTCAATGTTTTGCTTTATAGGGCTTTTAGCTCCACAACAATTAGGCCAATCCTCTACCTCCATTCTTTGGCGGTGGATTCAAGAAATTTAAAGCGTCCAACAACGTGGATTTTCAGGGGCATGCGACTCCGTTCACTTAAGGGTGCTTCATAAACTGCCACATTGCCTCTTCTTGATGGTGCTTGGAACTGGACTAAGTTATTTGTCCAGGTTTTCTTGTTCTTCTCGGTGTTAAAAAAGCTGTTCTTGAACGACATGTTTTGTACTCAGCAAATGAAATAGAAAATAAGCCTAAATATTAAATAGGTAACAAATTAAGGAAACTGTTATTGAGCTTTTATATATTTTATTAAAAAACAAGCAAATTAAAATTATAAAAAATAAGAGAGAAGGCAGACACTAATAAAATTTTATATATATTATATTATATAATTAGTGAGAGTTAAATGTAGCTTACCAAATAATACCAGGATCTCTTTACAATAAATGCTGGAGAATACACAACAATTATAATAAGGCAATAATAATATCAATGCTGTTAAAACTGAACTAGTAACTACCCGCTTTAAACATCTCACTTATATACCACATATAAAATGGCTGAAGAAAATTCTGGAACTCTACAGAAATCACCCAAGCGATGACATGATGATTTTCTGGAAAATTCTATGGTACATAAATTATTGCACAAGTCTGTTTGATGACATATATATTTAATATAAATATTTTTAACACATATAAAATGCTAAAATGGCCAATATTACATTTCAAAGTGGTTTGTTGTGTGACCTTTTTCAATATTTCAATGGAATAAAAGTAATTTTTGTCATTAATAGGCAAAAGTTCATTCATTTGTGCTACAGGAAATAATTTTTTAGAAAAAAAGTAAAAAAGTCATCACCCTAGATAGAGACCATCTTGGATTTTCTTCATTTTTGGATATGTTGATACATGTCATAAAAGAACTTCACATGCAAAATTATAGCTCTGTACCTCAAACAGTTCCGGAGATATGGCCCACATAATTTGGGGGGATTTTAGAGACTGAGGCGATTTTTCAAAATCGCTGATTTTGAGGCCTCATAAAACATGCAGTTTGAAAGATATAGCTTAGAAAAGTTTGGGTCCTACAGAATCAGGACCATAGATTCCAAAAAAGCAATCAAAACTAGTCTATCTCTAACCATCAAAGAGTTATAAGCTAGCAAAAACTGAAATATTGAACAAATCCTCATATCTGAACTAACTTCCGATTTAAAATATTCATACTTAGAATCAATACTAAAAGTTATAACTGATATGATATAATGATATATGTCTTTTATTGTATTTAAAACCTTTTATGGCAGTCAAACATACATAGCAGCTGAGAAATAGTGTTTCAAATATAGTCAATTTTCATGAATTTTAGAAAATGACCTTAACCTTTTGACCTTTTTGACTTGAGGACCCCCTTCAATTTTTTTGTGCTTGTCGGGAAAGGTCTATACACTAGCTATACTAAATATTTTATTTGTTCCATTATTCCTTCCTTCATTTTCACAATGCTGAATTCAGGACACTATCAGCGTTACAGCATTATATCATGAATTATGTATAACATGGTTTCTCTTTGAAACCTCTGATATTTTTGGCTTCTAATGTATTGGGTTGATAGTTAGGGATGCTTGTAATGATACTTCAATATTAGCATTGAAATTCCAATTTGCTTAGCAAGATGGCTGATGCAAAAGCTGAGTCTAGCAAATGCTGTATTGGAAATTATCTTAAGGAGGATTTCCACAGCACTAACTTTTCACGGAAAAAAGGTGTCTTATCTTTGGAAGACTTATCCAATGACTGTTAAATTGTTAGAAGTAAGAACTGGATATAAATGCAAAGACAGTGACCCACTTTGTTATCATCATGAGAGTCTTTTTAAGTTCAAGGCCACCACTGGAATATCAGTCAAGCCACACTGCACCCATTTGTCCTCTACTACATTGTAGATGACAAGCTGAATGTTTCGAATATGTGTGTGATATCAGATTGTATGAATCATGAAACCAATACTGTTCATGCTTTTCTAGAGGTTGTTATCAAACATATCAAAACGATGATGCCCACTTTGACAGATATACAGTACTTCAGAGATGGTGCTGCTTCTCAGTATAAGAATTACAAAAACCTTGTGAATCTTGCTGCCACAAAGATGATTTTGGAATACCTGTACAGTGGAATTTCTTTGCCACCAGTCATAGTAAGAGTCCCTGTGATGGCATAGGTGGCACTGTCAAACATCTAGGTGTGTCATCAATGTGAAAGGTATAAAATTCTTTTATGTATCAGCAACAGATGTCATCAATAGTTGTGAATGGTTCAAGTTAGAGGAAAGGTATAGTCATGTGTCTACAGTCCCAGGTACACATTCCCATCATAGTTTTGTGCCAGTTGGGGACATGAAACTTGAGATTAGGCAAATTTCAGTAGACACCATCTTTAAAACAGTTCAGATGGGAGGCTTGCAGGGTATCAAGCCACAAGATGATAGTGCTTTTGAGGTAGGAAAGTATGTAGCTTGCATGTATGATGAAGACTGGTATATTGGGATTGTCGAAGATCACTCTGACGAACAGCATGACTTGCTTGTCAACTTCATGAAGAAGGGTGCAACAGAGCAGTCACTTTCATGGACACAAAAACATGACATCTGCTGGATTCCTTTCCAAGATGTTATCTGCACAGTTGATGACCCTAGTGCTCAAGGAGCAAGTGGCAGGCAGTATTTTTTGTTGAATTCCAATTTGCAAAGAGTCCTGCAATACTGTGAGAAATCATAGATATCTGATTGATCAATCTGTTTAGAAAGGAACTACTTGTATGATGATATAGTTATACTGTTAGTGTTTTTGTTCATTTTATGGTTGTAACATAGATATATTTTGTGGCACATACAATATCATACTTTCCATTAGTCCGTGCAGTGAGGTGTGTAAATACAATAAGTAAATTAGCTAAATCAATGGTAAAATGGTCTGTCCTAATATGCACGAATAAAGGATGGAACAAATAAGATATTTAGTATAGCTAGTGTATAGACCTTCCCCTTCAAGAACAAAAAATTTGAAGGGGGTCCTCATGTTTCCACAGGGTCAAAAAGGTCAAAGTCCATTTTTGAAAATCATGAAAATTGACTATATTCAAAACACTATTTCTCAGCTGCTATGTATGTTTCTTGCCAAAAATGGTTTTAAATACAATAAAAGACATATATCATCATATCCTATCAGTTATAACTTTTAGTATTGCTTCTAAATATGAATATTTTGAATCGGAAGTTGGTTCAGATGTGATGGATTTGTTTAATATTTCAGTTTTTGCTAGCTTATAACTCTTTGATGGTTAGAGATAGACTGGTTTTGATTATTTTTTTGGAATCTATGGTCCTGATTCTGTAGGACCTGAACTTTTCAGACCTATATCTTTCAAATCATGTTTTATGAGACTTCAAAGTCGGCAATTTTGAAAAATCGACTTAAGTCTCTAAAAAACTCCAAAATTACATGGGCCATATCTCCAGAACTGTTTGAGGTACAGAGCTATAATTATGCATGTGAAGTTCTTTTATGACATGTATCAACATACCCCCAAATGAAGAAAATCCAAGATGGTCACCAGTTTGGCATTGCCTGATTTCATGCGGAATGACTGAAGAGCTTAAATCAGAATAAGTGAGAGCATGCAACTTTGGTCAGCAGACCTTGTTCTTCAAAATAAGGATAATATTATATCCCCCAAAATATTGTAATTAATAATCACTTAAATATATGTATGATTAATGGTACCTATATACTAAAGTTTATAACATTCAAGAATTTTATTTTATAATTGATAAATATAAGTTTATATAAGTACATTACAATTGCAAAATTAATTTAATACCATTTTTAATAGTATGGGTACTGTAATAAACTTTCCTGAAGCAATACACGAAATATTAAAACAAACTTATTCACTATCTACAATATAAATATAATGAATGATTCATCATTTAATTGCACAACTTGAAAAATTTAGATTAAGCCATGAACATCATTGGATTTGCTTTATCCTTCTGATAAAGGCTTCTATGTGGAATTGGAAAATATCCTTATCATTTTCCAGCAGATACTTATAAAAGGTGATTAAGGACATAAAAGGGTTGTTGATCTTGGAAGAAATTTACCCCAACTCTACCCCAGGACTACATCAGTTTCAGAAATGGGTAAAGGGTTGTCACAGACTCTATCCACATCTTGGGTTTGTAATAATGCCAACCCGACTTTTTTGAGAGGGTGGTGAGGCTGAAAAGTGTTTCCTTTTTAAGGAAACAGAAATTAAGGGACACCTCAATGTATAGTTTAATGGTGATTATTAAACTTTGGTTATAATATATAGCTATTGAAGCAAATTTGTCATGTATCAAGTTCTGACAAAATAAGAATGTCTTAATTATGCACATTGTAGGAAATGATATTTTCATTTGGCTAGATCACAGCTTCTATATTTAGATGTGAATGTATAAAGCTAATATTTTTTCAGCCTTGAAATTACCTTCTTCATGTAGCTTTATGTTTCAGACTCTCTCATTTTGGTTGTCTCAAAATATCAAAACAATTCTGAACATCATCCCAGATAAGAGACTAATTGTCCCAGAAGAAAGACACAGGGAGAAGGTAAATATTGAATTGTAATGGTGTATATATATATATATATACACCTTTATCCAAAACTCATTCAATGATTGATTTCATTATATTTATTTATATTGCATTTGGATAAAGCTTTTTTAACTAATCTTCAAGTGTCTGAAGTAATAAAGTTTATTCCAAAGTTTTTGTCATTTATGCCACAAATTACAAAACAATCTCTCGCTGAGAGGTATTTGAAAAAAACATTTAAAATCATTATTAAAAAGAATATTTTTTTCATTTTTTTTTTAGAATTCAATAAAAATATTGTTTCAGATAGGATCTGAATATATATGTAATATCTAAATTTTTAATCACTTGGGTCTGTATCATTATGAATTTTAATTAAGTGTTTAAATAGCAGTAAACATAACATTAACTAATTCAATGAATGATAATAGCCACAGTCCTAATAGAGGTCATCTGAGTCAATACCCCATAAACTGCATCCAAAACACTGCTAAGGAATACAGTAGCAGAAACTGCATGGGTACTTATTTTTAACCGTCATAACCAACCAAATTTTGAGACATTCAAAAGTCTTAATGTGGAAAGAGATTGGAAAAGAATAACTAAAAAAAAGATGGATGAAATTTTCCTCATCAAAATTTAGAGCAAAATAGCAACACAGCTGCATCCTTTAGAATGTTTCTAAGAGAGCTGTAAAGAAAGTGATAATGCTTGGAAGCTGCAGATCCTTCTTTACACAATGACATTGGGGAGACATTCTAGAAAATTTAAGTGAATGGATATATCTAAATCTAGCATGGCTATTTTTTTCTTTTTAATGACATTACAAAAATTGTGTAATAAAAGAGCAAATTCTAATCTATATATATGTTGGATGAAAAAAAAAAATATATTGGTTAGGAAATTTTAGGGAGTTATAACAATGGATTGAAGGAAGAGGAAATGAATTTTGGAGACTAAATAATTCTTACTAATGAGGGTAATCAATTTTACCTCAGTTTTTATTTGCCCCATGATGATCATTAAACAAAGGTTTCTGGAAGACATTTCCACTCACTATACAGTCCAGCACTTAAATTAGGTACATTCCAATGCCCTTGAGTGAATTTCATCTTCCAATTCCTAACAAGGGCTCTACTCCCCCCGCTACCCATAAGGATATATATATATATATATATATATATATAAATATATGAAATGAAAAACTTGAAAAACTCACAAAGTATCACGTGAGGGTAGCAAATGAATGCAATGTCCCGCAGGAAAAAATGAAAAGGTGTTTCCAAGTACTTTTGGACTTTATTAAGTTCCTTATCAAGGATAACTACAAGAAATAATATTATATCAGAGGTATATATACAAAAGAAAAGTATGAAAGACCGCCTCAAAAACAAGCATTCACCAATGAGGAAGATGGAACGTAAAGAATCACATTAAGAATTACAAAAAGCAGGTAGTAAGGTCAAACTAAGCCGACGGAAAGGGTAACAAATTCAAAGAAATGGAGATAGCCTAACGAGGGAGATTATAAGACACCATGAGCAAAAGGGGGGAAAATACAATGTACAGAACAGAGCAGTGACAATTAAAAAATAAAAACAAAATAGGGGCCACATAACACGCCTACGCCAAGTACCACCAAGGTGGGGTCTCAGGCGGCAGCCGCCAAGAAAATGATATTTGAATGGGAAAGTGATAACTACCATGGAGGTCATTGACCACCCTCTAATCAAAATCAGGCTGTACATCCATAGAGCACAGAGATAGATCAAGGCAAGAAAATGAAGCAGTTCTTGGGCAGTGATGCATAAACTCATCCAATTTAGTACACCTATCTCAAACTCTTTGATCAGATTGGCAACGACTTGTCCCCTGGGATTTATTGAGTAGTCTGCCCAGAGAGGATTGCCTGCCGTTCAGATATCCAAGCAAGAGAAGCCTCAGCAACCATGCCACAACGTGGCGGAAGTTCCCTGCATCAAAGTCAGCTGATGGTGGATTGTATGCAGAAATAACAGTATACCTCCTATCCAGGTGAAGCTGCACAGCCACTGCCTGAAAGGAGGTGTCTAAAGTGAAAAGAATGGAGACATCCTGCCAGGTATAAACTGTGCATCCCCATCCTGGCCCCAATCTCGTGGTGGTGGGGTCGCAAAACCCTTATACCCTGGGAGGGTGGGCAAGGGGCACGCGGATAGCATGGTATCCTGCAGAAAATAGCTAACGGGGAAAGGGACGAGACAAGCCTCTGCAGCTCCTCCCAGTTAGCCCAGAGTCTGCGGCAATTCCATCAAAGGAATAAGCCCTCCAGGCCTAGATGAGATGTGGGTGCACTCTTCGAAGAGAAGACCCTCACGGGAAAGGCCATACACTTCCCGGAGGCAGAACCCCAGGCGTTGTTGCCTTTGATGACTTATTGGGTGATGTTGGGCTCACCATGAGTCATATCCTCCCTAAAGATGTTCGGCATAATAATGTGCCGAACAGTCTGGGATACAACACATGCGTCACAGTAGGGCGCTGTCCAGCGCTCCAACAAATAGTGGTGCATCCCGCGAGTATGCCCAATTCGGAGACGACAGAAAGCAACCTGAAGCCTTTGCGGCATTGGGGGATAGGTCCATAGGAAGAGTCGCGGTGCAATAGAACGCAACTTTAAGATCCCTTTGAATGTATCCGATCTTCTTTGCCAAGCAGAGCTGCCCGTATTCCTGCCATGTAGACGGTGTGAGGAACTGCAAAACGCTGGTCCTGTCGCAGAGTCCTCGCGGACTCTTTGGCGCGCTCCTTCCCTACTCAGGGCACTTTGTGAGTTGCTATAGATCACAATCCGGTCTCTGAACAGGGCACGTTGCATAATCTCCCGTACCGAGTGGTGTATTGCCACCAGCTCAGCCATGAAGACACGCAGCGCCTGGGAGCCCTGCTGACTTCAAACAGAAGGGATGCAGCGTGGAAGCCGACCCCCCTCTTCGGACTTGGTCCAACTGTATACACTGGTACGGTTCCAGCGTGACATGAAGTGTGCTCCAAAAAGGTCGAACGCAATACTCCTGGTGCTGTACAAGCTTTGGGAGCAGAGGCGTGGCAACAAATAGCCAAATGTGATACCTTCCAGGGTGGTGTCCTGGGCAGAACCAGGGGCGCCATCAACCCCTAAACCCAAAGAGCTTAAAGTATGACTGGCGTCTCTCAGCGGCATAGGCACCGTCGAAATCAGCTGCGAATACAGTAAGCTGTTGGTGAATAGGGAGGCACCAGGCTCCCGCGTACAGACGAATGATGCGAGTGGCATCTCCCCAGCATCGAAAAATAGGCTCTCACTGGGAGAAGTGCAGAAGGCACCAGTCGCAAGGCGAAGGCCGGTGTGATGGATCAAGTCCACGTTCCGCAATAAACGTTCAGCTGCAGATGCATAAAACTCGATTCCGTAGTTGAGCTTCAAAATAACAAAGGATCGATAAAAAAGTAAGGCAATAGCCCTATCAGCACTCCAAGCGCTGAACGTCATGGAACGGAGAATAGCCATGGTGCGGCTACAAGAGACCCTAAGGCTGCGAATATGAGCCTACCAGGTGAGGCGTCAGTCAAATACATGACCAAGGAAACGGTGCGATTAAACCACTTCCAGGCGTACCCCATTAAGAAACAAGTCTGGATCTAGGTGGAGCCATGGATGGTGGCATAAGTGCATCACTTTAGTCTTGGCCAAGGAAAACCGAAACCTGTGCGCTTTGGCATAGCAAGAGACGCGGTTCAATGCTTGTTGGATTCGATGCTCCAGAGTTGACATCTGGGCTGCTCCAAAAGAAATCAAAAGGTCGTCCACATAGAGAGAACATCTTCCGGCAGCACCAAGGTGATGCTGGTGAAGCTCAGGGCAAAGAGTGTGACACTAAGGACAGCCCTGCGGGACACCCTCTTCCTGCTCCATTGGGCCTGAGAGAGCTCCCCCCCACCTGTATGCGGAATTGACGATCTTGCAAACATTCAGATATAAACATTGGGAGGCGCCCCCTCGCCCCCATCGTGTGGAGAGTCTCCACGATACCGTATCACCATGTGGTATCATAGGCCTTCTCCAGATCAAAAAACACCATAGCAAGAGCTGTCTACGAAGAAAGGCCTCACAGAAGGCATTTAACAGTCGGAGCAGAGCATCCGACGTGGAGTGGAACTTGCGGAAGCCGCACTGTGCAGAAGACAGATGGCCTCCGCTGTCCAGGAAAAAGGCCAATCTAAAATTTACCAATTTCTCCATCAACTTCACACGCAAGAGGTTAGAGAGATTGGGCGGAAACCGGATGGAGTAGAGTGATCTATCTCTCCCTGGTTTGAGAAAGGCGAGCACAGTAGCGATTCGCTAGGAATCTGGGAGGAGACCCTCCACCCAGATCTGTTGAACAAAATACAAAATCTAAGAGAAAGGACATGCCTCACTCACCCAGGGGTTAAAGCATGGCATACAGGACACTGTCTGGACCATGGGCGGTGTCTGCACACGAAGCAAGAGCGGAGTGCAACTCACTCACAGTAAACCTGTCATTGAAGGGTTCTCAGCCTCTGGAGGTAAGGTCCAGCCGACGGCCTTCCGGGACATCACGATGTGCATTGAATCCTGGCAGAGCAGCATCCCGGCTAGAGAATGCGGAGAAAGCGATCGTGACAGATTCTGCCATGGATGCAGGGTATGAGAGTGCGGTCCCATTCTCCTGGAGAATGGGAAGGGGATCCTGCGAAAACTCGCTCCGAATCCTTTTGACTCGTTTCCACACCTCTGCCAGAGGGGTCTTCCTGTTAATTGAAGACACTTATGCCCGACAAGAAGAGCGATGGGCGTGCTTCTAAATATACCGGCACCTAGCCCTAGCCCGACAAAATTCACTGATGGTGAAATCGTTTGGGCGGCGCTTATAGCACATGTAGGCATAACGCTTCTGTTTGAGGGCCGTCTCACACTCGACCAACAACCATGGGGTGTTGCCTCCTGTGAGTCTAACAACTTGGTGGAGGCGCGTGGCTGTTTTGCCTTACGGGAAACAGCCACGGTGGGGAAATCCCTGGTTTTAGCTAGGGCTGGGGCTGGGTGTGAGCCCTTTTTGCCACCAGCTTTACCAGGGGAGCTCCCGAATTGAGTAGAACCCGCAGAAGGGCTCCGAATGCTTGTTGGGCTGGATGGGCCAGGAGCAGAGGGTGCCTTTCTAACTATTGAGGCATAAGATGTCCCAGGACCAAGTCCTTAGCATCGCGGAATAAGAGTGGATCCTGGGCCTGAATGGCCAGGATTTCTTTCTCAAGGAGATATGCATCACATTGCTTCAAAGAAGTGGGGTCTGGCTCTCTGCAATTGACACACTTGGTCACACATGATTTAGACTTATCGTGTGCGGCCTTGGAGCAATTTATACAGACTTTCGGGGACCCTGACTTTGCACATCTATAAGAACTATCCGTATGGCCGAAGCGGTGACAGTAATAGCATCGCCCCAGCAGTGGCACGAATGCCTTTACGTTGTAGCGGTACCAAACGGCACGCACCGACTCAGGAAGCTTGTCACAGTCATACGGAACAAAGAGTGTAGGGGTGGGTCTCAAGGCCCCTCCCTGTTTTCTCATCACACATTTGACCTTGACCGCCCCATGGTCGGCGAACTCTAAGGTGATGTCCTCTATGGAGTAGTCAATGAGTTCTCTCGCATAAACTACTCCTTCCACAAAGTTCATGGTAGAGTATGGCATCACACTCACCGGGGTGCCATCAAGTATCCGAAGATCTCTTATCTTGGCTCCTCGGAGCGATTCGCAGCATTTGCCAGAAGGCTCCTGTCCGAGAAACGGGTCACCTTCGGCTCTCTACCAATTACACTAGCTAATTCTCTCCTCTGATTGATCATGTTACCCTTGGCCAACATGCTGCCATCAGTGGAGTGATTAATGAGGAATCGTTTGAAGCCAGCGGGCCCGAAAATGCCAGGTAACCTCTGAATGAGGGGCCCCAATGTTATCGAGGCTCCGCCCTGTGCACTTTTGGTCTTAGTCATAGTCAGGGGCTCCGCACCCTTGGGGGTAGAGGGGCCAGATGTGCCAATCTTGGCTTGGTCGCTTGCCAAAGTGGGAGCAGACCCACCCATCCCCACGGGTGGAGAGGAGCCCTGAGTCTTTTTATTGTTCTTTTTCTTTTTTGGAGAGGAGGGTGAGGAATGAACTTGCCTATTACCTCCGCCGGTAGGAGCCCCCTGGCCCGATGGAGCGGCCTCAGCCAGGTCCTTCTCAGAAATGGAGAAGGTCCCAACAGTCGTAGGGGCACCGGTCAGAGGAGATCCCTCCCCTCCTTGTATTGCCTCAGAAACCTTGCATAGGGGCGGATTTGGTTGTTGGCGCCGAGCCCAGTTTCCCACCCATGGAAGGCCTCAAGTACCATGTTTATCTCAGGGAGGGTCCTCCAGTTGGCCTTTCCCCCATAGTACATTGCAGGTCCTGTTGGCATCATTGTTACTAGTCAGGTGGGGGGAGGCACAGGCCTTGACCCTGGCAAGGTTTAATATTCTTGCCAGCAGGTCTTTTGAGGGAAACGACTGAAGGGGCCTGGCTTCCCTTTCCCCCCTAAGGGGGTTTGTTCTACCGAGCTGCTTCAATGGGCTGCCTGCTGGCTTTCTTGGCAGTCCCCTTGGAAAGAAAAGTAGGGACTGCCAGAGAAGGGGCTGAGGGGGAGTCCCCTACACCCATAGGCGTAGGAGAGGAGTAAGCCTCCTCTCTGGTTAGAGAAATATGGAGGGTCCCCTGTGCTTGGTGAGGGGGCCTCTATTTTTTCTGTGGAGCTGCCCGAGGGCGGCTCCATCTATGGAATAGGGAAAGTTGAGGGGAATTTTTTTTTAATTTGTTCATCATTGGGCATGGTGACCCTGTATTTTATATGGGAAGCAATAGCTCATCACCCCTTGCAGTAGCCGCACTGCAAGGCATGCATACAGGCCTGGCAGAGCCAGGTGCCGCCATTCAGGACCACTCCTCCCGCCTGGTGGCCTGGCAGTCCATCGGCATGGCTGCTCCACCTTAGACACAGCGTAAAATTGATAGTGTGTGAAGAGGAAAGGAAAAGGGATGTAAGGAAGGTATGGGTGGGAATGAAGCAGGTTGTTAAAAAAAACCATTCCGGACTGGAGCTCAGGGGTTAGGGAACATTGTCCCCTCCCCCCTCAGCCCCGATCCGGGACGGTTGGCTGAGAACAAGGTCAGCAATCTACCCTGTGAAATTAGAGGCTGACCAGAGAAAGATGTATGAAAAGCGACGCTGTAGAGGAGAAATACAGGCTGTTTGAAAGAAGAGGCTAAGCTGGTGTCGGACAGGGTGCTGAGCACAGCGGCTTTGAAATTTTTGAGCCAGCCTTTACTAGCAGAAAATGTTGAAGCATCCTCTTGATATTTTTCTTTTTTCAATGAAGAGCAAAGGCTCAAAGCTTTAATCTTGATGTTGTTCCCATCAAATCCTCCATTTCAATCATCAAAGGACACCTATTTCTAGTGCATTGCATGCTTGAAGACGTAGATTAAATTTTGCCTTTATCTTGATACTCGCTCGCTTTATTTAAAATCATGTGTATTGTTGACTCGCTAAAACCTAGCCTCCTACCTATCTGTGCTTTGGTTTCACCATTATTAAATCTTTGATTATATCAAGTTTAGTCTCCAAAGTGATGTGTTTACGTTTAAGAGTTTCTTTTTTGTCCATAATTATAAAGGTAATTTATTAAATGAAAATATATAAAATAAAATCAAATTACGTACGTAGTCTGATGGAAACGAGCAATAAGTATGGCAGAGGTCTTTCCTAGATGAAGGTTGGCGAGTGACTGGCATCTGCCTGACTGCCCGTTTCAACTCTCCCTCTGCTGTGGGTTGCCAATGCTCACCGGAGGGAAAAAATGGCCAGTGGAAGAAAAAAAAGGCTCGCTAATCAAAAATTGGCCCCACGTATATTGATGAAGGGTCTCAAATTGGCTGGGAAGGAGGGGGGGCTAATTAAAGGATTGCTGTATATGGCAATTGTGAAGATTCCTAGCCCCTGATTTCCCACGCTATTTTGAGGGCTACTTTTCTATTATTTTGAATTTTTCAGCTATCTCATTGGCCAATCAGTGCCCTGGATTATACAACATCATTAACCCTTATAGTGCCGATCTTATTTTCTCAAAGTCACCCTGGCAAAATTAGCTTTGGTACAGAGTTATGGAAAATGATAAAAAAAAATATTTAAATCCTTTATTATAAATCAAATACGGTAAGCCCTCGATATAATGAACTATATGGGGCAGGGGGTCATTCGTTAAAGCAGAAAGTTCATTAAACCTGATGGGCGTTAAAAGCAATGGAAATAATGAACCAAGTTCATTAAAGATATGTAATATGTATATAATTACTAATAAAGTTAAGTGGACTACACAACATAGTATTGATACAAACCTTGCACTATAGGAGACATGTGACATACCAACACTGACTTAGGCTGGTCTAATGCTTACCTGAAAAAACGATGGAGTTCAGCCAGGAAATTTGGTTTGTTATATTGAGGTTCATTATATCAAGGGTTTACTGTATATCATTTTAATTGCAAATAATTATTCTATTGATCTAACCTAAAAATTATTAATAGCCTTCTATATATTTAGAATTATGATTGGAAATATTTGCTTGTTGCTCAAAGTTATTTCTTGTTAACTGAAGAAATTAATTATTACATTGTAGTTACCGCTTTTTAGGCACTGCCATTTTATAGAAAATGTTGCTTGATTTTTTTTTTTTTTAGAATGTTTCTTAGGATCGATTAATAGTATTTGTAAGTAGGATTTGTTTATTTTTTTATTGTATATATAAAGGAAATTTAGCTATATTTTTTGTGTGTAAATAGTAAAGAGATCTCTAATATATCACTCCTCTCCATTGTGAATATCATTGTACATTTTTTTTTTGTTAAGTATATACAATCCGTTTCATTCTCCTTCGATTTCTCACGTCTGGATTAGTGTAGGAAGCGGGTTGGATCGATTGGGGGTTAGCCTAGATTTTCGGCCCGATACAAAGTGAGTGAGAAGAATGGTAAGCGGTGCCATAAGGACATTGCTGTAATGGAGAAAAGATACCAAGGAAGATGGGACAATGCTATGATGGGGAACTATATATGGTCACTGGTGCAGAAAGATCAAGGAGCTCACAGTAAGAAAGCACGTTCTTCAATGCATTTTTAGTAGGTTATCTCTTATAATCACATTTTCTCATTAGTTTAAAAAGGAATACAAGGACAAACTATCATCAGCTATTATTCATGGACAATGTGAATATGCTAAATAAAGTGAAGTATAGCAGCTATTGATGGTTAGTTATATATACAAAATTCTAATTATCTCCAAAGATATTTATGCTATGCAATTTTCAATGATATTCTTTTAATTGGGGGGTAAAACCACCTTAGAAACACTAAAAAATTTAAAGAAACAAAACTAGTGTTATCACATTAATAGCAGAGAAGTTAATTTCTATTTGGAAAATGGCATCAATCCTTTGTGTTTCAAGAATTTAAATTATTAAATTTAAAATATCAGGCTTTAATGAGAAATATTAGCAGGAACAATGTGACATCATTCAAACAGAAATGTAACAATTTTACAAAGAATGCAGAACAATTGTTTGATATTTTGTGTTGTAAATGTGATAGCTTTGAAAACTGTTCTACTAACAAAGAAAAAAAGGTGCTGCCTTTGGAGCAAACGTTTCTGGAAGACCCTTGAACAACTAGGAAAATGGCAATAAGTAATATTGATCAAATTCAATTAAAGGAGAATATTCAGAGTGCAGTTAGGAAGAATCGTGAGTATGGTCTCTTAAATCAACCATCTACTTTGACAGATAATATCAAAGTGATTCTTCCTTCATCCAGCACAGAAACAGAATCTGATGATGAAGGTAGCAACTATGAGCTTCCTTCATCTGTAAAATGCAAAGAAGTAAACAAAAAGTTTGCATCCAAGAATCCATCTAAATGAATAAAATTGTCAGAATTTGTGTTGGTATATGACCACACAGGTGTGTCTGATCGAGCTGCAGCTTTAATAACAAGTTCAATCCTTAAGGACTTATCATCAATTGAAGGCAAATGAACTTCTGTAATAGTTGACAGGTAAAAAGTTAGAAGAGAGGGTGTCAAAGAATGTACTACATACAGCAAGAAATTAGATCGGATAAGCCATTATATTCTATTTATTTTGATGGTAGAAAAGATAGCACATTTGTGTTGAGATGATGGAAGGAACTCATCACAAGAAGATGATAATGGAAAAGCACATTTCTATGCTAAAAGAACCTGGTTCAGAATTCCTTGGACACCTGACAATGAAGACAGGTTCTGCAAAAACAATATATGATGCAATATTCTCGTATCTAGAAGCAAATAACATCGCAACTGAAGTCATTGCTATGGGATGCAATGGAACAGCAG
The DNA here is from genome assembly GCA_963969495.1 of Ceratothoa steindachneri. NCBI lineage: Eukaryota > Metazoa > Arthropoda > Malacostraca > Isopoda > Cymothoidae > Ceratothoa > Ceratothoa steindachneri. The sequence goes on along the minus strand of OZ018325.1, from coordinate 163,814,580 downwards.
TGAATACAGGAACAAAAGATGTGATCAGAATTTTAGAAGAAAAACTTAATAGACCACTGTATTGATTTATTTGCCAGCTCTATGCAAATGAGCTCCCATTGCGCCATCTCATGAACAATTTGGATAGGAAAACAATGTTGGGCTTATAGGGAAACAACTGGATAAATGTGAGTCTAAGTATTGTTGAATTCGAGCCAATTCCGACTAACTTGCTGTCTGCATTCAGTTACATTCACTCTCCTTTCACATACACACTACTTTCAAACGGGATGCTCTCACCATCTATACAAACAGCCATACTCTGATATTTGCTAAGGACAAAGTTAACACTCACCAAAAAAAAATTCTTGCGCAGGATTGTTGCCAGTTATCTTCCCCAAAAGTATTAATCACTAATGTATTTATTACACAGTGATTGATGTATTAAATAAATACAAGAAAAACTACATACCCAAATCCGTATTATATCTCAATCTTACAATGAGAATCAGGAGCTTCCTGTAAGACAACCTTCCAGAACAAAGCCAGACAGCCAGGCCCTATTTTATCACTGTTAGATTTATTATTGATTCTATAATAGCTAAAGAACTTTTTAGGATCTTTATTATTATTTTTAGCTAAATTAATTTCTGCTGTCCTTTTGGTCTTCTTAGTAATCTTATTTAGTTCATTTCTGGTTGACCTATAATGGTTTAAATTATCTAAACTACTCTCACTTTGTAATCTCTGGTATGCCCTTTTTTTTCTCTGAAACTTTATTAGAACATAAGAACATAAGAAAAGAAGGAGACTGCAAAAGACCATTCATGGCCTACACTTGGCAGCTCCTGTTCCATTCAACACACAAAAGATTTCTTACCAGAGAACTAATCTCTGGTATGCCCTTTTTTTTCTATGTTCTTAGCTATTTCTTGATTCCACCGTAATGGTTTCCTACATTTCTTCCTAATAGACTTCATTGGAATACACTGTTCCTGAACCATGTTCTTGAGAAAATAGTTAAAAAAGGGATTTGCCAACATCTAGAGAGGGAGGGGTTAATCAGCGATGCTCAGCATGGGTTTAGATCAGGTAGATCATGTTTGACTAATTTACTAGACTTTCTGGAGTTTGTAACAGATCAAGTAGATAAGGGAGAGAATGTAGATATAATTCACTTAGATTTTAGTAAAGCATTTGATAAGGTACCACATAGGAGACTAGTTCATAAATTAAAAATGATTGGGATATGTGGGGGTGTTTCAAATTGGATAGCTGAGTGGCTGAAAGACAGGAAGCAAAGGGTAGTGCTAAATGGTGTAAAGTCAGAGTGGAGGGATGTTATCAGTGGGGTTCCTCAGGGATCGGTTCTCAGTCCATTATTATTTGTCATCTATATAAACGATCTTGGGGAGGCAGTTAAAAATAAAGTGTCAATTTTTGCGGATGATACCAAATTAGCAGCTGTAGTTAAAGATATTGATGATAATTTTAAAGTGCAGGGGGATTTAAATAAATTATTATCCTGGACACATAAAGAGCAAATGACTTTCAACCTTGATAAGTGCATCGGAAAAGTTATTAACATTGGAAAAGATAATAGAGAATTTAACTATGAAATGGATGGGCATTGGCTGAGCTCAGTAGAGGATGAGAAAGATCTAGGAGTAGTAATAGATAAGTCATTAAGGTTTTCTAAGCAATGTATTGAAGCAAGAAATAGGGCAAATAGAGTGCTGGGTTTCATTAAGAGAAATGTCAGTTACAAAAGTAAGGAGGTTATTCTTAAACTCTATAACTCTTATGTTAGGCCACATCTAGAGTACTGTATATAGGCATGGTCCCCACATTTTAGACACAATATTAACCTTCTCAAGTCAGTGCAACGGAGGGCAACAAAGATTATTCCTTCCCTGAGGCACCTTGAATATATTGCTACTTAAATTCTTTCTTTGTTTGAATAAGTGATGGAGTTTGGGGATGAAAGTGAGCATGAGTGTCGGAATGTATGCATTGGTTGTGGTGTATTAGGTGAGGGGTATACATGTGTTGTATGTGGGCTGCGTGAATGCATTGTAGATTTAGAGGGGATGAGAAGGCAGGATTTAGACAGGATATGTAGGCTGGAGGGGTTAGTTGCTGAGCTCAGGAGGGAACTTAGTGTTAGGCCTAGAGCTGGGAATAGGTTAGGTGGTGAGGTAGGCCAGTTAGATGTTTCAGGTGAAGGTAGAGGGCCAGTGGAGGAGGTAGGATGTGATAGTTCTAGTGATAGTGAAGTTAGCCCCCTTAGATTAGTTAGAAATAGGCCTAGTGAGGATGGGGGACAGTGGAGAGTGGTTAGGAAACATGAAGCTAGGGAGGCTTCTCCTGTTCTTTGTGAGAATAGGGTTGCCTCTTTTGAGGTGGTTAGCCAGGGGGAGAATAGGTGTGTGAGTCAGAGGGACACAGATCCTATTAGCTTGACTAATAGATTCAGTGCCCTAAGAGAGGAAGTAACTGGAAGTGATATGACTGATGGGGGTGGGGGTGGAGTTCGAGTGACTGGTAGTTTGAATGAGAATAGGAGTGGGGATGGAGTTAGGTCTGTGGGGGTTAGGAATAGGAGTCTGACTGAAGTGCTTGTGATGGGTGATTCGCGAGTTAGATATTTAGATAGGAAGTTGAATGCAAGTAGATTGAATGGTTTGAGGGTGTGTTTGCCGGGTGCTGGAGTGAGAGATCTGTCTGATAGGTATGAGGAACTGGTGTCTGGCTGTGCAAGGGATGCGGTTGTGATTACACATGTAGGAGTGAATGATGTGAAGAAAGTGGGTGCATGTGAGTTACGTGAGAGGTACAAGAGGTTGATTGAAAAGGTGAAAGAAAGTAGAATGAAAGGTGTTGTGACAGGTGTGCTTCCAAGAATGGATGTTGGGGTAGAATGGATGTCTCGTGCAATTGGGCTGAATGATTATGTGAGGAGGATGTGTGAGATGGAAGGTGTCATGTTTGTGGATGTGTGGGATAGGTTTGTTGGAATGAAAGAAATGTATGCGATGGATGGACTGCATTTGAGTAGGAGGGGGGTAGATGTGTTGTGGGAGGAGTATGATCGTGTTATTAGGTCTTTGCGGGCGGGAAACTAGATACTAATAGTGGTCAGGGAATTATGAGAGGACATTATAGTACTGAAAGTAGAATGGACTTGGCAGATAACAGAAATAGGTTCCAAGGCGATAGAGGTGAGGTCATTCAAGTTTCAAGAGGTGCTTCAGGGATAGGGGGGTTAAATTGTTTCTATACAAATGCTCGTAGTCTTAGAAACAAGAAGGATGAGCTATTTAGTTATATTAGCAATGAGGATATAGATATATTATGCGTTACTGAATCATGGGTTAATGAAATAGAATTTAGTGACACTATAAGTGAATTTGATTTTCAGGGCTATAATATGTACATTAGTCAAAGGACAGGTAGGATTGGTGGAGGAATAATTATCTATATAAAAAACAACATTGTTTCAAGTTTAAATACTTCAATAAAGCAGGATGGAGTTGAGTCACTTTGGATAGATATTAGGTTCAGTAAAAATAGAATGGTGCATTTGGGAGCTTTTTACAGGCCACCTAGGCAGACTGATGATATAGATGAACTAATGATAAGGGAAATAAGTAAGGGATGTGAAACAGATGCAGTTATTATTGGGGACTTCAACTTAAACTCTGTGGACTGGGAAAATATGATAGGTAGGGATAGAACAAGTGGCAGGTTCATAGAATGCTTTGAGGATAATTTTTTGAATCAATTTGTTAACGATTCAACGAGGGGGGACAATATATTAGATTTAGTACTTTCTAACAGTGATCATTTAGTTCAAGAATTGACTGTTGGGGAAGCATTGGGAAATAGTGACCATCAGATAGTTCGTTTTAACTTGGGAATTGAGAAGGGTAAAATAACTGAGAATGCTGAAAAAGTTCCAAATTTTCATAAGGGAGATTATGTAAAACTTCGAAGCTTGCTAAATTTGGTAGACTGGGATATAGAATTCAGAGGTAAAAATGCTTATGGGATGTGGGATACTTTCAAGCATATAATAAATGTAGTCCAAGAACAATGTATCCCAATGAAGGCCATTAGGAACAAAAGTAGGAAACCATTATGGTGGAATCAGGAGATAGCTAGAAAAATTTCAGAGAAGAAAAGGGCATATAAAAAATTACAGGTAGAAAATAATATTCAAAATTTAAGTGATTATAGAATGGCTAGGAATGAGTTAAATAAGATTATAAAGAAGAACAAAAGGGTGTCAGAAATTAAATTAGCTCAGGATAGCAACAAAGATCCTAGAAAGTTCTTTAGTTACTATAAAATTAATAACAAGTGTGGCAGAGTTAAAATAGGACCTATCAAATATGAAGGGTTTGTGAGAGAAACTGATGAGGAAATAGTTGAGGTACTAAATGGTCATTTTGCATCAGTATTTACAAAAGAGAAACTAAATAGTCCTATGTATAGTACTCATAGGTCAGGAAAAGAGGTGTTTACTAACATTTGTGTGGATCGGAGGATGATAAAAGGACTAATAGGTGATTTAGATACTACCAAGGCCTCTGGCCCTGATAATATTCATTCTAGGATACTTAAAGAAGGGGTAGAAAGTATCTCAATAGCTCTGGACAAGTTATATACTAGGTCATTGGAATATGGAGAAATACCCGATGATTGGAAGAGAGCGAATGTAGTCCCCATTTTCAAGAAGGGTAGTAAAGAGGATCCAAATAACTTTAGACCGGTTAGCCTAACTCCTGTAGTCTGTAAAATTCTTGAGAAAATAGTTAAAAAAGGGATTTGCCAACATCTAGAGAGGGAGGGGTTAATCAGCGATGCTCAGCATGGGTTTAGATCAGGTAGATCATGTTTGACTAACTTACTAGACTTTCTGGAGTTTGTAACAGATCAAGTAGATAAGGGAGACAATGTAGATATAATTTACTTAGATTTTAGTAAAGCATTTGATAAGGTACCACACAGGAGACTAGTTCATAAATTAAAAATGATTGGGATATGTGGGGGTGTTTCAAATTGGATAGCTGAGTGGCTGAAAGACAGGAAGCAAAGGGTAGTGCTAAATGGTGTAAAGTCAGAGTGGAGGGATGTTATCAGTGGGGTTCCTCAGGGATCAGTTCTCGGTCCATTATTATTTGTCATCTATATAAACGATCTTGGGGAGGCAGTTAATAATAAAGTGTCAATTTTTGCGGATGATACCAAATTAGCAGCTGTAGTTAAAGATATTGATGATAATTTTAAAGTGCAGGGGGACTTAAATAAATTGTTATCCTGGGCACATAAGTGGCAAATGACTTTCAACCTTGATAAGTGCAAAGTTATTAACATGGGAAAAGATAATAGAGAATTTAACTATGAAATGGATGGGCATTGGCTGAGCTCAGTAGAGGATGAGAAAGATCTAGGAGTAGTAATAGATAAGTCATTAAGGTTTTCTAAGCCGTGTATTGAAGCAAGAAATAGGGCAAATAGAGTGCTGGGTTTTATTAAGAGAAATGTCAGTTACAAAAGTAAGGAGGTTATTCTTAAACTCTATAACTCTTATGTTAGGCCACATCTAGAGTACTGTATACAGGCATGGTCCCCACATTTTAGACACGATATTAACCTTCTTGAGTCAGTGCAACGGAGGGCAACAAAGATTATTCCTTCCCTGAGGCACCTTGAATATGAAGATAGACTGAGGGTATTAAATATGTTCTCGTTCGAAAGGAGGTGTGTGAGAGGGGATATGATTGAGCTGTTTAAAATTTTTTCCGGGATAGATAAATTGGATGTTAGCAAGTTTTTTGAGTTAGATGATGGAAATCGGACTAGAGGTCACCACTTGAAAATTAAAAAGCAAGGGTGTAGGTTGGATTTAAGAAAATATTTTTTCACCAATAGAGTGGTAGACTTCTGGAACAAATTGCTGCAGAGGGTAGTAGGTAGTCCAAATCTAAATGTATTTAAGAGTAGGTTGGATGAGTTTATGGGAAGGGAAGGTTGTGATGGTTCCTAAGTTTTGTATATATTAATATTGTTTGTATATATCTATAGCTGCATGATTTAGTTCTTGACAAGCCTTGATTGGTGATACCCTTGTTTCTGGATGCAATCCTCTGGATGTAGTTTTCCTGGGAGTTTGGGTGCCTTGAAAAAGAGGCCGCTTGACTCGGATGACCTATGATGAGCCCTTGTGGCTTTTATCATCCGTTATATTATATTGTGGGGGACTTTGATTTTGTCTTCCCCTGGTGATGGTGCTTTTTGTGGGTGGGTTTTGACGAAGGCGGATGACCTTTGATAGGCCCTTGTGGCTTTTGTCATCCGTGTAATTATGTTATGTTATGTTAAAGGAAGTGTGTGAGAGGGAATATGATTGAACTTTTTAAAAATTTTTTCTGGGATAGATAAATTGGATGTTAGCAAGTTTTTTGAGTTAGATGATGGAAATCGGACTAGAGGTCACCACTTGAAAATTAAAAATCAAGGGTGTAGGTTGGATTTAAGAAAATATTTTTTCACCAATAGAGTGGTAGACTTATGGAACAAATTGCCGCGGAGGGTAGTAGGTAGTCCAAATTTAAATGTATTTAAGAGTAGGTTGGATGAGTTTATGGGGAGGGAAGGTTGTGATGGTTCCTAAGTTTTGTATATATTAATATTGTTTTTATATATCTATAGCTGCATGATTTAGTTCTTGACAAGCCTTGATTGGTGATACCCTTGTTTCTGGACACAATCCTCTGGATGTAGTTTTCTTGGGAGTTTGGGTGCCTTAAAAAAAGAGGCCATTTGACTCGGATGACCTATGATGAGCCCTTGTGTCTTTTGTCATCTATTATATTATATTGTGGGGGACTTTGATTTTGTCTTTCCCTGGTGATGGTGCTTTTTGTCGGTGGGTTTTGACAGAGGCGGATGACCTTTGATAGGCCCTTGTGGCTTTTGTCATCCGGGAAAGTATGTTATGTTATAACTGAATGGCTGAAAGATAGGAAACAGAGAGTTGTACTGAATGGAGTGAGGTCAGAGTGGAGGAATGTTATTAGTGGCGTACCTCAGGGATCAGTTTTAGGCCCTTTATTATTTATAATCTATGTAAATGATCTTGGGCAAGGTGTAAATTGCAAAGTGTCAATTTTTGCTGATGACACTAAATTGGCAACTGTAATCAAAGAGGTTGAGGGTAGCTTTAAAGTGCAGGGTGAATTAAATTTGTTGTTAGCTTGGGCTCACAAGTGGCAGATGACTTTTACCTTAATAAATACAGTTATTAACATGGGGAGAGATAATAGGGAATTTAGCTATGAGATGGATGGGTATTGGCTTAATTCAGTTGAAGATGAGAAGGACTTAGGAGTAGTAGTAGATAGGTAACTGAAAGTTTCAAAGCAGTGAATTGAGGCAAAAAATAGAGCAAATAGGGTGCTAGGTTACATTAAAAGAAATTATTCTATAAACAATTAGGATTATATGCTGGGGGGCTGTGCCCCCCAGACCCCCCTCAATTTAATGAAACTCAGGATCATAACATACATAGATGGATGGATATTGGCTTAATTCAGTTGAAGATGAGAAAGACTTAGGAGTGGTAGTAGATAGGTCACTGAAATTTTCAAAGCAGTGTATTGAGGCAAAAAATAGAGCAAATAGGGTGCTAGGTTACATTAAAAGAAATGTTAGCTACAAGAGTAAGGAGGTCATCCTTAAACTATACAACTCTTATGTCAGGCCACATTTAGAGTACTGTATACAGGCATGGTCACCACATTTTAGACATGATATAAACTTATTAGAGTCAGTACAAAGGAGGGCAACAAAAATAATACCATCCCTGAAGCACCTTGAATATGAAGATAGACTGAGGGTATTAAATATGTTTTCATTTGAAAGAAGGTGTGTGAGGGGAGATATGATTGAGCTTTTTAAAATCTTTTCTGGGATGGATAAATTAGATTTCAGCAAGTTATTTGAGTTAGAAGGTAGTAATAGAACTAGAGGCCACCACTTAAAGATTAAAAAACAGAGGTGCAGACTGGATGTTAGAAAATATTTTTTCACTAACAGAGTGGTAGATTATTGGAATAGTTTGCCACCTGAGACTGTAGACAGCCCAAACTTGAATGTTTTCAAGCGCAGATTGGATGATTATATGGGGATGGAGGGTTAATTTCTTACTTTTTGGTATGTGGATATGTTTCTTGACTCATTCCTGTGGATGCAGTTTCTTTTTATTGTATATTTTGGGGGATTTTGATTTTGTTTTTGACAGACTCCTATGGAGGCTTTAAATTATATATTGTAGATGCATGGTTGGACATTCCTATGGATTGTTAAATTGTATATTGTAGCTGCATGATCTGACAAAATCCTATGGATGCATTATATGGGTGGGATTTGATGGATACGGATGACCTTTGATAGGCCCTTGTGGCTTTTGTCATCCGTTAAATTATGTTATGTTATGTTAAGAGTAAGGAGGTCATCATTAAACTATACAACTCTTATGTCAGGCCACATTTAGAGTACTGTATACAGGCATGGTCACCACATTTTAGACATGATTTAAACTTATTAGAGTGGGTACAAAGGAGGACAACAAAAATAATACCATCCCTGAAGCACCTTGAATATGAAGATAGACTGAGGGTATTAAATATGTTGTCATTTGAAAGAAGGTATGTGAGGGGAGATATGATTGAGCTTTTTAAAATCTTTTCTGGGATGAATAAATTGGATTTCAGCAAGTTATTTGAGTTAGAAGGTAGTAATAGAACTAGAGGCCACCACTTAAAGATTAAAAAACAGAGGTGCAGACTGGATGTTAGAAAATATTTTTTCACTAACAGAGTGGTGGATTATTGGAATAGTTTGCCCCCTGAGACTGTAGACAGCCCAAACTTGAATGTTTTCAAGCACAGATTGGATGATTATATGGGAATGGAGGGTTAATTTCTTACTTTTTGGTATGGGGATATGTTTCTTGACTCATTCCTGTGGATGCAGTTTCTTTTTATTGTATATTTTGGGGGACTATGATTTTGTTTTTGACAGACTCCTATGGAGGCTTTAAATTATATATTGTAGATGCATGGTTGGACATAATCCTATGGATTGTTAAATTGTATATTGTAGATGCATGATCTGACAAAATCCTATGGATGCATTATGTGGGTGGGATTTGATGGATACGGATGACCTTTGATAGGCCCTTGTGGCTTTTGTCATCCGTGAAATTATGTTATGTTAAGAGCCAATTTCTTCCCGACAAGAGTCACTTCAATATGGAACAAACTCTCAACAGAAACTGTAACCAGCAAAACTGTCAATATCTTTAAGTCAAGATTAGAAAAAGAATCGAAAAAACACAAAGATCTACACAGTTATATATTCACATATTGAAAAATCTGTTCTGCATACAACTAAAAACAACAGTACGGTCTCATTACCCAAGAGGGTACCCATCGACTGGGATTCAAGGTAAATAATCCTCCCTTCTCTCCACCTACTCCCACTTTTCTCTTCCAAGCTCTATCACCAATTCTTCTTTCAATTTCTCCATCATAAAACTGTGGCCCACACACTAGATGATCAAATGTTCTATAGATTCTCTCTGCCCCAATAGGCACCATTCGCATCTGTCCTCTCCTCCATTCCATCTGTATGTCCGCCCTTTCACCTCCAAGGATCCAGTCCGTGCCTTGAATAGTAGCTGGCTTGCAAAACTCTTCAGACTTCTCTTTCCATTAATTCCTCGGTAAATATGTAGATTATCGGCGCAAATGATGGGATGTACTATTTCGGCCGTGTTCCAAAATGTTTCACGTTTTTGGAGTACATTTAAGTTGACGGCTCATGTGGGGGTAAACACAATGAGAGACTACATTACGATGATCCTGAGTTTCATTAAATTGAGGGGGGTCTGGGGGGCACAGCCCCCCAGCATATAATCCTAATTGTTTATAGAATAATTCGAAAAGGACTCAAACGTGCATGAATATTCCGACACGAGTGAACAATAATATTTACACACAATTTTTTTTTCTGGTCGGGCCGCTAATCTACATATTTACCAATTCCTCTTTTCCAGAACCTTTCTCCTACATCTAATATTTTTGTTTCAGCTTTCCTTTTGCTTTGTCCTCTATATAAATTGCTTCTAATTCATACTTTGTATCTACTCTCATTACCTCTTTGCTCCACTCAGTCCTATCGTAGGCATCATACACATAGCCTGCCCAGGTCTCTATTCCCATCACTTGCAGTCTCAACTTATAGTTTTCTGTCATCCTTGCTACCCTCTCTTCATACCTCCTCTCAGTGCCTCTTCTGCTGCATAGGGATTGGCCCCTAGTGCTCAATGTTCAAGGTTCTAGCATAGCCTTTGCAACGGCGCTGGATTTGATCGGTTTCTTATTATCCAGTGTGTCTTCTTAGCCAATTATTCTTCTTGAATTAGTTGCTTTTGTCGTATTGTCCAGATATATTCAATATGCTTCTTCACTTTGTTTCATTCCTATTCTGGAACAAAGGCATATCGGGGCACAACCCCCCAGACCTCCCTATTGATTAAAACTCAGGATCATCGTAGGGTGGTCCACCTGAGGTCCCCTTGAATTTCCTGGGGTTTTTTCCTAGTATATTTTTGGGGTAAATATGTAGATTAGCGGCCCGGCCAGAAAAAAATTTGTGTGTAAATATTATCATTCACTCGTGTCAGAATATTCATGCACGTTTGAGTCCTTTTCAAATTATTATTCTATAAACAATTAGGATTATATACTGGGGGGCTGTGCCCCCAGAGACCCCCCCCCCCAATTTAATGAAACTCAGGATCATCATAGTGTAGTCTCCCCATTGTGTTTACCCCCACACGAGCCGTCAACTTAAATGTACTCCAAAAATGTGAAACATTTTGGAACACAGACGAAATAGTACGTCCCATCATTCGCGCCGATAATCTACATATTTACCTTATAGTTTTCTCGATTAGTTTATACGCCTCTAAAAGATTGAAAAGTTTTTCGCGGCCATGCAAAATCAACCCAAATTTGAATAACTAAGAAGCACAACTACAGCATGACAAAAGCAAAACATTTAAATCAATCAATTTGTGTATAGAAAGAACAGAGAGGGACTGCTGTAACACGGCAATCAGGTAGTGAGAGAGGAGCGTTGCGGAAAATAATTAAGAAAGGGACAGCGAGAGTAAATAGGTCGGTGGCTATACACCGAAGCGAGGTGTTGTTATGAGGGTGTAGGTTATGTGGTAATTGACTGGGCGAGGGTTGGGGGCAAGTCAGGGGGGGGGGGAGGCTGACAGTCCATCCGGAGACGCGTTATTCACGATGCCTTATTGGTTTTATGCGAAGAATGGTACGGGCGGCAGGTGTTCGTGGGCCGCGGGATATCGCGGCGCCATCGCGTACCTTCTTACGTGTAGCGAGGTGTAAAGTGGGTCTGTGGTGAGTTTTCCGAGTTGTTTTGTAAGTCTGGTGTGAGCGTAAGTGTTGAGAGGAGTTAGTTTGTTGTTGTTGTGTAGTGCGTCCATTCTCGAGTACAGCGGCGAACGGCAAGCGCGCTTCAGAGCAGAGTTCTGAATGCGCTGAGCCTTTCGCTTCCAGTTGTCGCTCGAAGCTACGAGTGACAGTGGGGCGTACGTGAGAATGGGACGCACGAGTGCTTTGTATAAGTGTAGTTTTAGTTTTTTACTCGCTGGGTAGAACCTACCCAGCGATGCGTTTGTACGTGAGGCTCTTGCTTGTATTATGTTCTGGTGTAAGTTGAACCTGTGGGATTTGTCGAATGTTACCCCCAGGATTTTGGTGCACTGTGTGTATGCGAGCCTTGTTGGGTTTTGGTGGATCATGTCTGGTGTGTGTGAGTAAATTTGTAGGTTGTGCATGAAGTGATCTCTAGCGCCGTAGAGTGCCATCTGTGTCTTCTGAGGATTCGTGGCAATCAGCCATTTATCCTCGTAATCTGTCTTCACGTCAAGTATTCTTTGTGCGTGGAGCGCGATTTCTTCGGGTGGCCGGCCGCTGACGAGAATAGTCTCGTCGTCGGCGTAGGCCACTATGTATGTGTGAACGCAGTTTTCTGGTGGGCGTGGGGTGTCATTTGTGAACATAATGTAGAGTGTGGGTGCCAGAACGCTTCCTTGGGGAACGCCTGAGCGTGGTGTGAAGGGTCTTGAAAGAGTGTTGTTGTATCTGATGTGGCAGCGCCGTCCAGTGAGGTAGTGTGAGAGGAGCCTTCTGGTGCAGAGAGGTAACTCCGTGTTGTTGGCGAGTTTCCAACGGATTCCCTCGTGCCACACCTTGTCAAAGGCTTTCTCCACGTCCTTGCTGACGGAGAGAGTCTTTTGGTGTATCTGTCGTTTCTTCTGTATTCTGTCGTGTACGATGGTCACGGCCGCCTGAGTGGACCTGCCTCTCCTGAAACCGTATTGATGGGGGGAGAACCAGTCCCTCTCTTCCAGGAACTCCCGTAGGCGGCAGTTGACCATTCGTTCGAGTATTTTGCCTAGGTGCTCTAATAGAGCAATAGGCCTGTAATTGTTTGGGTGTTTTGGGTCTTTGTGTTGTTTATGAAGGAGTATATTGTGAGAGACTTTGAATATTTTAGGGAAGTGGCCTGAGGCTAGAGAGGCATTGAATAGATGTGTGAGTGTGGGGTATATGTCTGCGGGGAGGTTATGTATTAGTGTGGCTGGTAGGCCGGAGGGGCCGGGGGCGCGTTTTGGTGTCGATTTTATGTAGTGTTTTGTTTCCTCGACGGTGATTGGAGTGGTAAGTGTGGACGTATAGTCGAGCGCCTCCATACGTATCAGAGGGGCAGGCCTCAGCTCGTGAGCATGAGTCCGGCACCATTCCTGAATGTCTTGGAAGTGCTCCTGCGCATGTGGTTTTGGTGGGTTGTGGGTGTGTACTGTGTCCCAGTGGGACCTGAATGAGTCGAGGATGTCATTGGTGTCTGTGAGTGTGTGGTTGTTTATTTTCAGTGTTATAGGTTTGGATGGTTCCGTACCCAGCATCCTTTTCACGTGCCGCCAGAAGAAGGAAGGGTCCATGCAACGGGTGTCGTCCGCGATGCGGACGACCTCACGCCACTGCCGGTTCCTATCTAGCTGCACGCATTGAAGGATGCGGGCACGTAGTTGGTTGATGTTCTGTTGTCGTGGGCCTCTGGTGTAGTGGTTGTTGTACTGTGTGATAAGTCTCTGTGTGTGTATTGAAAATGTGAAGTGTTTTAAGCAGGTGTAGTTTTTGCGTGGTGAGTGTAGATTACGTGCGGTGGTGATGGTGTCTAAGAGTGAGCACCAGTGGTGGTTTATTTGTCCTGGATTGGTGTTCTCCAGGTCGAAGTTATGTGGTGTGTTTGTGGATATGTGGCTCCTGAATTCAGCCCAGTTTGTGTTTTTGTAATCGTATATAGGTGATGTGGGGATGAGTATGGGGGATGTGGATATGAGAAGGCATATTGGTATGTGGTCTGATTGTATGTGGGGACCGGGTGCAATGTGAGTGTAGAATCGTGTGGCGTGGTCGTTACGGAAGACCACATCCGGGGATGTGGTGCCCCCGCGCGGGCCGAAGAACGTGGGGAAGGCAGGGCCGATGTGTTCACAGCGGTAACGCCGCAAGGCACCGGCCAAGTAACTACCCGCATCGTTCGTATTGTTAGAAAGGAGTGTCGGGTGAAAAGCGTTGAGGTCCCCCGCAAAGAAGATAGGTAGGTTGTAGTTTGAAAGGGCCCGGAGTGGGACTTCTAAGTTTAGCTGTATTCGTGGTGGTCTGTAATGTGTGGCTACTATTATGGGGCCAGAGCTTGTGTCGATTTTGCAGGCTAGAAAGGAGGTGTCGCGTGTGTTGACGAGGGAGTGGTGTATGTTGCGCTTTACTAGGATCGCAGATCCTAGGTGCCGCGCCTGTGGGGATAAGTATGTGTGATAGCCTGCAATGCGGAGTCTGTTGTTGGGAGGGTGTAAGCTGGTGGAGTTCAGAAGTATGATGTCGGGTCTTTGTGTGTTGAGTACCCAGTTGGCGACCGTATGGCGAATACCGTGCCAACTGCGTACGTTTAATTGTATTACACTAATACGACCTATTGTCGTGGTCTTAGTGCGCGGGAGGCTGATTTGACAGGAATCGTCCCCTTCTCCTTGGTTATTGCCCAGGAGGCGTGAGGGGCGAGTACCTTGACTCGTGTCGATGTGTGTTTGTGAGGCACGGCAGTGTTATTGGGTGGGGGAGCCGTAGTGGGTGGAGGAGTGTGTTCTGTAGAGGTGGTGGCTTTGGGTGGGGTGGTGTCTTGGTGGGGGGGAGTTCGTGACGGAGGTGGGCGGTGTAGAGCTGGAGGATGAAGGGCTGGAAGTGGTTGGGGAGGTACAGATTATGAGAGGAGGGGTGTCGGGGGAGAGAGGAGGTAGGGACGGCGGAGGGGTGGTTGAGGGAGAAGGAGAAGGAGTCGGAGGAGAAGGAGGGGGGGGGGTGAAGGGGAAGGAGTCTTAGGTGAAGGGGCGGAAGGCGGAGGAGGAGGGGAGTGAGAAGGAGTAGAGTGAGAAGGGGAGGATTGAGAAGGAGTGGAGGGGGAAGCAGTAGGGAGCGAGGAAGGAGTGGAGACAGGAGAGGGGGGGGTTGTTTGTCCCGTGCCTGTCTACGCGGAAGGGGGTTGGGGTGGGGGTTTTGGGGTTGGCACGGGGTGTAGTGGACTGCGAGGGGGTTGGAGTGACAGTGAAGGCTGTGGGAGAGGAGGCGGAGATGGGTGCGAGAGGGGTGGTGGCAGTGGGAGGTAGGCGAGGTTTTGATAGAGGGGTGGAAGAAGCGCGAGGAGGATAGGTTGTTTGAATGGGGGCTGGAGCAGTGGCTAAGGAAGGTGCAGGGACAGGACAGACGGCGGGGAGAGCGTGGTGAGAGTGGGGGGCGGTGGTTCCCTGCGAGCAGGGGTGTGTACCCGTCGGGGTGGGGAGGAGTGCAGGTCTGGTTGTGTGTGCGTCTATTAGAGCGAACACCTTCTCGGGGAAGGTGATTTGCTCTATGCCGTTGGAGGCGAATAGCGTGTTTAGGATATTCGCGTATAGTCGAGGGTCATCCCTCGACATGTCTTTTGCCACCGCTGAGAGCAGGGTGGCCAGATGTAGTTTGTTTTTTGTGTTGTCGCTGGGGTGGGGGTGGGGGTGTAGAGTGGGGTGGGGGTGGGCGTGCAGAGTGGTGTGGGGGTGGGGGTGGTAGTGTGGTGTGTGGGTGTTGGTAGTAGTGGGGGTCTCTGAGTGTTATGAGCTGGGGTGGGGGGGAGGGATGTGTGTGGGGGGGGTGTGGTTGCTGCAAGGGAGGGTGGGTGCGTCAGGGGTAGAGCAGGGGGAGCCGGCAGCGTAGCGCTGGCAGCAGCGGCAAATGACATGGTGAGGGGAGGGGGTGCGGGGGCTGGGTGTGTGGTTGTGTGTGTGTTTGGTTGTGGGTGCCAGATGGCCTCCACGGCGTCGTGGCGTGCCTTACCAAGGTAAGGGCACCTGGGGTTGACGGCGACGTGGTCGCCGCCACAATTTGCACAGCGGGCTGTGGTGGAGGTGCAGGTTGTGTAGTGGTGCCCCACTACACTGCACTTGGAGCAGATTAGGTCTGCAGTGCATGTGTTGGTGTTGTGACCGGTCTTATAGCACCGGTGGCATTGTGTGGGTCTTATGTTGTGCTGTTCTTCAATGTGTAGAGGGTTTGTGAGGGTGCCGCAGACCTTGATGCCTTGGTCTAGCAGCATGTTTTTGGTGTTATCGCTGGGCAGTGTAATTACTGCCCAGTTCTTTGACCTGTTGAAGTATAGGTCCTTGATGACCTCCTCCCCGTACTCCTGATGGAGGTGCGAGCGAAGGTCCTCATTTGTAAAGGCCAACCACAAAGGTTTGGTTCTTGTGACTCGTATCTGGTATCGTTTCATGATACCGTCAGCGAGTCTAGTCTGTAGGTTGTGTGTGTTGAGTGTGGTGGTGGCATTTTCGTGGAACGTTAGCGCGTCCTCCTGTGAGCGGAAGACGAGCTTGTGGCCTGTGCGTAGTTTTATTATGTTGGTTATTGGTGTGTCGTGGGTGGAGGCTAGGTTAAGCAATGTGTGATGGTCGATTGTGTCGGGTGCTGGTTCTGTGGTGTTCGTTAGGATAAGGTGTGAAGTGTTTGCCATTTTTATTCTTTAAGCTTTTTTCTTTGATTGGGGAAGGCCCCCGCCCCGCCGATGAGGACCCCGTGAACATGACTCGGATGTGGTGAAGGGTGATGGATGATTTTATGGACCTGGTTGGGCTCCTCAGAGGGTGTAAAAACATGGCGGACTTAATGATGACTGAAGCCAGAATCAACTGACTCCAGTCGGGGTGCCGCTCCCTCTATTGGGTTTTGGTTATTTAACAGTTACGTCCGACATCTCACAGAGACGGAAGAGTCTCCCTCTGTGGTCCTGGACGGTGGCCGCAGGGTAGGTTGTTATGCCTCCCCACGTTTGTAACTGAATCCCAAACCAGGTTGCTTCTTCCTCTGGGTTCCGCAGCGGGGTAAGCCTCAGACCTCCTTTCCCCAGAGTTTTCAATTATGCCTTTTCTAAGTAGAACGGCATAGTTGCAACGAAGCTATATGTGTAGAGTCACGTTCACGGAGCCAGACATCACGGCGGAGCAGGGATTGGGGGGGGGGGTAGCACGTCATATCACAATGATGTGCCTAGGAAATAAAGGTATTTTTATTCGGGGGGGGGGCGGGGACAGGGGGTGACTTAAGGTCCTATTTAGGTCCGGGGATAACTTGTAGTTGAAGAAATCTCGTCCTCGAGAAAAATTCGTTGGTGAGCGAGAGTGTCCTGGAGGTGACTTGCCCTCAACGTTTCCTCCTTTGCTGGCTAAGACTTCTCTTAGGTGGTAGAGCTCATGTAGAAATTCGATCGCTGTATTCCTGTCCAAAACATTTGTTCCACAGGTCCTATTTATAGCTACGACGTTGCCAGTAAAAAGCTGTTCTCGTTTGCAGCGAAACAAAAAATACGAAAAAAAATAGGAAAAAACAATAAATGAGATCAAGAAACCTTACTTAACTTAGAAAAAAACTATAAACGAGCAGAGGTGCAGATATTTAGTAAATAATACAGAATAAAGGTTAGAAAGCACCCAAAACAACAAAAGAAAATATAACGCTGTGATTGGTCACATCTGAAGCTACCGTCTGACGTCATAAGACATATATTGTGCAATTCTGAAGATCCATACCCCGACAGATTCCTCACTCGCCCTTGCTCGCGCGGCTTCTCGTCTCCAGAATGTTTTGTCCAATTTCAATATGTTTAAGCCCAAAAAATTTTAGAAAATGTTTTCCTAACTGTTTTAAGTGGGGGGGGGGGAGATATAGTTATTTGAATGTTAATTAATTAGCGGTCTCTTTTATTTTCTATAGATTTGTAGCCTCTTTCTTTTATTTTTCCATATCAATCTTTTGCCCCTGCTATTTCTTGTTTTATGTGCTTTTTAATCACTATTTTTTCCTAAGACTTAAGTTTACACTCTTTTTTGAGACTTTAGTGACGTTATCATTGACTGAATTCGTATTTCTTTTATGCTTCTTTCCATTTCTCCCCCCTATATATATATATATATATATATATATATATATATATATATATATATATATATATATATATATATATATATATATATATATTTGCTTTTCCCGTTCTTTTTACTCTCTTTTTTAACTGCCATTTGCCTACCCGATTCCATCTAGAATCTTTTATGAAATATTCTTCTCTTTTTGGTCTATTTAGACATTTTACCCATTTTTTCATTACCGTTTTTATCTTTTTTCCTTTTATTTATTTTTGCACTTAAGATCGCCTTTTATCTAACATTTATAAATACATATTACTATTTTTACGAAGGGCACTACTTTTCGATGTGTATTCATACCTACAATCCGGTTATCAGTAGGCTTTGCATTTAGTTATTATCATGGCTGCCGTATATGAAGTTTGTCAAATGTTCCCTCTTGATATCTTTCAGCTTGGACCTTTGTTTAGCGATCGAGATAAGCTGATTGAATATTTAGCCGCCCCTAAATTAATTACATTATCAATTCAGTGCGACAAATGTGACTAACCACTTTCGACCCAACAAAATTTTTCGTTTAAGTGTACCAAGAACAAGCGTGATTAAAAAACCTGTGAAATTTCCCGCCATTATTTTTCGTGTTCCGGCCTTAATGGATCTTTCTTTTCCAAATCTCGCCTCTCTCCAGAAACTATACTGAATATTATTTATTGGTTTTTGATCAACCAGAATAATATAAGTAAAACCATTTTTCGTTTTTTAATTCCATTTCAATGGTGTATTAACTTATTTCTTGTTTCCTTTAAATACATACAAATATGCCGCCTTCAATTTTTTAACTTGTATTCTATAGCGCATATTCATGCGCGATGAACGAAATCTAAAAACACACGCGCTCCAATACTATTAGGCTCAAAAACGTAAACAATAGGGGCCAGGGTATGGATCGTAAGGTTTACCATATATTGTAGCCTACTAAAGCGCCAACTACCGTGCGCGATCTAATCTGAAGTATTACCAATGTTTCAATCATTTGTTTTCTATTGATGCAATCAAAGGCTTTTGAATAATCGATGGCTGTTATTATTATTTTTTTGTTTTCTTGGAGGCTGCTATTTATGCAGGATTTTAACATAAACAAATTCCTGCCACTTTATTTTGAATCTTTACATAAAGTAGCCAAAAATCGCGCAGGAAATCAGGGGCCGCAAATCTTCACAATTACCTAATATATTATGCCTGCCACTATTTTGTCTTTTGACGTAGTTTTCTTTTTTTTTGTTTTTTATTAAACAAGGAACCGTGTTCGCCGAAAGGAAGTATGAAAACCGTTGATAATCTTTTACATTAGCGACTCGGCTGTTTTTGGTTGTTGTTTTTCGTTCCAAATTGAACGATATTGGTGTGTTTAATCGTTAGCTATGTATTTGGTTCTGCATATGTGTGTTTGGTTACTGGAAGCCGATATATCTATTTGGCTACTGGAAGCTGGTTTCTAGCCGTACCTGGGTTGCTATATGCGGGGGCTTTGCCACCCCATCATATCCTCCCCCTCACCGCCCTCAGGAAAAAGTTGATAAACGAATTTTTAATTAACCATCAGTCTGCCTAAAAAATGTTAATTTTTATTCTCGTCTTAAAATAAAGACTCAAAACAATGAAATGAGTGAGGCAATAAGAGTAGCCCCAAAAATCGCGCGGGAAATCAGGGGCCGTGAATCTTCATAATTACCTTCTTTCTTTTAATAATATTTTCCGCTAGTTTATTCCAATTAGCTATTACTCTATTTGAAAAATAGTTCTTTCTCAACTCAGTCCTTGAATAATTTATGGATGTGAGAAGGATTTCTCTCTCTTGTATTTTGGTAGGCTGGGTAATAGGTGTGATCGTAGCTTCCTTAAGGTGAAAGGAAATTCAGAGCTGAATATCAACTCCTTTATACGGAGAGAGCGTGGACTTGTCTTGGAGTAATGTACAAGAAATAACTCTAACTGCATGCTCTAACAGTGTACATGACTTTCCTACGATTGATGAAGCAATAGCCTATGGGGACAAGGTATTTTGTTGCTAAAAGCGACAATATGATGCTCTTTATATACTTTTCCTACTAAAACTCAAGTTATCCAAAATGAACCAATTAGCGTTAAGCAGATTTTTAATAACAAATTTATGTTTAATTTATTCGCTCACACATAGCGTTAACAAAATTACCAATCATCTTTTATGACAAATATTACGTTTTAAACTTAGGCGCTACAAAAAATGGCCATTCAACGTTAACATAGATTTTACGGAACAATTTACGTTCGAACACTTTCAAAATTCAGCTTTACCGAAATTCGTAAGAGACAAAAAAATAAATAAATGAACGAAGAGAGATAAAACAAAGAAGAAAGCAACAGTCGCTAGAATGACTAACACAGCCACCAGCCACTATACTGGCAGTGCAAAAATAGAAGGAAATGGAGGAAGAAGAAAAAGGAAAATGCAAAAGATGTCCTATACACCAGAACAAAACCCAAATATATTCCTCACATGTATTTATATCTACTACACATTTCACCATTTATTACATCATCATTATTTTCATTCATTTTAGACCCGGAATTCTTGAACGAAATACATTTGCTATTTACATCTCGCTACCCTGTAAAGGAGGTAACGGTTTTGGTCAGTCAGAAAAACGACTTCGGTCAGTAAGAACTGTGAGCAATGCTTTACTGTGAACTAATTATAGAACTTTATAAGACTTCAAAATGCTCATGTTTGGGGAGGTTTTGAGCCAGATGCGATTCTATATATAATGTAGCTCCAACACCACAAATTCACCAGTAGTTTATGAGAATGACCTCTTAAATCATCCATAACACCCAGTGTAAAAAGGTCTTCTTTGTCTATTTTTCTAATACCATTCATTATTTTAAACACCCCAATAAGATCGCCTCTGCTCTATACTTGCGATTCAGTTCCCGATACGTAAATGTCTCAAGATTTTGTTTCCACTCCTTGTCGTAGATCTATGGAGGGGTCCTCGATGATATTGCACTTCTCGAAGTCATCAGTTTATAGTAGTGGTGCGTGAGTGATAACGTCTGGCAGAGGGCGACGTGACGGGTATGAGCGCATGTAGGTAGTTGGCCTACTTTTGTCTTCCGATCGAATTGGTTCTGACTCCCTAAGTTTCTCGCGGGGCAATACGCGTTTACGCTGGGTTCCCGAAAGTGCCCCGGTAATCGTGGGTAAAAAAAAAAGAGTTTTGAAAAGAAGGCGGCGATAAATAGGTTTATTCTTGGCTTGGGCCTACCGAACTGGTAGCAAGTGGAAACGTTAAAGTTCTACGAGGTTATAAGTTTTCCGTTTTTAGGCTATATAACTGAATATAAAGGCGGTAGGATTAAAGGATGAGAGAACGGATTCGTAACGCTACTAATGACAACAGGCTGCTGACGGGCGACTTGACGGATTTTTTTCTCTCTCTTTCTATCTCTCTCTCTCTCTCTCTCTCTATATATATATATATATATATATATATATATATATATAATATATATATATATATATATATATATATATATATATATATATATATATATATATATATATATATATATATATAAATATATATATATATATATATATATATATATATATATATATATATATATATATATATATAAATATATATATATATATATATCTCAAGTTCTCGAAACAGTGTATTGAGGTGGAGAAGAAAGCCCAAAGGATGTTAGGGTATATAAAGCGACAGTTAAGATATCGGAACAAGGAGATAGTACTGTGTCTGTACAGCTCCCTCGTCCGACCGCACCTGGAGTATGCCGTACAATTTTGGAGTCCTTCATTTAGAAAGGACATCGCGAGATTGGAACGCGTGCAAGCTAGGGACACCAAACTCATTCCCTCTATGAAGATAGATTAAGGGAATTAGATATGATCTCGCTGGTTACCCGGAGACTACGTGGTCAGCTTAACGAAGTGTTTAAAATACTTCGAGGCTTCGATAGATTGGACTACGGGGATATTGTCCAGCTCAGCGAGGGTAGAACAAGAAATCACGGCTAAAAACTTGAACTGAAGCGATACCACTGTAATCTGTGTTGGAAATTCTTCACATACAGTATCTGTGGTAGTTGGAACGCACTTCCGACGGAAGTTGACAACAGTGAATCTGTTGACCAGTTCAAGTCAAGACTAGATAAGTCTTGCAAAATCACCGTTAAGATCCTGGAGAGTGATTTTCGAGGATTGCGACAAAAGTACCCTCCTTGTATGGACCGTAAGGTCTTTAGGTTACATATTTTCCTTGTAGCTCCTTGTAGCGCGCTCTCTCTCTCTCTCTCTCTCTCTCTCTCTCTCTCTTCGTTTTCTTCCTGTGTGTGATTTGATATATAAGCGTTCCGTCTCCACGGGAAGTGCCCTTTTTCACTTGACCTGGACGCGGGAAGGAGCCAAAGATCAGGAATGTTCATTGGTTCCTTCGTTGGGTGGAGTTACAAGTTATCTGCAACTATTGACGTTACATATTTTACCACGTTTTGGGCATATTCCGTATCAGAGAGATCTCTTGCTTTTGACATTCCTTTGGTAATTTTAACTGGTCAAATCATACATTACCCGGTATTTGTTCAGCTTTTCCATGGCATCTATCATTGAGAGATTTTCGTCTCGCAGCTGTTCCCCAGCGTGCGTATGTTAGCGTGAGTCCACGCGAGAGACTGGTGATCTGCATTCTCTATACATATTTCCTTAATGAATATCTCACATTTTCTTTCTTAAGCTTTCAATGGTCACCTTCCTTGGTGTCGTGATGCTAATTTATATTTTTTTGGCCTATAAATGCATCTATTGTATCACGTGTCATTTTGATTTAGGTTATTTACAAATTAGGCTCGTGCCCAACTCTTACTAGAAAGCACTTGTCTTGTCTTTCACTGGATAAAGAAAACCTACACTTCGTTATTCAAAAGGCTTCTTGAATCAATCTTTTGGTGGGTTGAGGATGGTGGTTCAGTCATTGAGCGTCGTGGTCACAATAGCGATGTGCGCTTGAGGACACAGGTTCGAATCCTACTCCTTTATTTATTTTTCATATAACGGTTAAAATTAGTTTTGACGATTTTCTCCGTCTATATATCTCACATTTTCTTTCTTAAGCTTTCAATGGGCACCTGATTTAGTGTCATGATGCCAATTTTCATTTCTTTGGGCATATATATATATATATATATATATATATATATATATATATATATATATATATATATATATATATATATATATATATATATATATATATATATATATATACAAGAAAGTGAAATTTGACGCGAATGAGCAATGAGACAAGAAACAAGAGTTTTTTAGAGGTAAGAGAAAGGGACATTAGAAGAAGACTAGAATCATAGAGAGCAGAGGGCGGCACAATGAAGGCAATCCTTTACCGAGAAGACAGAGATAACGCCAGGGGAAAAAAGTTTGAAATTCCTGGCCGGGACTCGAACCCGGGTCTGCTGATTCTGTCTTCAAAATTGTTTTGAAAGGCAGAAAATAAATATGGCGAAAGCCCTGTGGTGGTTGTTATCACCCGCAGAACTTGCATTTGCTCCTTCTTATATATATATATATATATATATATATATATATATATATATATATATATATATATATATTTATATATATATATATATTTATATATATATATATTTATATATATATATATATATATATATATATATATATATATATATATATATATATATTTATATATATATATATATATTTATATATATATATATATATATATATATATATATATTTATATATATATATATATATATATATATATATATATATTTATATATATATATTTATATATATATTTATATATATATATATATATATATATATATATATATATATATATATATATTTATATATATATATATATATATATATATATATATATATATATATATATATATATATTTATATATATATTTATATATATATATATATATATATATATATATATATATATATTTATATATATATTTATATATATATATATATATATTTATATATATATATATATATTTATATATATATATATATATATATATATTTATATATATATATATATATATATATATATATATTTATATATATATATATATTTATTTAT